>JAQFVV010006271.1:1058486-1608486 GCA_028023455.1 Epiperipatus broadwayi
CAAAAAAAGGTCACATTCTTATCAAGTAATACATTGTATAAAACATCATATTCTAGGATACATCTTGAAACACAAAAAATATACTTTTGTTTTTTTAACCATTAGAGTCTTTTGTAGTTCACACCTTTTAGATATTTCAGTTCTTATTATGAATTCATTTTAGTTTTCCATTTTTCAGAGGTTGCATTTGGTCTATCCATTATAAGGCTGCTTTTATTTTAAATAGAGACCAAGTGGCAGCATAAATGTCTGGTGGTGCTAGAAGATTGTCCCTTTCCTTAAGTTTTTCTAGTTTGTTGTGATATGTGTTAGGATGTCTTCTTGGATTGTTTCCTAACATGAAAGCACATCTGGTACACCATAAGGCATATATACTGAAAGTTGCTGCACATATTATAGGTATTTTATTTTCATTGAAAGCTTTTAGCATTTTTTCTATTGTGGTTTCCCTTTTCCTATAATTATTGACCATCAATTCTCTGACTTTTTCTAAGCCTTTACAGTGATATATTAAATGTTCTTGTGTTTCTTCTTCCTGGTGACATAAAGCACACATTGGATCAACATTTAGGTAAAATCTTCTGAACCGAATGAAATGTGCTGTAGGTAGTGCATTTACATTCAATTTGAGGATGAAGTCAAATAATTTAGGTTCTAAATACCATGTTTTATACTTTTTGAGTAATTGACTATTATTTATTCCTAGTACTGTTATCCTATTGTTGTTTTCCTGTCTTTGAGTTAGAAAATCATGAATTTGCCAATAAGTATATTTAATTGGGTTCTTCAGTGCTATTTTATCTTTAATGTTTTTAATACTTGTCAATAGTGTATTTATATAATTGACCGTGGGTGGGGGTCGGTCCGTTGGTGTGATTTCCTCTTTTGGTTCTATGTTTGGAAAACGGCTCAATATTGTAATCAGTAGATTTACTGTTTTTTGTGTGTCGAAAGTATGTATAGCATGCAGTCCAAGGCCATTCCATTTTGTTGGTTGGTTAAGTTGCTTTAAAGAAATTGCTACTATTTTTCTGTACCATAATAGTTTATTACAGAGTGAGTTAATTGACCTTGTAAATTGTTTTGTAAAAGTAATTATTGGCAGGTAGTAAGTTATTTTGGTCATTATAAGTTGATTAAATAGTGACACTTTTGCATAGAGTGAGAGATATGATCTGGAGAGTGATGTTATGATTCTTTCTGCTTCGAACTTGAGTTTATTTTGTATATTCCTTCTCATCTGGTTCATTCCCAAGTGGAAAGGAAAACCCAGGAAATTACTGGGCTTACCTTGATAAATTTGTGTGTCTGTTTTGCCTGTGTATATTGACTATGCTACTGACTTATTGATGTTAATTTTTAATTTGAACTTTTTTGTGTATTCTTCTATTATTTCCTGTAGTATATGTATTTGCTTTTTTGAGTTTAGAAACACTGTGACATCATCCATATAAGCTATGCAGGGAATATATGTATTAGTATTTGGTATTTGAATTCCTTGAATTTTTTTATTTATTTGCTCTAGTAGTGGATTTAAATAAAAGGTAAATAGCAGTGTGCTTAGTGGAGAACCTTGCGGGATTGATTGGCTGGGATTGAATGATGATGTGGATCTACCATTGAGCGTGATGTGTATTTCTCTATTTAGAAGCAATTTGCCTATTGTATATAATATTGTTTTAGGTATCTGTGTTTTTTTAGCTGACTCAATAGTGTTTCTATTGGGACAGAGTCAAAAGCACTTTCAAAATCCAGCTGGACTACCATTGGTGCATATTTTTTCTTTTTAATAACTGAATTGATTAGCGTTTTATATATTAGTGCTGCCTGTCCTGTGGATGATCCCTTTTTTTGCATATTGATGCTGTGATATTATTGATTCTATGTATTGTTCAATTTTATCCTTTATGACCTTTTCCAGTATTTTTATTCCCAATGGCTCCATTGAGATTGGTCGGAGATTGGCTAGTGTGGAAATTGGTTTTTGTTTTTGCATAAATGGGACCATTGGTATTGGATATAGCCCTTGTATATTGTATAGTTTCTGTGATAATTGATTTGCAAGTTGGCATAAATTTTTATTTGTGAATTGGCTGAGATGTGACAGTACAAATTGTGGGATCCCTGGTGGCCCTGGATGACATGTGCTTGGGATTGAGTTTAAAACTATTGCAAAATCTTTTATTTCAAAAGGTGTTTCCGTTTCTGGCTTCCCAAAATAATCTGCAAGTGGCTTGAAATGATTATGTTTAGTTAGCTTTTTTTTGAAGTAGTTATATATAGGGTCTAGCATATTATTATTATTATTATTATTATTATTATTATTATTATTATTATTATTATTATTATTATTATTATTATTATTATTATTATTGTTATTATTATTATTATTATTATTATTATTATTATTATTATTATTATTATTATTATTATTATTATTATTATTATTATTATTATTATTATTGTTGTTGTTGTTGTTGTTGTTGTCGTTATTGTTGACATTTAAAAACAAGTATATTGTCTATACTGAACTCACTGTAATAAGAAGGGAAATACATACATTGGAGATCATTTATCTTTTTCCCATGTATGTGGTTATATGTATCAGTTGTATAAGAAAAAGTGGATAGTTGTGAGGAGTTTGAGTGTCTGAGTTCAAATTCCTTCTAATTATTATTATTATTATTATTATTATTATTATTATTATTATTATTATTATTATTATTATTATTATTATTATTATTATTATTATTATTATTATTATTATTATTATTATTATTTTTCTTCTTCTTTATCTATTTCAAAATGTTACTTGCTATCGCTTCAATTTATATATATATATAGAAGTAAATTGTTTGTTAATTTTTCATCTTGTAACATCTTTTCTACTTACTGTTTATAACTCATTATCCAGTGCTTTGAGTTATTTCACAATTTATAATTTTGCTATTATAAAATACCTCATGTCTTAAATAAATAATGAGCTAATAATGGGCGTCTAAATGCAATCATTCATAATATTTTAATGATTATCCTCTATTAGTTTTATGGGTCAAAGATTTGAAAATATTATTAGAATAGTAAAACATATATTATGCATTTTACAGCAAAGTAGGGAATAACCTACGATAGGATTATTAAGAAGGAATTGATAGTGAAATAAATGAATGGTAGCAACAATAAATACCACTGACATTATTAAAGATCTGAAATGGAGCTAATCTGCATCAAAAATATTACAAATGATCTAGAAACAGAGTGTAGTATAAGATGCATAAAAGAAATGAACTAGTTTTCTGGAATGCTTTAGAATAAGCTATAAATTAGATAGATGAAATCAAATTCATAAAGATTTTCTTCCTGTAAAAGACTGGTAATTTATGAGAATGATGATAATATATATGTTTATTTATATAAATTTATTAAAGGCAAATAAAGAACTGATTCTCATAGTTAGCATTGTCTAAACTTGTTTTCCATATACGTTTTTGAGATGTCTGACCAAATGAGATTCATTTTGATTGATTGTCAGTTAAATATATGTATTTCTGTAGATTGTTTGGTAGCAGTTAGCTAGATCTTTGTCTCCAACAAATTTACATGACATTTGATATCAAATAGTTGTAAAATTATATGTACACACACTTATCTATGTATATTACTGAATAGATAAACTATGGAAAGTACTAGCTATATGAATAAACTATCTTTTATTGTTTGATTTGGACAATGCAAACATAAAACGATCATTTATATTCCTGTTTTTCAGAATTTATAAGAAAAGCCAATCCGACGACAATGATCTTAATAAGATGGTCATTTAAATGCATAAGCTAATTTACACAATAGAAGAGAGTGTGTTAATATAGGTAGGATGTTTAATAGTTTATTATTCAATTATTACATATAATTATTGCAACGTTAAGCTCTCATTATATATATATTGTGCCATTACAATTTAGTCACTAGCTATATATATATATATATATATATATTGTGCCATTACAATTTGGTCACTAGCCAAATTTATAGTAATGTGCATGTAGAAAAGGTCAAACAAAATCATCATCACAATTTTATATAACCATAAAGGAAGTTGTAGGGCATCCAAGTTCAAACCCTACAAGGTCCAGTTCTAAAAGCTTTAAACAGAGAAAGAATGGGTCAACAATTATATGCTTTACTTGTTTGTGTGTTGATAGAAAGGTAATACACACATTTAAACTATTTAATATTTAAATTTTCTGTTAAAAAGCAAAGTTATAATGCATACATATAGGCAATGTATGTGTAAATTATTTATTTGTTTTATATTTCAAATATTCAACATTGTAACTTTCTTTAAAACTAAGCTATGCTTGATCAATGCTCACATTTTATTCTATACTTGTATTTTGCTTTTCTTTAATTATAATTGGGATTTAAAAGTTACAGACTTAATTAAATAATTGGGTTGTAATTACTAAGCTAGCAATCATATTATTTAAGGATAGTTTATGAATGATTTGAAAGAATGAAGAATGTGTGTACATTACATACAAAAATTTACATTTCCTAAATATTGAAAGAAAAGGAAGTATTAAATCTGTCAAATTATTTTTTTTTGTACAATTTTTTTTTTTTGTTGTTAAAAGAGGAAATCTGTTTAATCAGATATCGATCTTTGTAGCAATTTTTGTTTTGTAAATGATTGTTTCACTTTGGAATCTTATAGTGAGTCAGAACTCTAAAAATTGAATTTGTCTTATCAAGATCTAAAGAAGGAAGCTCAAAGATTTGAAGTGTTACCTGGATGTTAAAAAGAAAAAAAAAACAAAAGAAAGGAAATAAGAATTGAGTCTATTTTTTTTTTAAAACAAAAGTGTCTGGAAAAAGGATTAAACTTTTCAGTTGAAAAATACTTTGGTTGAAAATAAATTAGAGATCTAATTAAAACAAATTTGTCCAAAAATAGCAAGTGATGCTATCTCTGATTGGTTAAGGTAGCTAAAAATTGGATATAAAAAGCTGTTTTGAATTATTATTAAGATTATTATTGTGATTGATTGAGATTATTAAACTATCAAATTTGAATGTTGAAAATATAAGAAATGGCAGGTTAGAAAAATTATATGTATGTCCCATCGATTCCGGACCATCTGGGGAAGCTGCACATCACATAGGAAAGAAAAGATGTGTCTAAAATAATATTCTACACCTTTCAACTGACCAGATAAATAAGATGTTTTTAATAGAAGGAAGAAAGCATTCACCTGCATTCAAAGAAGATGAATTAATCTACTGATAAATATTAATCATCAAGTCCAATTAATTGTTCCAACAACTGATTTTAAACTCAAGAAAATTTATAAATGTGAAAATAACTGCTGTATTTCATCCACATGCTTGACAGGAAGAGAAGAAAATTTAATATAATGATTTCCAAATTGTCCACTAAAGCAAATAACCTCAATAGAGTCATCATCATTAAATAGCTATACACCTCAAGAAAGAGATTGTTCCCACCTAGTAGCTGCAGAAATATAGACAAGTTTGAACCCTTGGAAATTCGCAACAAACACAAAAGATCGGTAATATGACTTTTTATATCTATTTTCTTTATGATATCAGTCTTAATAAACATTTTAGCAATAAAGTGGTATATTTTTATTTAAAGAACTTTTAAAGACTATTCAGATCGATTAAAACAAGAATGTCTTACTAATAATAACTTTGAGCTTCATAAATGATCTTGAATGTATAAAAATGATTTGTTTATTAATTTTACAATATTAATATGTAAAACAATTTTTTTTTATTTTTTTTTTTTTTATGGTATTATGATTTTAGTTTTAACTAATATTATTATTTTGGTTTTAATAATATTTTGTTATGATGGGATAAAACACGCACATACATAATAATATTTTTATATGTGTATAATTGGAAGTGAATGTGAAATAATGAGTAGTATTAGAATATTAGATTATTTTGTTTCAAGTTCAGTATAGATTTCAGCGCTTGGAAGGGAGGGGGAGAAAATAATTTAAAACTTTTTTCTAAAACTGGCTCTTTCAATTTTACTAACATTTTTTTTTTCTATTTACATGTTGGATTTTTAAAGTATGTGTGCTAATGAGCAGATAATATTTTTTTTTTCTCTTGAAATATTTTTCTCATGGAGTGAAAATCATGGTCAATGTGACGTCCAACTTAATACAAAATACATTTGAAGGGAAAGGGGGAAGAACTTAAAATTAATCTGAGGATTGTTATATAATCAATTATTATTATTATTCATGTCAATTTTCATATTATCTAGAAATTTTTATGTATATGTTCGAAATGTAGTAATAAATATTAGTTTGTTTTATTAAACGAGGCGTATATATTTCATTAAGTGTAGTCTTTGTTAAGTGTGATTATTCATCATCATCAATGGTTGAATATTAGTTATTTAAGATATAAGTAAATATGCTAAAATTAAGCAATAATTAGGAATTTCTTCATAAAATTTAGTTTTATGTTTAGGCTTAGTCCTAGAGCTGTAATTGAAACCCTTGTCATTATCGTTATTATTATCATCATCATCATCATCGTCATCAACGTTTTAATTAATGAGCTGTTTAACTGTTTAAAGGCCATAAATAAATATTGATTTTATAATATTTAGTGATCTCTTAGTATTATTATAACCACATCCCATCATCTATTTCATGCAAGGATGAGTGAATTGCCATCCTAAATTAGTTATATATAATCGGAGCTAGTGAACTTATAAAATATTAAAACACATTTGTTATGTTAAGATCTGAGAAATGATTTATGTCTAATATACTCCACTTTGGTTTAAAGATGTTTTACTTTTACCTAACTATTAGTGCTTATAGTGATATGGCTCAAAAAGCAAAATCTCTCATTTTTATTAGAAATAAAGTACCAAAAGGGATTCAAACCCGGTACATGTGAAAGGTTATTAGATATAACCGTGTCTAGATTCAGATAATCTAGTGGCGCCCTGCTAGACCATATTCACTTAGTATTTGTTTAAACATGCACTTCACATCAAACCAAGAAATGAAAGTGGATAAGATTACTGTCTGTATACCTGAGTTATATTTTATTGAATTATTAGTGTACTCACTCACCTCACGTGATATACATATAATACACTGGTTATTAATACATTGATCATAATTTGTTTATAATTCTTATATATATGTTTTGAACCTTTACTTAGTAATATCTTTTGATGATACTTTAAATATGTTACAATGGCGCCCAACGTGGGGCACGATATTTTACCATATACCTGAAAAAGAGAGTCTATAGAATGATGGGAGATGTGTGGTTAAAAATAGAGAAATTTTTTAGTAAAATTTTTTTTTTCAGTAAAAATTTTTTTTGTCTTACAAAATTTTCTTGGCCAAACAGTCTTATTTTAAATGATGATGTTTAATATGATTTAATTTTTCATTGATGATGATAAAATGGGTACAGCCATAAAACAGCTTAGTTTTTTTTTTTATCAATTTTGAAAATAGAGATGAATATCACAACTTAAGACAAAGGTGAAATAAATAATAGATTTTTTTTTGTGGAACATTAAAATAATTTATTGCCAGATAGGATAGGCATAGTAATAGTGATGGATTATGGAATAGTGGTCTCATGTGTGTTTGGGGAGTTCATTTTGTAAAAAGTCTATGATTTTAGAGGTTTGATTGGATGGTTGATCGTTGGAGTTTGGTTGGTTAGATTGCAGTTTTGATGATGAGTGAAGAGTTTTGTCATTGCCTTGAGAATGCTATGTATTTTGTGTAACTTATGAATGATCAAACCCATTCACTGCTCCAACCCAATTTATATGTTATCTTTATTTTATCATGAAGCAGTTAACAGCAGACCTGCCATGATATCAGCCTATAAGTCTCCAAGAGAGAGAGCATGGCATAGTTTTCCAATCCAGTTATATGTTATTCTTATGTTATCATGAAGCAGTTAACAGCAGTCCTGCCATGATACCAGCCTATAAGTCTCCAAGAGAGAGAGCAAGGTTTTGTTTTTGTAGTCTATAATAAGCAGGGCATTCCTTGATACTTGCCACATAAGACTCCAAGAGAGAGAGCAAGGCATTGTTTATCTACTTTAGCCCCTAAGACTTAAAATACATCTTTTATTGCAACAGAGTTTGCTTCATTCAATCAAGGGTTGTGGTAGTTAATAGTGATCGAATTGGGATGATCTTCTGAGTGCTCGTGATGCATTGTGTGATTATAGTGCTGTGAATGAATTCTTTCATTTATCTCAAGATTGTGAACTGCTAGTCATTCTGTGGACTGTCAATATCTGTCGGATTTCTGGGAGAATGGATGAATGTATAATTTGGGCTATTACAGACAGACATGCACTATATAGATTATTGTTGTGTAGTTCATTAAATAAGGATATTAAAATATATTTTTTTTGTTGTATTTGTAAATGCATAATAAGGTGAAAATCAAATCAGTCAGTTGGTCAGAATAGGTGTCAGACAGGGAGAAGATGTGTAGATTTTTGATGGTCAGGGAAGTACAGATGGGATATACATAGTTTTATAACATGAGTGAACTAAATTATAGTATGGAAGAGGTTATGGAAGAGGAAGGTGCCCCAATACCAGGAATCAGTGATCGTTTTCATACTGAAGAAGAGGATGGGGAGGTTTTCTTAAAAACACAAAAGGAAAGAGAGGAAGTAGAGGAAGATGCCTTTAATGTTAGTAACAGTAATACGGCCTCAAGTGTGGAAGTAGATGAGGAGTCAGAAGTGGGCCAGGCTCAAATAGCAAAGATGGCACCATCAGACATGGACATGATAATGCAGATGCTCAGAAGTATGAGAGAGGAGAGTAAGCAAAGTATGATAAATCTAGAACAAAAGATAGAGAAAAATAATAAAAGTATGGTAAATCTAGAACAAAAGATGGAGAAAAATATAGAAAGTCTAAGAGAAGAGAGTAAGAAAAGTATGGAAAGTCTAGGACAAAGGATATGTCAATCCATAGAGAGCATAATAGAAGGTAGTCAAAGATCACTAGTGTTAAAAGATAAGCTAGATTGTCAGACTACTGATAATAGAGAAAGGAGCGAGAGATTAGAGGAAGAAATAGGTAAATCAGCTAATATACTGATAGAGGAGAGTAGATCACAAGAAGTGGAAAGGCCAATAGTAGCCATAAAATCTAATCTCTCAGTAAAAAGAATACATGAGGTGATGGACAGAGAGCAGATTGGGATAGATCATGAAGTGAAAAGAAGGAAAAGAGAGTTGGAGGAAAAACTTCATGCATCCGATAAGATGATTGATTTAAGAGAAGCAATAAGGGAGATGAAACCAGTTATTTTAGAAAGAGAGCAAAAGTTTCAACAGTCTGTAGTTCTCAATCTAGTAACTAACCAGCATGTGTGGTTTCAAAAATCTGTCTTCTCAAATAGATTGGAGATACCTTATATATGGTATAGAGAGACAATCTCTCTGAAAAATGTAAATGTCCAAATCTCTCTGAAAAATTCAACTGCTCTGGAAAAGTCAAAAATAAGTTATATCTGGTACAGAGAAGCAATCTCTCTGAAAAATGTAAATGTCCAGTGTGTGTCAGACAGAGAATCAATTTCTCTGAAAAATTTAAATGCTCTGTTAAATTTAAGTGTGCCTTATATTTGGTACAAAGAATCAACCTTTTTAGAGAGTTTAAAAATAAATTATACGTGGCACAGAGAATCAACCTCTCTGAAAGATGTAATGAATTATCTCTGGTACAGAGAGTCAATCTCTCTGAAGAGTTTAAATGTCCATTATATATGGGTCAGAGAATCTATCTCTCTGAAAAACGTAAATGCTCTGAAGAGTTTAAATGTCCATTATATATGGTACAAAGAATCCACCTTTCTAGAAAATTTAAAAATAAATTATACGTGGCCCAGAGAATCAATCTCTCTGGAAGATTTAAGGATGAATTATATATGGTACAGGGAGTCAATCTTTCTGGAAAGTTTAAAAATAAAGTATGTATGGTATAGAGAGTCAATCTCTCTGAAAAACTTCAAGGCATATTATGTATGGTACCAAGAGTCCATATTTCTAAATAGAGTTTGTAATAGGAGGTTATATAAAATAATTCCTCCAGAGATGTTTTATAAATATCCAGTCAAGATGAAAAATGGAAATATTAAAAAGGGACTGGATGTACATGTGCAATTTTATACAGACCGCAATATGATTTGAAAAGAAAAATCCATTCCAAATTACTAAAAAAATAGGGGATAATGCCTTTATGCTTGCTGCTCTTGATGGGAATAAGGGGACCTATAATGCTAGGAGTTTGATCCCTTATGCTTCATCAGAATAGCCTGGCAAAGATCTCCAAATAAATTATTTTGGGTTTTCTAATGAAAAATATATGTACCAGTAATTAATTTATTTTTTTTTATATGTTATAAGTGTTTCTTATTATTAGTGTATTTATTAGTTAGGATTTTTTTTAAAAATATAGTTAAAACAAAAGTGCTGATGATTTTATCCGAAGGGGGAGAAAGTTGTGCCATTACAATTTGGTCACTAGCCAAATTTATAGTAATGTGCATGTAGAAAAGGTCAAACAAAATCATCATCACAATTTTATATAACCATAAAGGAAGTTGTAGGGCATCCAAGTTCAAACCCTACAAGGTCCAGTTCTAAAAGCTTTAAACAGAGAAAGAATGGGTCAACAATTATATGCTTTACTTGTTTGTGTGTTGATAGAAAGGTAATACACACATTTAAACTATTTAATATTTAAATTTTCTGTTAAAAAGCAAAGTTATAATGCATACATATAGGCAATGTATGTGTAAATTATTTATTTGTTTTATATTTCAAATATTCAACATTGTAACTTTCTTTAAAACTAAGCTATGCTTGATCAATGCTAACATTTTATTCTATACTTGTATTTTGCTTTTCTTTAATTATAATTGGGATTTAAAAGTTACAGACTTAATTAAATAATTGGGTTGTAATTACTAAGCTAGCAATCATATTATTTAAGGATAGTTTATGAATGATTTGAAAGAATGAAGAATGTGTGTACATTACATACAAAAATTTACATTTCCTAAATATTGAAAGAAAAGGAAGTATTAAATCTGTCAAATTATTTTTTTTTGTACAATTTTTTTTTTTTGTTGTTAAAAGAGGAAATCTGTTTAATCAGATATCGATCTTTGTAGCAATTTTTGTTTTGTAAATGATTGTTTCACTTTGGAATCTTATAGTGAGTCAGAACTCTAAAAATTGAATTTGTCTTATCAAGATCTAAAGAAGGAAGCTCAAAGATTTGAAGTGTTACCTGGATGTTAAAAAGAAAAAAAAAACAAAAGAAAGGAAATAAGAATTGAGTCTATTTTTTTTTTAAAACAAAAGTGTCTGGAAAAAGGATTAAACTTTTCAGTTGAAAAATACTTTGGTTGAAAATAAATTAGAGATCTAATTAAAACAAATTTGTCCAAAAATAGCAAGTGATGCTATCTCTGATTGGTTAAGGTAGCTAAAAATTGGATATAAAAAGCTGTTTTGAATTATTATTAAGATTATTATTGTGATTGATTCAGATTATTAAACTATCAAATTTGAATGTTGAAAATATAAGAAATGGCAGGTTAGAAAAATTATATGTATGTCCCATCGATTCCGGACCATCTGGGGAAGCTGCACATCACATAGGAAAGAAAAGATGTGTCTAAAATAATATTCTACACCTTTCAACTGACCAGATAAATAAGATGTTTTTAATAGAAGGAAGAAAGCATTCACCTGCATTCAAAGAAGATGAATTAATCTACTGATAAATATTAATCATCAAGTCCAATTAATTGTTCCAACAACTGATTTTAAACTCAAGAAAATTTATAAATGTGAAAATAACTGCTGTATTTCATCCACATGCTTGACAGGAAGAGAAGAAAATTTAATATAATGATTTCCAAATTGTCCACTAAAGCAAATAACCTCAATAGAGTCATCATCATTAAATAGCTATACACCTCAAGAAAGAGATTGTTCCCACATAGTAGCTGCAGAAATATAGACAAGTTTGAACCCTTGGAAATTCGCAACAAACAAAAAGATCGGTAATATGACTTTTTATATCTATTTTCTTTATGATATCAGTCTTAATAAACATTTTAGCAATAAAGTGGTATATTTTTATTTAAAGAACTTTTAAAGACTATTCAGATCGATTAAAACAAGAATGTCTTACTAATAATAACTTTGAGCTTCATAAATGATCTTGAATGTATAAAAATGATTTGTTTATTAATTTTACAATATTAATATGTAAAACAATTTTTTTTTATTTTTTTTTTTTATGGTATTATGATTTTAGTTTTAACTAATATTATTATTTTGGTTTTAATAATATTTTGTTATGATGGGATAAAACACGCACATACATAATAATATTTTTATATGTGTATAATTGGAAGTGAATGTGAAATAATGAGTAGTATTAGAATATTAGATTATTTTGTTTCAAGTTCAGTATAGATTTCAGCGCTTGGAAGGGAGGGGGAGAAAATAATTTAAAACTTTTTTTCTAAAACTGGCTCTTTCAATTTTACTAACATTTTTTTTTTCTATTTACATGTTGGATTTTTAAAGTATGTGTGCTAATGAGCAGATAATATTTTTTTTTTTTTCTCTTGAAATATTTTTCTCATGGAGTGAAAATCATGGTCAATGTGACGTCCAACTTAATACAAAATACATTTGAAGGGAAAGGGGGAAGAACTTAAAATTAATCTGAGGAGTGTTATATAATCAATTATTATTATTATTCATGTCAATTTTCATATTATCTAGAAATTTTTATGTATATGTTCGAAATGTAGTAATAAATATTAGTTTGTTTTATTAAACGAGGCGTATATATTTCATTAAGTGTAGTCTTTGTTAAGTGTGATTATTCATCATCATCAATGGTTGAATATTAGTTATTTAAGATATAAGTAAATATGCTAAAATTAAGCAATAATTAGGAATTTCTTCATAAAATTTAGTTTTATGTTTAGGCTTAGTCCTAGAGCTGTAATTGAAACCCTTGTCATTATCGTTATTATTATCATCATCATCATCATCGTCATCAACGTTTTAATTAATGAGCTGTTTAACTGTTTAAAGGCCATAAATAAATATTGATTTTATAATATTTAGTGATCTCTTAGTATTATTATAACCACATCCCATCATCTATTTCATGCAAGGATGAGTGAATTGCCATCCTAAATTAGTTATATATAATCGGAGCTAGTGAACTTATAAAATATTAAAACACATTTGTTATGTTAAGATCTGAGAAATGATTTATGTCTAATATACTCCACTTTGGTTTAAAGATGTTTTACTTTTACCTAACTATTAGTGCTTATAGTGATATGGCTCAAAAAGCAAAATCTCTCATTTTTATTAGAAATAAAGTACCAAAAGGGATTCAAACCCGGTACATGTGAAAGGTTATCAGATATAACCGTGTCTAGATTCAGATAATCTAGTGGCGCCCTGCTAGACCATATTCACTTAGTATTTGTTTAAACATGCACTTCACATCAAACCAAGAAATGAAAGTGGATAAGATTACTGTCTGTATACCTGAGTTATATTTTATTGAATTATTAGTGTACTCACTCACCTCACGTGATATACATATAATACACTGGTTATTAATACATTGATCATAATTTGTTTATAATTCTTATATATATGTTTTGAACCTTTACTTAGTAATATCTTTTGATGATACTTTAAATATGTTACAATATATATATATATTGTGCCATTACAATTTAGTCACTAGATAAATTTATAGTAATGTGCATGTAGAAAAGGTAAACCAAAAATCATCATCACAGTTTTATATAACCATAAAAGAAGCTGTAGGGCATCCAAGTTCAAACCCTTCCAGATCAAAATTTCAAAAGCTTTAAACAGAAAGAGAGTGGGACAACAATTATATGCTTTATTTGTTTGTGTGTTGATAGAAAGGTAATACACACATTTAAACTATAAGTTATAATGCATACATATAGGCAGTGTATGTGTAAACTATTTAATTGTTTTATATTTCAAATATTCAACATTTTAACTTTCTTTAAAACTAACCTATGCTTGATCAATTCTAATATCTTATTCTATGCTTCTATTTTGCTTTTCTTTAATTGTAATTGGGATTTAAAAGTTACAGATTTAATTAAATAATAGGGTTATAATTACTAAGCTAGCAATTATATTATTTAATGTTAGTTTATGAATGATTTGAAAGAATGAAGGATGTGTGTACATTACATACAGAAATTTACATTTAGTAAATATTGAAAGAAAAGGAAGGATTAAATCTGTCAAATTATTTTTTTTGTACAATTTTTTGTTAAAAGAGGAAATCTGTTTAATCAGATATCGATCTTTGTAGCAATTTTTTTTTGTAAATAATTGTTTTTCACTTTGGGAGCTTATAATGGGTGAGAGCTCTAATTTTGAAATTGTCTTATCTTAAGATCTAAAGAAGGAAGCTCAAAAATTTGAAATGTTACCTAAAAAAAAAAGAAAAAGAAAAGGAAATAAGGATTAAGACTATATATTTTTTTTTTTGTTAAAACAAAAGTGTCTGGAAAAAGGATTAAACTTTTCAGTTGAAAAATAAATTAGTTGAAAATAAATTAGAGATCTAATTAAAATGAATTTGTCCAAAAATAGCAAATGACGCTATCTCTGATTGGTTAAGTTAGCTAAAAATTGGATATAAAAAGCTGTCTGGAATTATTTATTTTTTTTGGTGATTATGATTCAGATTATACTATTAAATTGAATGTTGAAAATATAAGAAATGTCTGTCTAGAAAAATTATATATATGTCCCATTTTTGCTGACCATCTGGAGGAAGCTGCACATCACATAGGAAAGAAAAGATGTTGTGTCTAAAATAATATTCTACACCTTTCAACTGACCAGAGAAATAAGATGTTTTTAATAGAAGGAAGAAAGCATTCACCTGCATTCGATAAAAGATGAATTAATCTACTGATAAATATTAATCATCAAGTCCAATTAATTGTTCCAGCAACTGATTTTAAACTCAAGAAAATTTATAAATGTGAAAACAACCGCTGTATTTCATCCACTAAGAATCATGCTTGACAGGAAGAGAAGAAAAATTAATATAATGATTTCCAAATTATCCACTAAAGCAAATAATCTCAATAGAGTCATCATCATCAAGTAGTTATACACCTCAAGAAAGAGATTGTTCCCACATAAAACGGAAATGGTAGCTGCAGAAATATAGACATTATACAAGACAAGTTTGAACCCTTGGAAATTTGCCACAAACAAAAGATCGGTAATATGACTTTTATATCTATTTTCTTTATGATATCAGTCTTAATAACCATTTTAGCAATAAAGTGGTATATTTTATTTAAAGAACTTTTAAAGACTATTCAGATCGATTAAAACAAGAATGTCTTACTAATAATAACTTTGAGCTTCATAAATGATCTTGAATGTATCAAAATTATTTGTTTATTAATTTTACAGTTATGAAAAATATTAATGTGTAAAACAATTTTTTTTATGGTGTTATGATTTTTGTTTTAACTAATATATTATTATTTTGGTTTTAAATAATATTTTGTTATCATGGGATAAAACACGCACATACATAATGATATTTTATATGTGTATAATTGCGAGTGAATGTGGAGTAACAAGTAGTGTTAGAATATTAGATTAGTTTGTTTCAAGTTAAGTATAGCATTTCAGAGGTAGAAGAGAGGGGGAGATAATGATTTAAAACTCTTTTCTAAAACTTGCTCTTTCAATTCTACTAACATTTTTTTTTACATTCTATTTACATGTTAGATTTTTAAAGTATGTGTACTAATGAGCAGATAATTTTTTTTTTCTTGAAATACTTTTCTCATGGAGTGAAAATCATGGTCAATGTGACATCCCACTTAATACAATATACATTTGAAGGGAAAGGGGGAAGAACTTGAAATTAATCTGAGGATTGTTATATAATCAATTATTATCATTATTATTATTCATGTCAATTTTCATGTTTATCTAGAAATTTTTATGTATATGTTAGAAATGCAGTAATAAATATTAGTTTGTTTTATTAAACGAGGCGTATATATTTCATTAAGTGTAGTCTTTGTTAAGTGTGATTATTCATCATCATCAATGGTTGAATATTAGTTATTTAAGATATAAGTAAATATGCTAAAATTAAGCAATAATTATGAATTTCTTCATAAAATTTAGTTTTATGTTTAGGCTTAGTCCTAGAGCTGTAGTTGAAACCCTTGTCATTATTGTTATTATTATCATCATCATCATCGTCATCAACATTTTAATTAATGAGCTGTTTAACTGTTTAAAGGCCATAAATAAATATTGATTTTATAATATTTAGTGATTTCTTAGTATTATTATAACCACATCCCATCATCTATTTCATACAAGGATGAGTGAATTGCCATCCTAAATTAGTTATATATAATCTGAGATAGTGAACTTATAAAAATATTGAAACACATTTGTTATGTTAAGATCTGAGAAATGATTTATGTCTAGTATACTCCACTTTGGTTTATAGATGTTTTACTTTTACCTAAATATTAGTGCATATAGTGATATGGCTCAAAAAGCAAAATCTCTCATTTTTATTAGAAATAAAGTACCAAAAAGGGGATTCAAACCCGGTACATGTGAAAGGTTATTAGATATAACCATGTCTAGATTCAGATAATCTAGTGGTGCCCTGCTAGACCATATTCACTTAGTATTTGTTTAAACATGCACTTAACATCAAACCAAGAAATGAAAGTGGATAAAACCTACTGCCTGTATACCTGAGTTATATTTTATTGAATTACTAGTGTACTCACTTTACGTGATTTCCATATACTTGTTATAATACTTGTTCTTAAAAATTTGTTTATAATTCTTGATATTAGGACTCCTTTACTTATTTCGTTTGAACTACTCAGGTATGGTAATATCTTTTGAATTCATTAATTTTGTTACAATATATATATATATCAGATCCATAAATTTTATAGTGCATTGCTTTGTGTGTAAGATCGTTAACTACCATCCAGAGTATAAATTCAAACTACTCTTAGCTAATATACATGTATTTACGATATAATTTAAACTCATATGAAAAAAACACAATTTAAACATCTGATTTCTACATCACAATTACAGTCCAATCTTTATATTTATTTAACACATGTGCGACTTGTTTAATTTCAATGTGTGAATGCACACATGACGTTGAACATTAAGTATCATATTGGGTAAAAACAAATTAGATTTCATCTTTACATATGTAATTAATATAAAACTGATGTTGGGAAAATATAATAAATAAACAAATACTATAAATGTTATACTTTATGGTTAAAATTTTACTTTGGCAAATCTAACATGCATTTAGTGTAGATTATCATATTTACTATTTAAATATAAATTGTGTCTATATATATGTACACATACCACTTTTTGGTACTTTTGGTTCATATTTTTGCCTGTACATAACACACCCACATAAAATTAAAAACAATTGTATTATGTTGAGTTCTTAAGGTTAAGATGTGATATTAATATTTTTTAGATGATGTCATTTTGTTGTTGATTAATTATTTATGACTTTGTTTCAGTTTTCCAATATCTCAACCTACCTTCAGGCAGGGAATAAATATTAAAATTTTAAATTATAAGGAATTGCTTCTGCACGTAGATCTTTTATCTGCTGAACCATTTTAGTAATTGACTCATGTGATATATATGATACCATAAATAAAATGAAATGAAAGGCATTAGTCTTCAGATTTGCCAGTTTTCAATATGAATAGCCAGATATTCATTTATCTACCAATATATTAGCTAGTCGGGACTGTTTACCTAAAAAAAAGTCTTAAAATCTGATTAAATTTATTTTAATTTTTTTTTACCTGAACCGGGCTTCAAACCCAGGTTCTATATCAAGGCACACATTTGGCAAATAGATAGAATGTAATGACCAACTGATAATATTTGTTCATCATCGGTTGTAGTTTACATTACTTAAAATAATTTACCGTACGTAAGGCTTTTTGAAATTATTTTTTTAAAAGGCAGATGAATCTTTCATATCCTTATTTAAATTTAAATCGAAAACAACAATAAACAAACATACAAATTATTTAACTTGTTTAAATTTTGACATAAACTGCATATTTCTTGTAACTAAATAGCTACTTGTTATTTTAGTACCTGGTGTTTTACGAAGTTTACAAATAATGTAGGTCAATGTCTGACACGCCTTGTCCTAAATCTCCGTAAACTTTCATGCGTTACATTTTTCTTATTAATTATTTTCATCTTTTTATTGGTAATAAAACAGGTTTTATTATTAAAATAAATAAGAATCCTTTAGTCAGGTTCCTGCTGAACTAATACTAACAATACTTAAGAGGATATTATACCTGTCCTTTAAAAAAAACAAAAAAACAATTTCCGTCATTAGCGCATTTCCTTGATCGGATCCTGGAGGACTTTATCACGTATTGTATTGTATTTCATCTTCATTTATTAAAAAACACAAGAACTATAACGGTGAGTATTTTTTTTTTTTTTTGTACTTTATAAATAGTACGTAATTTTGATATAAAATGGAAAAAAAATCTGCAGTAGTAAAATATATATATTTTTATATGCTTAACGGTTATGTGATTGAAGAAGGAATGAAAAGTAAACAAAATTAGTTGTAAATATAAGAGCGTAAATTATATATGTAAACATATATTTAATGTTCGGGTTTGCTTGCTGTTAATATTAATATGTACTAACACTTCGATCGGGTCACGCTAGTCCTGTTATCTGATGGCAAGTATGATCCACCAAAATTAAGTTGACATTACATGGAAGAATCCGAATTCAATATGTAAATCTTTTATTAGTAGAAACCTTCTATATATATATAATTTGATATGATTTTTCTATAAAGATATAAGTATTGCAAATACAAGTGGGGAAGGATTATTATGAAAATAGGAAAACATCGATTTGTGATAAATAGATAGAGGGATAAATAAAAGAAATCAGTCATATTGCAAGACAGAATTCCCTATACAGTTCCCCTTATAAAAATAGTAAAAAAGATGATACTAATCATTAAAATGTCAATTACTGGGTGTTGAGCATTTCAGCAAATTCCACAATTGTTTGACCCCCTTGCTAAGAATAGGTAAATATCTATTTATTACTAATAATTGAATGTGGTTTTGATTGGCTGAAAATTGTCAATCCAAAGATAAATCCTAACTCAGATTAAAGCATTAAAAATTGTTTAAATATTATTTAGCTTGGATTCAAATCAAGACAAGCATACTATAAAGATATACTTTTATATAGATCAGTGGTTTTCAACCTTTTCACACCTGTGGGCCGGTAAAAATAAGGATAAGGTTTCGCTAAGGATAAAGTTTCGTGGACTGGCAGAAGTCTATAGATAAATTTTCTTAAAGATGTAAACTGCTTAGCCTTAGATGAGCATAATTGTTATAAGTGATCAAAACAACAATGTTAAATATACAAGATGAAGTTATATATATATGGAGTTTGTATAATAAAAAACTTTTTTTTTAAATTTTGAATTTTTTTAGAAAAGTAATAAAAAATTTAATTCTGCCCCCCCCCCAAAAAAAAAAAACATCTGTGATAACTAAAAAAACAAATTAATTTATGTATGATTGATTATATTTTGTTTTTGTACTGTTTTTTTTTTTTTAATTGGGTAAAAAGGAGTTGAAAAAAATAAATAAAAATTGTTTATGTTAATTAAAAGTTTAAACTCTTATTATTTTGTTACTTTTCTGTCAGTCTAGTGTGGACCAGCAGAAAAGTTCTGTGGCCTGGCACTGGTCCATGGACGACGGGTTGAAGACCACTGATATAGATGAATTCTTATAAATAATTTTAAGGTTTTTTTAAAATAAAAAATCCAAGTATTTTATATATTATTTTTTCTTGCACCATGCACTATAGTCTTTATCCAATCTTATTTTTTTTTCCATATATCAAATGCATTGACCAGGAAGTGAAGCTGGGCCAGCTGCTTGGAAGGCAGCTATGCTAACCACTAGGCCACCAATGCTTGACTATCCAACCTCATTTGATACCATAGTAACTCTGCTTCACATATTCTGTAAGTCATTCAAACATGAATAATTAATGAACACTAAATAATAGTGCCAAACAGATGCAAAGTTAAATTTGCTATCCACCATATAAGTTGTACTTCTATTAATGTATTCAGGTAAAGATCTTAAGATTTAACATTTTGAAATAAAACACACATGTATTTAGATACATAGATAAATTTAAATAAAATGACTTATTTTGATATATCTACATTTTAATTGCCTTCAGTTTTTTAACATATTTTTTAAGTTCTGCATTTCACATTCATAAATAAATTGATATCCATTTAATAAGTATACAAGCTTAATCTAAAAATAATATCTGTCCTACTATAAGTTTCACATTCTACCATCAATTAATATAATGCCATAAAAAATTAATGATAGTAATAAATTATTTCATTCATTTTTCTAAAACACTTTGTTAGTTATCATATTATTTACATCATTTCTTAATAATTCCCATAGCTTTACATTTATTTTACTCAAATAATGTTATTTTAACTTATACTATGTATAAAAAGTTTATAGTCTTTAAAATGGCAGTGTTTTATGAAAATCTTTCTATCACCCAATGGACATTATCAACAGATTGGAACATCAACAACATATTGGAAAACAGTTGAGTCAATTCCATTTAAACACAACTATAACATTCTATTTGCTATTTAAATTTTATATGTAATGTAAATTAAGTTAAAATTATTCAAAATTGTTATAATTTTTATAATATTATTTACTTAATATTGTTATGTTAAAATGATTGCCAAAATTTTTTATCATGTGGTAATACTGAATACAGATAGTACATTGGCAGTTTGCACCAATATAATCTGTTGGAAGAATCTATGAGCATGGAATTATGTTGAGAATCTGCCATGCAGAAGGAAAGAAGAAACTAAATGAAATAATTTGCTCCAGTTTTATGCTGTCTGTGCTAAATGATTTATTTGATGGAAACATGTAACATTTTTACTGCTATACTGAATTAAATGGGAAATTAATTACAATCTCATTTGCACATGACTTAGTTCAATATATATATATATTTGTGTAATTATAAGCGTAGTCCAAACATGAGGCCAGTCTCAATGTAAGCCAACAGTTTCAAGATAGGCTATGGATATAGAGACTTAAGTTCTCTGAAAGTGGTAAGCCTTATAATTATTTTTCTAATAATACTAAGCTTCACTTTTTTGTGTAAAGCACAATTTAAAACTTACTAGTGACTTATAAACTTTCCATTCAACCAGATAAATCTAAGTTTGTCAACCAGCAAAAATTAAACCACAGAAAGATTTCAACTGTTGACATTCTCTCTTTGTCATAAAATGACAAGAAACAGATAACTAATAACAGAAATCATGAGTTAGAGTAAATGATTTGTGACTGTGTTGTCAAAAGCAAAAGTTGGAATGCTACTATTTCTATGTGGAATGCCAAGTGAGAATCATTCTATTTCTTGTTATTGAAAAGAAGTCATCATCCTGCTCTATATTATATTCAGTTGAGTGGCCAACCCATGCAGATTAAATGTAAGCAGATTTTATAATCTATCATAAATAATGAGAAATCCTACATGGACCCAAAACAGAGAAACGTACAGTTTAGCAAATGTTTTTGGCTTGAAGTAAAATGTTAAATATATAAATAGTGAAAAGTATATCTCAAGGACTTTTGCATTATCATCTTGATTGTTTGTGTTGGAAAATTTATAGTTAAAATCATAATTAAGACATATTTTTTAATTTTTGGTTGGTGTTAGAAATCTTTGATACAGGTGAATTTAATTTTATAAATATATTTTCTGCACTTGCTACTATTATTTAATTTATTATGGATTACTGACAAATCCATTTAGTCTTGGACATTATTACATTTATTATTTAACTAATAATTTGTGTACAATTTGAGAATTATAATTGCAGTTTGTAATGTTATTACTATTTATTAGTCTGCATTCAGAATAGGTTCTATTTACCTGTTTAAAGAAGTTTGTTATTAACTGAAGGGAGACCCATTGATTCCTCTTGGAAGTTTTAAAGGAACTACTAAATAGGAAAAATTTCTAATGTCCACTCCAAAAATTCCTATCATTGCAGATATTATTACTATGTAATTATTCATATAGTATAGGAACATAGATGGGCTGCTCACCATCAGACTTAGCCAGTATAGTGAGTTCATTGGCTTTTTACCTCTGAGTTTAACATTAAGAAACATCATGGTCATTCTTCTCAATTGTCTGATAAGGCAGAATGAATGAGTGTGTGAATGAACATTTTTTAAAAATGGATATATACAATCATGAAAGACAAAAAAATCATGGCCTTTATTCCCAAGAGACTGTAAAGTTACCAGCCAAGTCAGCAGTGGGTAGTCAAAGGTGGAGAGTGCTAGGAATCTGCTTATCATGGATGTAGGCTGCCATTTGATGAAGACTTTCTAGTTAGGTACTTACAGTGGCAGATCACTTTCAAGTGAAGGAAAAATTGCAAGAATTGGAAGAAAAATTGTCTCATATTAAATTGGACATTATTGGACTTTGTGAGGTTAGAAGAAAAGGTGAAGAGGCAATTGATTCAAAAAGTGGACATGTACTCTACTACAAAGAAGCAAATATTGAAAGTACAAATGAAAGTAGGATTCATTATAAATAAATTGAAGAGCAACATTGTTAGGATTGATGATGTATTGAATAGAGTGGCAAGATTAGTTATTCAACTTAATAGCAGATAGAGAATGCAGATAATTCAGGTTTATGCCCCTACAAGTTCCCATAGTGATGAAGTAATAGAAGATTTTTATATGAAGGTACACAAAGCATTAGATCAGACTAAACAATATTTTAAAAGTATTATGGGAGACTTTATTGCTAGAATTGGTAAACAAGTGAAATATGGAAGTACTGGAGACAAATTTGATTATGGAAATAGAAATGAGAGCGGACATAGATTTGTGGAGTTTGCAAAAAAAAAGAAAAACTTTGGAAATCAAGTGAAAGCATTGAAATGAAGATACAATAGAATTGGATTATATTTTGACTAACAAAAAATACATATTTTAAAATTTTAATGTCATTGATAAATTCAAGACAGGAAGTGATCACCAATTAATAAGATGTAAGATACATGTTAATGCAAAACTAGAGAGACAAAAATTATTAAGGAAAACAATATTTACAGTTGATATTCTTAATCTTCATAAACATTCTAATAAATTAAAATTTACAAGTTGTTTTTAAGTGTTAGTAGTTTTTGAACATGATTCAGATTAGAATGAAATTAATAGGAAAATAACTAATACACTTTTAAAAACTGCAACAAAAATAGTTGATAGAATAAAGTAGCAATTGATCAATAAAATTTCTACTGAGACTAAAGAATTTATGAAAATATATTAAAATGATGCATTAAGAAGGATTGAATATCTCAACTTTTGTAAAATGATGTGAAAAAGAGGTGATAATGATATAAAAAAATATAACTGTGAACTAGCAAGGAGAGCTGTTGAAGAGAATAAAAGTCTCAAGAGTGTAAAACAACATTTTCATATTGGTAGGAAATTTATATCTGCAATAAAAAAAGATGGAACTATTATTAAAGAGGGAGATGAAATTATGAAATGGATAGAATTATAATCAATAAATTAAAAGAAGCAGGTGAAGAAATAATTTTTTTTTTGGCAAAGTTATATGCCAAATGTCTCAATAATAAACATATACCAAGTGATTGGAAGAATGCAGTGTTAATATTAATATTTTAAAAAGGTGATAAAGAAGATATTAGAAGTTGCAGACCTAGCACTGAGCAGTGTTATATATTTTTTTTACCAAGATAATTACAATTTGTCTACAAAAAGATTGGATTTTAACCAATTAAAAAAAAACAAGCTGGATTTAACAATGATTTTAGTATAGTTGGTCATATCCAAGTATTGAGAGAAGTTATAGAAAAAGCTAATAAATGTGATTTGTCATTATGCTTTGGATTTGTAGATTATGAAAAGGCATTTGATTCTATAAAACATTTCTTTAGTGATTAAAGCATTGGATCATCAAGGTATAGATCCAGGATATTGTCATATTTTGAAGAATATTTATAAAACTGGAATAGTAACAATTAGATTACATAAATGATAGTAGGAAGGTTAACGTTGAGAAGGGTTTAAGACAGGGTGACTTCATATCTCCAAAACTTTTTACAACAGTGCTACAAGAAGTATTTTGTGGATTAAACCTAAAAGTAGATGGATATTATTTAAGTTATTTAGATTTTCAGAGGATGTAGTTGTTTTTACAAATAATGCTTTAGAGCTTTAGAAAATGTTGCAAGAGTTACAGGTGAAAGTAAAAAATTACAACTAAAGATAAATATTAAAAAGACTAAAGTAATGTTCAATGGATTTTCTCAAGAGATGAAAATAAAGATTGATTATGATGAGATAGAAGATGTTAACAACTACAAATAGCTTGGTCAAATTATTACCACAGCTAGAAACATAATGAATAAAAGTAATCATAGAATTAAACTTGATTCATGTGCTTTTGGTAGAAATAACAATATTAAAATATGCCTATGTGTTTGAAAAGAAAGGTTTTTAATATGTGTTTCTACCAGTTTTTACTTATGGATCTGATACTTGGATACTTAATAGAAGAGCAAGAGAGAGACTTCAGATCACTCAAAAAATATAGAGAGATGCATGTTAGGAGTAACAAGAAGAGATTGAAAACACAATACATGGGTAAGAAAATAAACAGGTGTTACCACCATTATTGAAAGAATTAAAAGATTGAAGTAAAGTTGAGATAGACATATAGAAGAAATAATAAAAGGTGAACAATTGAAATATTAAACTGGATTCCAAAAGATTGTAAAAGACCCAGAAAGAAACCACTTGTGAGATGGATAGATGAAATAAGAAAGTGTGCAGAGTTATGTGGAGAAAAGAGGGTGGTATTGGAAAAGATGAATTAACTTGAAAAGACCATCATTCTGCAGTGGATTGATAATGATTGACAATAATATATATATATATATATATATATATATATATATATATTGTCAATCATGTATATATATATATATATATATATATATATACATGTTCATCTGTGTATAATTTATGGATAGATTTAACATTATAATTGCCTTTGTCATAATTAATATCATTTTATTTGATATGAGTTACTTCTGTTGTTTTGCAATTTTTTTCTTGTAAATAAATCTTAAGTTCCATTATTGTAGCATTATGTGGTGGTATAGATATTAGCCAAATAATAAGCCATATATTAACTGAAACCAAAAAAAAATTCATAATATTCAATTATTTTATGACTTCTCAAATTCTACTTGTTTTAAATTCAAACACCTCTGAGTTATTTGAAACTTTTCTCAGTCTCTCTCTCATGACTAATTTTTTCCAGCTATGATCATTATTTTGAGTAATCCTTTTACCATGATATCTTTAACTCTTAATTGTTTTTTTTTATTAAACATATTAACTTTGTGTTTTTTTATTTATTTATTAGAGTAATGCAGTCAACAAAAAGATGAACCCATATATTATAACCAATTTTTAAAAAATAGAATCTAAATTCTTGAATAAAGCTCTAGTTTTCAGACAGTTGCTTTAATGCTTAAATGTCACATGTTCTTCTGAGTGATTAATCATACAATGTTTTCTTTCCTAGAAAGCTAACATGAGTTGCTGCAACTGTATGTGCTCATGAAAGAGATACTGAAAACATTTTATTATAAATAATGCAACTGTATCAGAAATCTGAAGGCAAGATAATAATAAGAATCATTGCATGATCAGTTTGTATTAACTGTGACAGTATGATTTTACATTTGTGCAACAATATTTCCATCCTTTTAGTTTATGCATAGTAATTCTGATTTACATTCAGCTTTTTTAAGCTTTTATGACAGCATAAGATCATGATATTATAAAAGCAATGTTGGAAACATGATAAAATCCTCAACTGTGATCTTTGCTTCAGACAGTAGAATTACTAATAAATTGTGTTAGAAATGGATTTGAGATGCTCAGAATTTATATTTAGAGAGCACCATTTAAAGATGTTTCTTGTCTCCCACCATTTGGCTAAGTTGTTGTGGCTGTCAGATTACTTATTAAATGATATAAATAATTGCAATAGCAATAATAATGATAAAAAGGAAATGGTTGATATAAAATTTTTTAATCTATTTTTTAAATATAAATACATGGACTATTTTACATGATGCAAACTCTTTTAAGTTCTGAACATGGGACAGCACATATAACTAAAAACCTATCAAGATCCTAGATTGTTCTAATTGCTCTTATTAAAATTTGGCTTCCAAGGAAGGTAAATGATTGTAATTGTTTTGGAATAGCAGATCAGCCAGTGAAAGTCAACTGCATGGTGCTAGTTTTACTATAAAGTCCAGTTTAGTATTTTTGACTTTTAAAATTCCTTGATATATCAGTTAAAAGTTTAATGATATTAAAACTGGATTTGTGCAATGTGGTTTGCATTCATTTTATTGATGCATATGTTTCAACATTAAGTTTGGATAATTAGGAGAAAGCAAACATTTCTTATTGTACAACCTTATTGCATTAATATTATTAATAGATCTGATTTTTCTTGGAAATTTTATGCATGATTTTGTAAAAACAACAAATTTTGTCCAAAACTTATTGGAAATAATTGCATTAAAACAGGCTAAACTTTCCATACAGTAGTACCACTCAGTGCAAACCAGAGTAGTCAATGGATACCAGAGGCTTATGCATAAAATCCCTATCTAGTGCCTACTCATCCAATATCTCCATATTAGTTTTGGCTTGTGGCCTTTGTCAGTGAGGAGCTTTGGATCTGAGAGCACTGCACCTACTCTGGCTTGCACTGAGTGGCACTGCTGTATGGAGAGTTTTTCCTATTTTAATAAAAATTATGAGCAAGCATAAGAAAAGGTAACCATGTGAAATAATTGCATTGTTACTGCAAACTTGAATGATACATTGTTATTGA
The DNA here is from genome assembly GCA_028023455.1 of Epiperipatus broadwayi. NCBI lineage: Eukaryota > Metazoa > Onychophora > Udeonychophora > Euonychophora > Peripatidae > Epiperipatus > Epiperipatus broadwayi. Next base: position 1,085,763 of record JAQFVV010006271.1, read on the forward strand.
ATTCTTATATAACAGAAGGAATGACTAACATAAATGCTTTGTTTACGTTTTAAAAAAGCCAGAACAGAAAATGAATGCTTCGCTGCTCATAACATTGGAACTTGGTTGATCATACTACAATTACAAATTAAAATATAAAAGTTTAAATTACACTTAAAAGTAAAAATTAATATTTAGATAATAACATGATCACCATTTCTTATGCTTATCCCATAACTGTTATTCAACAGGCAAAACTTTCCATACAGGTGGCTGTTGGAGGGTTGAATTAGATCCTAAAATCTAGGTGCAGTGCTCTCAGATCCAAGGCTCCTCACTGATGAAGGCCACAAGCCAGAATCTAATCTGGGGATATTGTATGAGTAGGCACTAAATAAGGATTTTATGCACAAACCTTCTGGTATCCATTGATTACTCTGGCTTGCACTGAATGGCATTACTGTATGGAGAGTTTTGCCTGTTGAATTTATATCATAGACTATTTGCTCTAAAGTTAAAATGGTATGTCGTGTTACAATTATATTTTTAAAAAAATTAATACATATTCTTTAAAAGCATTTACTATTTATGCTAAATTTCAATAACGATTAAACATTAAACTGCTGATTTCATAAATTTCATGTTACAGAAGTATTAAATTCATTTCTCCAAATATGTAATGATAATATAAATACTTCTATTTTTAGATTAACTGAAACAAAAAAACTATGACTGGTATTCTACCAATTATTATTATTATTAATAAAAAGATAGAAACATTAAACATCACATGATCACCATCTCATACTAGCACATAATTGTTGTAAACAAAGGCAAAACTCTTTTCTCCATACAGTAGTGCCACCCTGTGCTAACCAGAGTAATCAATAGATGCCAGAAGGCTTGTGCATAAAATCCCTATCTAGTGCCTTTGTTTATAAGATAGAAACATAGCATATCACTATTTGGGAAAATAATAAATATAATTTGAAAGTTCATAATCAACATAGAGATTTAAAAGATAAGACTGTTTAGAATGATTAGTGGATTAAAACTGCAATAAATACCCATTCATTCATCATGGTCATTTTAGATCAATTTTGAAACACTCTAATAAATAATATTGCAATTATATTAAAACAATTGACTATATTCTTTTACAAAATGCTAATGATATTTCAAGTAGTCACTGGGATATTATGATCACCTTTTGAATAATGTTAGATGAATTGAGATCTCACCTATTAATTTAGGTTTTGACACAGATATCCAACTTAATGACATTAAAATAATTCTTTGTAATAGAAAAGTTGCAGATCCTAATGAGATAGTTATCTGGAGAAGTTTTAAATTTGGTGATCTGTTAACTTAAAAAAACATTGGAATTTCTCAGAAGTGAAATTATCTTGCCTGATCTTAATGATAGTTGTATTGTTTAAATTTTTAAAAATAAAATAAAAAGATAAGATTACAGAAGTTATTGTGACACAGTTTTTATTAAGAGACATTTATAAAAGAAATATAGATAAAAGAAGTGATTTATATCTTACATTTATTGATTTTGTCAATACATTTAATTCAATTATTCAACAGGTCTTCAAATTAGTTGTTTATTCAATAAAATTTATTCATGTTATACAGTTTTTATATAATGCAAGGGTTATGGCTATAGCACAGATGCTGAACTCTTCATACAATAGCCCCTCTCAGTGCAAACTAGAGTAATCAATGGATGCAAGAAGATTTGTGCATAAAATTCCTATCTAAGATCTAGGTGCAGTCTCTCATATCCAAGACTCCTCACTGATGAAAGTCAAAAGCTAGAAACTAGTCTGGGGATATTGGATGAGTAGGCATTAGATAGAGATTTTTATGCACAAACTTTCTTGCATCCATTGATTACTCTGGCTTGCACTGTGTGGCACTACTGTATGAAGAGTTAAGCCTTGGTTGTAAACAATTTGTATAAGTATAAATAATGGTGATCATGTGATGTTTAGAGTTATGGCTATAGTTGAAAAATATAATGCATTTGAATCCTATTTCAATATTATTTTTTGATTTTTATGGTAGTTGTTTATTTTTTTTAGATAGTTTAATAAATCCAGGATTAAAATGCAATACAAATTTAATGGTACAATTTAAATTTGATATGATTAACAGAAAAGTCCTATTCTTGGCATGCTGTTGATTTTGCTATCTTTATAATTCAAACAATATGCAGAATATATCTAATGTTTAGAATTTAATATATAAAGCCTTTAGGTTAACAATAAATATTAAAATTTAAGCATATATCAAAAAAATTTATATTATTATTACATATACTTTCCCTAAAATTTTTATTAATAATTTATTTTATTTTTACTTTTATAAAATTTGTGTTGATAGGTTTATATATTTTTATTAGCGTTTATATTGCTATATAATTATCTCTTTTTTTTAAAAAAAACAAAAATAATGATAATAATAATAATTATTTTATGAGAGAAATTTACATAATTATATTCGAAAAATGTATGATCTGGGAATTAAGCCCAATTATTTTGGAGGATTAAGAATATTCTAAAAATTACACTACAGCAACATAATTAAGCAAGTTAGAAACCTAAAACTAATATGAAACATAATTGTGCAGATTGTTAATAATTTCAAAAAAAAGACACATTGCATAATAAACAGTTAAAACAAATTGTAAATTATTATGAGTGAGAACTTATTTTTAATTAAATAAAATAATTAAAACATTTATATTTAGTTTCATGATATATCCCATCAAAAAATTATATTCATAAAAATTAAATATAAATTATTTTTGATATTAAAAAAATTTATTGCATTAGATTTTAAGTATTTTACTGCTAATTTGGTAAATATAAGGTTCATTCTAAATGCCTTGTAATTTTTGAATTTTAGACTGTTTAAATATAATTGGTTATTAAGTTTTTCATTATATATGTTATTTTATTATATATATATGTATGTATGTAATAATGTTCAAGGAATATATGATATATAGGATTATTTTTGTTATGTGTAAGCATTCGTTTCTATTATTACAGTATAATAATTATAGTCTGATTAAAAGTCTTAGATAGATAAATGTAAAGAGGTAATTTCTTCCATTTATTTCAACTTATTCTCAGTAATGCTGAGAGGTGTGGCAGAAATGAATAATTGTATGATGAGTTCCGGCTTATTGTAATAAATTTGCCTATCTAGTGATTTGCAGTATATATGAATACTGACAATAGAGGAATCATTAATATAAAAAAGAAAAAAAAAAACTCGGTAAGTTGCAAACTTAAATATTTTTCTTTTCAGTCATTGAATTAATATAATAAAAAGATAAATTAGAACGAAATATTTAAATTTTTAAAAAAAGATAAACTTAAATCATGTAAATAATTTTCAGATAATTCAAATCAAATCTTCTACTTACTTTTTCCAGTATCCATGCTATCTTGATATACCTATGTATAATTGCGGTTCAGTTATAGAGTAGAAATATTTCATATTAATTTTTTTCAAATTTGTTATCTTAAGTAAAAAATCAATTGAAATTAAGTTCAATAATAAATGTTCTAAAATTATGCTTATATACATATATATTGCTTTTATAAAATTTATGCATAAAAAGTAATTTGAGAACTGAATTAGATTTATGCATTTCCTATTTCATGTGATATCTCTTTTAATTATATAAAAATTATTGAGAACTATATTACTGTAGCTGAGGTTATTATTGGTATCACACATTATATACTACTACTATAATATCACTAATAAATGGTCACAAAGATTATAACTATTTTTTTTTTTTTGGGGGGGGGGTAGAAGTGACAGACAAAATACCAGGTTTTTGAAACTTATAAATGGCTGAGTAAAACTTCAGTAGTTGCCAGCCTTAATAATTTTATTGTTGTTTGGAATGATATGTTTACATGGATTTTGAACATGGAAATAAAGTGAAAACAAATACAATTAGAAATTGATGTTCATAAATATAATCTCATTTATTTTGTACTACTGAAATTTATGAAATATTCTAAAGTTTAGCTTCAAATTAAATTTGATATTTTGCTTGCTCACTGCTGTCACATTTCCATTTCCGCATTATACTTGGATCATTGAAGTTCTTAAAATTAAAATAGGAACATTAGTCCTAAACTTTGTTTTGTTTGTTCCACAATCATTTTTAGAAAAGAGACATTTGATATTGCTACAATTTTATTGGCAAATTATTATGCCTATTTTGTTTATCACTTCTGTTTGTTCATGCACATTATGAACCATAAAATTGTTGTATTCTACTTTTATGCTTTCTTCATTATAAATTTGTTTTACTAAAAATGAAATTTGTAGAATTAAAATAGATATATGATAAATTCTAAAATTTATGACACATTAAAGCCAAACATTCAATTTTTATTGAATTTTTAATGCCAACTTTTGAATCTACTACATTGTTATGGAGGTATTTTTATAATAAAATTTATATATGCTAAGAATAAACTAATTTATCACGTTTATTTTATGTTTAAATGTATCAATCATGTTTTGTAAAAATTAAATACCTGTACTTGCCATATATATTCATACATTATTCTATTTCATTATTCACTTTACATGCATTATAAATTATTACTCCTATCAAGTTTTGTATCTTTATTTCTTAGAAAGTATGAAAATTAATTATTTATTTACTATATTCCTATTTTATTGTTAAGTTTAAACATGTAGTAAATGAGTAAAATTTTTATTTGTTTTATTCTCTAAATTATAATTGTTTAGTACAAAATTCAAAATATAATCTATTCAGCCATATATTGTTAAATGTCTATATATGTGTTACTCATATAGTGCCATTTTATATATTGTCTATTTGTTGTTATAATCTGTATAATTCCATTAAATCCTGTTATAAATCCTCTCTATTGAAATTCCATGAATTTGAATTAAAATTAAAGTTGATTCACAAAAGGGAAATGGAAGTTATGCTTTTATTATTCTCAACTAATTTACTTTGTCTTGAATGTTCTCCATTTCATTTCCCCTTTATCAGCTTTTATTTTGTTTGGAAAAATTGCAATATGATTATTTACTTCATTAATAATATTCAACATTGTGCTTATTCATTATCTCCATTAAATACAATTATCAGTGTTAATGAAGTTAATTGAACGACTTTATCATTATATTTGTTAAAATATTTACCTTGCATAAATTCTCCATTGATTTATATAATCAAAATGCATCAATATTTATAAAATGAGGCAAATAAACTATTAATAAATAATTACTTGCAAATGTACTCAAAATGTCCTTCTTCCAAATTATGTACTGTCCTAAAAGTGTTGTTTACAATTTGGCAGTGTAATGCAGTATTATTTAATTTATTCTGACCTACATATTTGGAGGTGGGAGTACTATTATCTAAAGTAACCAATGGAAAAAAATATTAATAATTTATATAATAAAAAATAGATGGTCTTAGGTAATTTTCTTTTATTTATAATTATTATTCTATTAGGATATCAACAATTTTGTATATATTACAAAAGAATCCAATGAAAGTCAAATATTATTCAATAGATTCTGACATAAGTATTTTTTAAAACCATAAAAACATCACATGATTACCATTTCATATGTTTACACATGCTGTAAATAAGAGTACCAAACTCTCCATTTAGTAGTGCCACCAAGTGCAAGCTTTCATAATCATTAGATGCAGAAAGTCTTTTTCATAAAATCCCTATCTAGTATCTACTCATCCAACATTTGCAGTCTAGTTTCTAGCTTATGGCTTTCATCAGTGAGGAGCCTTGAATTTGAGAGCACTGCATGTAAATCTTAGGATCTAATGCACGTGTAACCATATGAAATGGTGATCATATGATATTTTGATGGTTTTATACCTATTCTGCCCATAGTATAACAATGACTGTGGTTTTAAAAAACCAAAGATACCAAGATGTATGGATGCTGAATTGAGTTTAGATCTATATGACTATACAAGCTAATGATCTTGGGTTGGAAACATTATAGTGTTTTCATTTTGGACTCCTAGCTTTACATTTAACCAAATAGGTAAAAGGTGACTGATTCAGAGTTGCATTAGATACTATGATCTAGGTACAGTGCTCTCATATCCAAAACTTCTCACTGATAAAAGCCACAAGCTAGAAACTAGTCTGGGAATGTTGTATGAGTAGCCACTAGATAAAGATTTTATGCACAAACCTTCCTGCATAAATTGATTACAAATATTTGCACTTGGTGGCACTAATGTATGAAGAGTTTGGTACTCATAAGTATTTTTATTACTCCTGTAATTGTTTTAAATATGGCAAACTCCCAGAGGAAATAAAAAAGTAATTATTCACAAATTTTTTGGATGTTAGTAGTAAATAGTCAGTTATGTATTTATTATTCTTATTAATTTATTAATGTGCCATCACCTTAAAGTTTAAATCAAAAATGACTTGACTTTTGATTAAAAAAACAAATGGTAATAAAATGTAAGTATTTTAAAATGTGTGAAAGTATGTAAGTAAAATCCCAGTATGTAACATATATAAGTTTCTTGGTTAAGAGAATATTTTACAAACATTATCCTTATTATTAGTAAGAATTAGTTCTCAAATTGAGATGTGTGAATAATGAAGAATAGATTGCTAATAATTATTTATATACTATTGATATTTACCATACTATGACATTTATCTTTGCTAAGTACTTTAATAAAAAGTATGAATGGAATAAAATAGTTTTTATGGAATAGACTGTTCACCTATTTGAAATTAGGCTTTACTTTGGTATTCATGGAGATTTATGTTCCTTATTATATTATTGCAGTCATTTATCTTTACATAATAAACCAGAGACAGAAAATCTTCTCTGATGGTAATTTGAATTAAATAATACTGCCTTATTAGCATCCAGAACAATATATAGTGTGTGAATTTTTTATATATTTGTAGCATTTCATATTTGAACTACTCAGAATGAACTTTCATATTTGGGATTCATTATTTATTATGTTTTTGATATGATGGCAAGAAAATTGTGTAAAATCCAAGATATTGTTTAATAGTAATGTTTGTTTATATGACTAGAAAATCATAACATTTAACATATTTGAAATACAAACTAATGTACATGTCATACATGTCCCCCTTTTTTTTATTAAAATATTTAAAATAGTTTTAGATTTGGTATCCCCCTGCGGCCACCCCCCCCGGGAGAGAGAGGGTTGGGAAGATTAAAATTTCACCCCACTTGTTAGTGTTTGGGGGTGCCCCTCTATGTCATTGAGCAACAACCCCTAAAAAAATAGTTTTAAATACTTCTTTTTAATTATTATGTCATACATGTTTATTATATTCTCACCTATCATTATTATTATTCATCCAAATAAATTTATGTATGAATATACCCATATATGCATAACACTTTTTTTAACAGTAAAATTAATTTAAAAACCATTAAATGTTTGTTTGGTCTTAAATTTATGAAGTATGAATATATTGAAATTCATTGCCTCTTGATAAACATTATTAGTGTAAAGGATGATTTATGACTTGTTAAAGATTACTTAAAGACAATCTATTTTATCAGTCATAGTTTTTGCATCAAGAATTTATCAAAAAAAAACTATTTTTAAATTTGAATAAATATTATTCTATGACTTTTATAATTCCATTGGAACAAAGTGAATGTAAAAATTTTATTTTTTCATCTTCTTGAAAATAATTAACTCTGAATAATGTCTATATTTTTTTGTTTATTTCAAATAAGTTACATGAAAGTATTAAAACTATTATTAATTCAATATCTTTTTATAGACTTAAACAAATTTTATTAAATGTCTGATAAAATACACTCTTTATATTAAAATATAGTTTTTATCCTGAATTAAGTCTTTTATTCAAGTTAAATAAATTCTGGACAATATTTAATAGGAAATGAGTGTTTTTGATAAAATATCAAAAATTATTAACACTTGTAGTGTCCTTATTGCCTCTAAGAATTTTAAATATATTGTGGAAATTTAAATTTGAAACAGATGTTTTTGCATGCCTTGAAGTTGACAGTAGCTCCTGCACTATTACAATGCCATAATATAGTTTGAAGATTCCCAATGAAAAAATTAAAAGATAACATTGTAAGCATTGTAAAAAAATGATATTACCATTAAAGCTGTCAAGCATGAAGATTTCAGTTTCCTCGATGTTTGAATACAGATAATTGTGTCAAGGTAGTTTTTTTAATTATCCCTATCATACTTAAGCTAAAATAATAAACTTTAAATAAAATTACACTTATAAAATTTTCCTGGAGTTTTTAAAATTCAACTGCTAAAAACAAAAATAAAATTAAAACTGATTGAGGATTTTGAACAGATGACTATCCCATATATTTATATTATTAGTCATGTGACAATTTTACAAGACTTGTGATTAACCTTTTAACCTATAAAATCTTCCATAATTAGTTCAAATCTTTTATCACTTTATAACTAGGAAAGGTTGTCAAATAAAAATCTACTTAATATTCAATTTAAAATAATATAAAATTTGTCTGGACAATTGAAAAAAAATTAATTAAAAACACTTCCTGGTTGCAAATAAAATTATTACATAAAATTACAGATACCTGCACAAAATAAAAATATTATACAACTGAAATTTACATTATTAAATCAAACAAACATTACAAATAATATTTAATATATTTTTATTATTGTTTTAATCTAGACAAGTTTCAGAATAGAATAGTTGAATTGTCTTTTAAAATTAAACATTGAATAATATTTTAAAATAAATGTTAAAATTTAACACTTTTATTCACTCATTTATTCAGACAAACTATCTATTATTATTAAAAATACTATTTTTAATTATTAGCTTTATTAAACTTTTTCTAAGTAAATGAATTTAAAAAATTTAATTAGAATATTATGTCTTAAAATTAAAATGAATTAAAATTTTATAGTTTTAATTTACATACCAGCAAACCAAAATATAGGGTTTGAACCTGACTTCTTAGTCTTAAAATTAATACAAGCCTTTTAAAACATTTTAAATGATTAAATCTTAACTAAATTAGAATTATCAACTTTAAATGCATTACTTATCATATTAATTACCAGGTATTCAAAATTTAATGACTTTAACATCTTAAACCCTTATTTAAGATTTAAACTATTATAATTTAAACTGTGTAAAAATTATTTCACAGCTGTACAATCTATAAAATACTAATATAGTAACTTTTATATGCATAAATTATAGCATTATAAAGTACTAACAATTTATTCATAACAGAATTGAACTATATAATTTTTTTAGATGTATTGGCACAAAATTTGACTTAACATTTAGCTTCATGTCAGTAAAGGGTAGGAAGACCAGAAACTAGATCTCCCCTAAACCATAGTTTAAAGGTTGGAGACAATTTGAAAGAGATATTGAATTCTATCTCTCTCAGCGTTTATGTAAACAAAGCTTGATTGTGGACTATTGGTAAAGCTCCATCTAGTGATCATAAAATGCAAGCTATAGCAAGTTACAAAATTTATAACTTGTTTTATTTATCATAAATGTACCCTTGAAGGTTTTTGCAATGATATAGATTGCAGAGGCTTTTACTATATGGTGAAACTGAACTGAATTCAGACCATATAGATATCTAGTTTGTTTGACTGGATTTGAAGATATTTACATATCAGAAAAATTCATGCTTTCAATCTGATAGAAAAGTGTTTCATAAATGCTGATTAGTAGAGTTCGTGTTTAGATGTAGTTTCTGGTGAGATCTAGTTTCTGGTCTTTCTATCCTTTACTGACGTGAACCAACTAGCTCAAAACCATGGTTTAAAGGTTGGAGACAATTTGAAAGAGAAATTGAATTCTATCTCTCTCAGCGTTTATGTAAACAAAGCTTGATTGTGGCTATTGGTAAAGCTCCATCTAGTGATCATAAGATGCAAGCTATAGCAAGTTACAAAATTTATAACTTGTTTTGTTTATCATATATATATATATATACCTGTGTCTCTTTTTATGTGGTAGATATGTTTCTCAGAAAACCACATTAAAAAAAAAATCACACAAAAATAGACTTACCTTGAAAAATTTGGGATACATTCTGTAATTTTCAAAAATTGCATAAAACCAAAGCCACAAGGTAAAATTACTTTAAAATTTACATACTATGACTAAAAAAATTTTCAAATATTTGAAAAAAATTGATACCAAAGTTTTTTTTACTTTTTTTATTAACTATTTAATTTTATTCAAAACAATATATGCTTATGTGTAATTTATTTTACATTTTTTCATACATATTTTAATCATCATTGCTATTTGACAATATGCAAGTTCTTTTGTGAACTGGTGAGAAATCAGATTCATCACAAGAACACAAACAGCAGAATTAGCACCAACTTCAGTCTAATGCTGAGTTAATGGTTTTCTGGCAGTAATGTAATCAGTTATTAAACTTTGAGATGATGATTTTACTAATTGTTTATGAAGCTTGCAATATCCAGACATACAACTATTTAGTTCTCCATTGGAATTTAAGAGCATGTTCATAATTTGTGACATTAACAAAAAATGATTTTCCAATAGGTTAAAATAAAATAAATAGAATTGATAAAAATAGAACGTGATTTAAAATGCAAAAACATAACATGCATAGTACAGCCATCTATAATGTTTGAACAGATTTACATTATAATCTTGTAAAGTTTAATGATTTTAAGTAAAATATGAACTTCTTTATCACATAAAAGAAAAACACATAAAAAAATATTAAGAAGAAACATGAATCACATAACTGCAACATCACATTAAAAAAACCTGCATAAAAAGAGACCCAGGTGAATATATATATTTACATGTATACACACACACATGTGTATAACTTTTTTTATATATTCATATAATTTGAAATATGATAAATATATATATCCTGATTAATGAAAGAATTTATATAATAGTTAAAAGTATGTTTTAGATGTTATTATACTAATATTTCTTTTCATGATCATTTTCAATTTTCAAACTTTCTTTGTAATTTCTTGTTGTAGTTAATTGTGAAGATGGTCAGAAAACTGGTCGAAACATTAATTACTGCTGTGAACATTTTTTTTAATAGTAAAAACAAATAAATAAAGAGAAAACAATAAAAAATATATAGATGGACAATAATTTTGAAATTTACATATAAATAGAAATCTCAAAAATGTGAATATATAATTAAATGTCAGATTTTAAAATACTATTACAGATAAGGTTTTATTATTCATATAAAATTGATATAAAAAAAACATTAATCTTTATCTGACTCTTTTTATCTTTATATACATTCCACTGCTACAATATGCATCAATGTTAGTAGTTTATTTTTAAAAAATCAAAATAAATAAACAATTTATATCTGAAGTTGAATCTTTGAGTATAGAAAAAATGTACAAATACAATTAAGTAAAATAAATTAAAACTAAAGCATTGAATCTTTATTTTTTAATTAAGTAATAATTTATATGTGCTATAATGTTAATTAAAAGTCTATTAATATGTTGTATTATATTTAAAAATTAAATCCGTAGAAAATATTGATTTTGATATTGTTTTTTTTTTTTTCAGAAACAATGAAGTCTGTCCTTGTGCTCATGTGGTGTATGGTACATTATGGTTATTCACAAACCACTCCAAATTCAACTATGTCATGTCCTTCTGAAGAACTAATGGAAGGCTGTACCTGTTGGGAAGATACAGATACTCAGGGATTAGTAGTAGAATGCACTCCATGTCACTTTGGAATCAAGGGGAATTATTTTGGTCATGATTCATTCGATTTAAGTAAACTAACATTAGTTCTCCAACAGATGCCTGGGAAAGTAATCCACTTGTCTTTAAAATGCATTAACATTTCAGAAATACCCAACCATTTTTTTCTAAATTTAAGTGTTCCATTAAGAAGACTGTACTTAGTATCATCTGCTTTAGAATATATTGCCGATAAGGCATTTGAAGGATTAGAAAATACTTTAGAATTCTTGGCATTATATGATAACAATATTACTTCTCTGAACTGGGTTAAAAATCTAAACAAACTGAAAGGACTATTTCTTGAAAATAATAAACTTGTAACTTTACCGGATGCCAGTTTGATGTCTTCACTAAGTTCTTTAGAGGTACTTTCATTGGACAACAACCAACTATCATCCAGTTCTGGATTGAACAATTTGTCATCTTTACAAGAAATTAATTTAAGAAACAATCTTTTAACATCTCTAAATGATGATTTTTTAAAAGGATCCAAAAACACACTTCAAAAGTTGCATCTTGAAGGCAATAAACTAACTTCACTGGAAAACCTGTTCCATTTTAAATCTCTTAAAGAGCTTTCTCTGTCTGGGAATCTTGTAGAATCTATTCCAGAATCTCTGCACAATTTAGGAGCCTTAGAATACCTTTCTTTAAGTTTTAATAACATTAGTACAATCGATCCAAAGGCTTTTGCTAGCCTTGTAAATTTAAACTTATTAGATTTAAGTTTTAACAAACTAACTAATTTAAATGAATTATCCATGCAAGGTTTAACAAGTTTGACTGAAATTAATTTACAAAACAACCATATTAAATCTGTTCCTAAAGAAATATTTTTAAATCTCCTTAAGCTCAAACGCATTTTGATGAATGATAATGAAATCATTTCAATAGAAACAGAAGCATTTGAAAATTTGCCACAACTATTATTTCTTGGTTTATCATCTAATAACTTAACAATAGTTAATAACATGTTTAAAAATTTAGATAATATTCAAATCTTAGACTTTAAAGACAATTTAATAAGTACAATTGAGAAAGAAGCATTTAATCCTGTCCGCAGCTTACGTGGATTATATCTTGATGTGAATAATCTCACAACTATTACTGCAGATCAATTTGCCCCATTGATATCATTAGAATTTTTAACTCTTTGTCATAATTCTATCACCACAATTGACAAAAAGGCTTTTAGTACTCTTGGAAAATTGAAAACTTTAGAATTGTGTTCAAACTCTTTGACGGGACTTAATTCTGAAATATTCTTTGGGTTGAAGTCATTGGACAAATTGGATTTAAGCTTTAACCACTTGACAATGTTGGCAAATGACACCTTCAAATCTTTAAAGAAATTAAAGTGTATAAAATTTGAAGAAACAGGTGTTTCTGAGGAATTGGCTAGTAACTATGATTTTTGTTTGACATAAAACCATAAAACATTATCATCGACTAGCAACTTTGAAATCATCCATCATCTTTAAACTTATTACTTCCTTAAAATGCATAACTATAGAGAATGCTCAATATTTAAGTTCCCATTAATAGGTCATATTTCTGTAGCCAAATGATTGAAATACTAAATATAAAATATTCTATATTTATATAGTTTTTTTTAATATATAAAATAAATTTAATTAAAATATGATAAAAATCAGATTTTAATAATTTACATTTAAAGTTTAATTTTTTTTTTATTAATCTAAAAAAAAAAAAAAAATCAAAAATAAAGTTTCTTGCCATTTGTAGTAACTTTAAATGTGCACTAGGGTCCAATTTATTATAAATCGGTCATTCACTATTTGAAAATGTCCCACAAATAAAAAAAAAAACCTATGACATTTAAAAAAATGGACTTAAATATATAAGCCCCTAAAATATTTAGAATTGTATTGCATAGAACAGAAAATTTTTCACTTTGAGTCATTAACCCATAGATTATGCATTCAGCTAGTATAAATGCAACCAAAATCTTATTATAAACATTTGTGAACATTTATATAATTTTTTCCTTAGTGTTTTATTAAATTCTTTTAAAATGACAAGTAAAAAATATTAATCTACTAGAAAAAGTGACATTCCTTCAAATATCATGTAAATGATTTGGAACAAAAAATAAATATTAGTTACAAGCAGAATGGTGGCAAAAACGTCATCATTCATATTTATATAATACATTTTTTTTTGACTTGCATACATTTCAGTTGACATAAAAAAGCTTTCAACAAAACCATCACATGATTTTTCCCAATTTACTCACATGTTTTCATGAACAATCTTCTTCATCTTATTTTAAAGCTAGACATTGTAAGCACAAGTAATCAATAGAAACCATATAGCATAACTATAATTGTCATATCCTGAAATTATTTTTGGGACTCTTCTTTCATCATCTTTGAATATTAAGTCCTTAGTGATAAATCCAAAGTCAGAAAATAGTGTAAGAATGTAAATAAAATAATAATGTTTAACGTCCATTAATTACTTAGGCTTTCAGTAGTTGAAGAGTTACATATAATAGTGTGGAAAATATATTTAACATGTCAAATCTCTTAACATAATGACTGTATATTTAAGGTTTCAAATTTAAAATTATGAAATACATATTAGCATAAAAATAATTTGTCACTTCATTAATTTTTATCATTTATTTTATGCATTCATTGTGTTTTTTTAAATATATATTATTTATAATTGACGTTTTAAACATTTCTTTAATATTTAAAATATTAAATGTTAATTCAAAATGTATTAAAAGAGTTAAATTATGTTATTATTAGTAATCTTTGATGATCTAAGAGTTATCTGTTATAATGATTTTTGCTGTCAACATGGTGTGGGATTTAATATAGATAGTTTACATTTTTTTAAAGTAACGAAATTACTAAGAAATTATACTAGTTTCCAAATATGAGGAATCTTTTTTCCCCCCATATGTTAAAGCATTGGCCGGAAAGCGAACCCATGACAACAGTCTGTAAGTAACTGCTTGCTTGCAAGGCAGCTGCACTGACCTCTCGGCTACCAATGCTTGACTATATGAGGAATCTTTATATGAAGATTTTCCATAAAAATAAATGCCAATTTGTGTTCATGTCTTCAATTAGCCATCAACTATTTGCTATAGTAATCTTTAAAAAAATTAAAATAGTTTTGGAAAAAAAATATTCTCCATAACTTTTAAATGGTGGTTATCAACAATACTTTTCACCTTCAAAAGATACAAGTATAAATTAAATTCTCTTCCCCAAAAATATATTGCAAAAGATTTATTATAAACATTAAAAATATATAGCTAAACTAGTCAATTAATAATAAAAATTACCCCAAATTCACAACTCAACCAGAGTAACCAAGAAAATAAACTCTAAAACACTACTAATGCTTTCACTGCTACAAGCAGACTTTTCAAGTGTAAAGAACTACAAAATAACATATTTAAACTAAACATTACCCACAATTCCACTTACTTCCCATATACTCTTAATATTAAAAGAACTTTTAAATAAATTAATTGCTTCAAAATTACAAATTTTTAATAATAAAGATTCTTTAATTTTTCTTTTTATTTCATTTCTCTCATAGAAGACAACCTTAGCTTCATCAAAATTAATAGTGTGGACTATCTTTTTCATGGATATATAAAGCAGAACTAAGATATTTATTTCTAACCCTACTTTTATGTATCTTTATTCTTCCATTTAAGCCCAAACTACTCTAATCACACTATTAGTTTTAATGAAGCTAAGGTTGTTTTCTTTGAAAAAATGAAATAAAAAGAATTAAAAAATGTTTATTATTAAAAATTTATGATTTTGAAGCAATTAATTTATTTAAAAGTTTTTTTAATATTAAGGGTGTATGGGAAATAAGTGGTATTGTGGGTAATATTTAATTTAAATATGTTGTTATTTTGCAGTTTTTTACATTTGAGAAGTCTGTATCAGTGAAACCATTGGTAGTGTTTTAGAATTTATTTTCTTGGCTATTCTGATTGAGTTGTGAATTTGGATAATTTTGAAGATTTGTTATGTAACGAAAAACATTCAGATGTTTTACATTAATAATAGCAATTATAATAAATAGAAAAAATGATTTATATAATTTTGATTTAATATTCTTATGCTGTAATCTGTAAAAGAATTTCCGACACAGTGGAAGGCAAAGTCAGTTTTCATGTGCTTGTAAACAATCACAAAAAATACTAATTCATCATGTAATTAAAAATAAACTGTCATTATATACTAAATAAAAGTGCATTAAATATAAATTGAAAAATAGTGAACATCACTTCAAAAATATTTTATATGAAACTAATTTCTATTCAATATTTTCATAACCATTTTAAAAATGTAATTTCCATCTGGTAAAAATGTCTGACATCTCTAATATAATCAATAATTGGCAAAAATGTTATAATCTACTGCAATCAAATGTACATTATATTTGTTGATATAATTTTTATTTATCATTACATTTACATAAAAAATAATAAATGATTAGACCATTGATTTAAAAATAAATATTAAGTGTTATTTAAAAAAAACTTTTATTGGTGAAATAATTCCAAAAACAAAAATATTGTTAATGGAATATAAAATTCACCAAAAATAAAATATAAAATGTGCATTATGTTAATTTTTTGTGTGTATGCTTCCTTTAAATTAAATGAATCATAATTCAATAGAATATACCTTTATTCATTGTATTGTATTCAAAATGGAGACAGTAAAATGTAAAAGTATTATTTTTTAAATAAGAAACTACAGCAATTGAAATGTTTTCATTGGTTAATACTTTTTTTATTAATAGTATGCTTAATAAAATATTTATTCATTAATTAAAGATGTTTTTTTCCAATTTTAAGTTTTGCTTTTTTTTAATTAGATTTTTAATAATTGCTATATATTTAGAATCTGAGAAACAATTTTTTTTTATCATAAAAATTACTATAATTACCATTTTATATAAAATTCTTCATTAACAAAACTGTTTGGGAAATATGGTAAGCTGTCTAAAGTAAAATTATAT
This sequence comes from Epiperipatus broadwayi, assembly GCA_028023455.1. Classification (NCBI taxonomy): domain Eukaryota; kingdom Metazoa; phylum Onychophora; class Udeonychophora; order Euonychophora; family Peripatidae; genus Epiperipatus; species Epiperipatus broadwayi. Next base: position 1,102,616 of record JAQFVV010006271.1, read on the forward strand.
AGAATTGTTTTTATTTAACCAACAATATTCAATGTCAGCTAATCATTCAATTAGTGGCCAAAAATTGAAGGTTAAAAATCCCAGTTAATTGTGTTTTATTAGAAGGTTTATACATAATGTTAAATATATTTTTTAAATTAATGAAGAATAATTACTAAGCATTTGTGTAATTATTGAAAGATGATTGTTTAAAAAATGTTTGCTATAAAATCAATTGGTGTAATCTCTTTATCAATGTATTTATTTATTTCTATAGTCATTTATCCACCTGTTCACCCATTTATTTATATATTTATTTATTAATATTCAGACATATTCTTGTAATGTATGACTGAGTATTTTAAAATTGCAGAACATGGAATTATTATATACAGACAATATATATGTATACATATGGTAAACATAGTTATATCATACAAAGCTAACAGTCATTCAGAAACCATATAAAAGCCCAGTTACAACATTGTTAAAATAAGCATTTATTTTTATAGCATCTGTATACAATTGTAATTACATTCATATATCGGCCTTTCAAACCAATTGTGCAAACGCTTTGCATAGGAAGTGGAACATTGAAAAAATATAACAGAATTTTATAGAATGGAAAGAGATAGCATGATCTGGCAAAAAATCTTGGCCACTCATTAGTGGTATGTTTATTCTATGAAGCCAACATTGCGTAAATTCCTGATATTTTAAATTAAAATCTCCAATTAGCATGGTTGGATTTGAAGTTGTAGCTAACCTTGAATTAATGTTTGCAATTATGGTATCTATTTTTTTTTATCATGTAAAGGCATATATACAAAAAAACAGATTTATGCTTTTTTGATTGTAGGTTCCAATTAATAAGTTCATGTCAATGTGAATTATTTTGAAAGTTGTGAATGAGAAATTTCTAGCAATTATGAGTCCCATGCCAGCTGAGGGAGGGGAAGAGTCTCTGGAGCATGCACAGAAACCTTCCATATTGAAATGCTTGGTTGGGTCAGTTTGTGATCCAGCATAAATTTTTGTCTCAATCATATCAAACAAGTGTGATTGCATATCCTTGATCCAGTGTTTTAACTAATTAATATTTGAGGTTTAGTTCAAACCCCTGACATTGATTGCCACAATTTTTACTTTCATTATATGTTGTTTTTTGGTTGAGATTTAAATGTTAGGGTTGATCTGGTGTTTCTTCCCATTCAGTCTCACATTCCATTTCCAGATCTTCATCTGTTTCCACTGTAGTTGTAGTGTTGTGATCAGGAAGGCTGTGGTTGGATTCTGTTATTTTGATTTTTTTGGGCTCTCTGTTTTTTGTTGGCAGGTGGCCTGGTCTTCTCATTTGTTCTGTGTTAGCTTTGGTGATTTGAGGCATATTTGGGGTGATAGCTTCCATAATTTCCATTGTTGTGTTATTGTTAATACTGGGTGTGTATATATATATTGTACCGGTCAGATGATGTATGTTAGTTTAACCCAGTTCGAATACTAGATGAAAGTACCTCGAGGCCACCCATACGTGAGATATTAAATCAAAAATACTATGACCTTTGCCCTATTCGACTATTCTCAAGTCTAATTACAAACCAACAACATTATCTGAGACATGCATAAATTATTTTCTTACCCGGCCCAAAGCTTAGCATCAGGGAGAGACATGGACGAGAACACTTACAGGACTAACTAAGTTAAATGTGCATAAAAACATATAATATGAAATAAGTGTTTGTGTATGCCTGGATCATTTGATAAGTAAAATAAAAGATTAAGCTAATGAGAAATTGAAATAAAATTAGAAAACTTAAGCTTTTAGATTAAATAACATATTTTAATAAAACATAACTTTTAAATATTTGAAAGTTTTAATGTTAAATATTTGTAAGGTTGTAATTACCTCCACTATTCCCCAGTTGATTATATAATAAATAAGTTGACAATAAGGCGGAGTAATGACATAAAATTTTGCAGTCTAAGTCTATTTCTTCCCAACTTCAATAAAATTATTAACTCGAATCCCCTCGATAAAGCACAATTAAAATAAATCTTTCACAAAGCATTTTCTAGTTGCTTTGTGCTTAAAAACAATTTTCAAATATTTAAGACATGTATAACTAACTAAGATATAAGTATGAGGCTAAAGGCAGACAAAAAGAGGCATTATCAAGGAGATCAAGTTGGCAAACAAAGGAAACTTACTAGTATTTAATTTACAGACATAATTTGAATTGGAAAGATTTTTTTAAAATGAAATTTAACTTTTAACTGACACCACAATGGAATAAGAAACATTTTAACAATGAGGAATAGCAAAGGAAAAAAAATGTTAAATATAAATTGATGATCACACAAAAATTAAATATACATCTAATATTAGTATAATAGAAAACAGTTACATTATATATATATATATATATCATTAAATGAAACAGTTAAAAAAGGTATTTATCAAAAGGTAAAGTAATAAATAGTTCATGAGGAGACATACGGTTACCCATCAGGCTTTCTTGGTCCAGTTCCCTCGACATTTGTGGCTTGATACATCCATAGAGACATTTGTCTGGACAAATGAATTTGAAGTAGGCAGCATTTTAAGACTAAAGGCACACACACAGCTGACAGTTCACATTTATAGATGGTTGGGCACATTAGGTATTTTGATGGACATAGGACCCTGGTGGTAGGCAAAGCTGTGGCGCCTAACCACCAAACATGATCGCATCCATCAAACTAGTATAACTTTTAGCATGTTGCATGTTGAAACTTTGAATAGAAATTTTTCTGCAAAACTAGGATCACTTTAAAGCACTGACTGACGAATCTTCATGCACAAAATCAGAATGATTGTGAGGACAAAATTTGAATAAGTTCAGGAACAAAATATGAATCAGTTGAATAGCAAAATCTGCCTAATTCAGGAACAATATTTAACTGCTTTTATAAGTAAGATTTCTTCTCAAAGCAAAGCACAGGATCTCCATGAATCAGCAAAACAATCAGAGAAAGACTAAGTCTTTTGTTCTCCTCTCCTTTTTATACCTTTCTAAGAGCTACCCTTCTATTGTTTTCCGTATGATTTTAGATTTTGATAAGCCCCCCCACATTCCTTTGTTTTGAAGTAAGTTTTTCCTAAAAATAAACTTTCAATTTCTTTTTATCAAATTGTGCATTTATAGTTTAAATTTTATTTAATTAAAAGGCCATCTTTAATTGCCTTGAATGGACTAACTAATTAAACATACCATTCCTTTAGAAATGTTGGCGGGCTTATCTTAAAATAAAATCATACGCCATTTTAACAAAATTTAAACGACAAAATTAAAAGAAAAATATCGTATTTCTTTTTAATAAAATAATCTTTTAGTTCAACAGAATTTTGCATTAAATCATATATATATATACGCTTGACGTTTATATATGTTTGATTAATAAGTTTTACAAGTAAATTTCAATAGCACTTTAATCTTAACGGAATTTATTTTAAAAGAAAATATTTTAATGCAAATACAAATTTCAATACTGTTAAGTAAGCAAAATAAATGTATTAATTTTAGCTTTAATACAAAACCCTGCTGATACTGGACTATAAACTTAATTCAGGTCTACAATATTAATTAAGTTTATAGAAGGCTGTGAAGCATGGATTGGACTTCCGGATCCATTTCTTCAATATATATATATATGATCACTATTACTGTGTAAGTTTATTGGTTTTTTTATTATCTCTTTTTCATCAATATCTTTTGTAGGCTGAGTTAGATTGTGCACTGTTTTTTTCCATTGCAGCCTCTTGAGGCTGTTGACTTTCTGTTTTTTTATTAGTGGGGTTTGAATTCTATTGGTTGGTTTTGTTGATAAATCCAGAATTTCAGGTGTTGGCAAAGTGTGTGTGTAGTTTTTTTTATTATTCAATTGCTGCTGAGCTGTGGGTTTTTTTTATTAATTCTTTCTTGTTTATTAGTTGGTTTTGTTAACTGTTTTGTATTTTTTGATTCCTGTTGGTGAGCTTCTCTTGGTTGATCTTCAGTGTTCAGTTGGTTTTTCTGGTTCTTTTTAGTGTTGCAATAGTTTGCTAAGCGTCCACCTTCACTGCCCTCAAAGCATCTCAACCTTAATCCTTATATATGAATGGTCGGTATTGCATTTTGGTCAACTATTTGTGTGGGGATATCTTCCGGGTTTACACTGTCATTCAGCTTTATTTTTAAATAATAATTGTTGTTGAAAACCGGGATGGTGGTGTCAGATAAGTAGATTTGTTTTATATAAATAGCTTTGCTAAATGACTGAATTAATTTTTGAAAATCTTGTATGGTATATCTGAAATAAGCGTTTTTAATTATTCCATTACAATAGTTTTGTGAGCTTTGATCCACTATTATTAGCACATAACTTCCTAAAGTTTTCACTTGTGTTTAAATTCTTGCATGTTAATGTTCATCGAAAAATTGAATTGCAATGTATTGCGAGTTTGGATCCTCTCCAGTACTAGAGATGGTATCCCACATTGCTGTTGCTGTCAGCTCTTCATAAAGAAGCTCTCTGGGGAATTTATAAAGTATTAAAATCCTATCAGTGACTGCTATCACCAGTGATCTCGGTGAAATATTTTTTTGGAAAGTGGTGAATAGTTTTTTAGGGATGGTGCTGTTGAAACTAACATTTATTTCTTGCAGTTCATCTTGATTTCATATCATTGGGGAGGTCTCTCCATTATTGTTGTCTATTAGGTTTAAATTATTTATGTCAGCTTGATTTACTTTCCTAAATCTTGCTGTCTGTGGTAATGCTGGACTTCTTTCAATGCTGTGGTGGCTGCTAGTTTATTTTTGTTACGTTCATCTAAGTTTTTGCATTAGTCACAGTTTCCATTTTGTCGCCATTTATTTTGGTGCAATTTATATCATTCTCTTCTTGATGTGACGCCATACTTGCTTATAATGTTCAAATTTATTTTTGGTTATGAATGACCACATTAATTATTTTTTGCTAGAAAACAACAGTTCAGTAATCTGCCATCACTGTCTTTATCTATCACAGTTATATATCACAGTTTTGAAGTATGAAAATGATTAGAATATGGAAAAAAAGGTTATTAATAAGACCTTCATTCATGATGACTTAGGCATACATGCGCATGCACTATTATTATTATTATTATGATGATGATGTTGCAAAAATTTTATTTAACAAAGTAAAAAAGATTACATTATTTCTTTTGTCTATATATTATTAGTGATTGTTAGGAATACAAATAATGAAAGCTAGAAAATGTTCACAATTGGATGAGCTGATATCACCTGAAGTATTGTAAAGGGGTGAATGGTATCTTTTTTATTTAAGATTTATTAATCTTTAGTGATTCTTTTCTTATAGGCTTGAAAGTAACTACAACTGAGACCAGGCATCATTGAAAGTTTTTTAGTTTGTTATTCCTTTGCTCTTTGGCATATACTATCCACTTTAGTTTTGAATGTTTTAGGGTGCTTTCTTGGGTTATTGTTATATATAAATTTAGACTTTGTACACCAAATAGCATAGGGAACATTTTAGCAAAGACATCTATTTTAAATAAATCAAATAGACAATTTATAATTATTTTTTATTTTTGAAGAATATGTATATTATAGGGAAAATGTTATTAAGTCCTTGACATGAAAAAAAAGGGGGGCGCATAAATAATCTACATTTTGACAGCTTACTTTATACTTTAGGAAGTGTTGTGTGGGTAGTAAGGTGAAGTTAATTTTACCTAAAAAATCAAAAATATTTTGGTTGAAGTGACCAGAATTTGGATTTATGGCAAAGTTGTTTGTTGGTGATGCTGAAAACAGTTTTGTCATCATCTTGTATAGGATGCAAAAGTGAATGAATTTCCCAGTATTTGAATTTATTTTGAGGTGGTTTAACCACCAAACTCTTTAAACCAATAAACATCATATGAAGGCAATAACGAAGTTAATAATGGCTTCAGGTATCCTTGAATAGATTATTTATCTGTGGACTGATTTTACAGGCTGTTTATAGATATGAGAATTTTTTTGCATATGCAGAAATTATTATTTTGTTTTTTTAAATTCTGAATGTGTGAATTAAATAAAGCTCTAGACCATTTTGTGAGAATTAATTTTTGAAAAATATGAATATAGAGATTACTTTTTTCCCAACAAGAGTTTTTGCAAAGTGGGTCTATTTGATTAGAAAAAAACTTTAGGGTAAACTATAGTTGGAGTATAGTATGTGATTTTTGTTAGGATCAGCTTGTTAAAAAGTGATATCTTAGTATAAAATGATAGGTAATCTTTTGTTAAAGAATTGAATATCATTTCTATTTTATTTTTAAATCTATTTTGTATAAGTGACCACATAGGTGACTGATGCAGGTAGAAATGGAATCCAAGGAATAAGTTAAGTTTACCTTTAAAATGTTTTGTTATACTACTGCTGGGATAAATGTGTCAGACATAAGATTTTTCCATGTTAAATGTTATCTTATATTTGTTTGTATAGCCTAAAAGAATATTTAGAAGTTTGGGAATGTGTTTTTTAGATGATAAAAAAAATTGAGATTATCCATGAAAGCTATACTTGAGATGTTGGTATTTAGGCAGGATACTTAATTCCAAGTATTTCATTTTCTATGATGTTAATTAAGGAGTTAATAGGATCTTTGTGGGATGGATTGATGATTTATAATTGGGAGGTGAGATTTTGTCATTTAGATTAATGTACATTTCATGGTTTAATAATAGGTTAGCAATGAGATATAAGTAAGACTTTCATTTTTTATTTTGTTCTAGAATATTAAGAAGAGCATTTATTGATATTATGTCAGAGGCTACTTCTGTGTCTAGCTGAATAACAATTGGACTGTATTTTTTGTGTTTTTTACTGTTTCTATAATTGTTTCGAATATAAATGCAACCTGTCCAGTTGATGATTCTTTTTATTTTGCAAATTGCATTTTTGATGATTATGATATAATATAGGGCTCTATTTTGTCTTTGATTATTGATTCTATTATTTTGATGCCAAGGGAAGACATCAAGATTGTGGAAACCATTTCTTTTTTTTTTTCATAAATGGCAGAAGAGAAATTTGATTGAATCCTGATATTCTATATAGAGCTTTAGATAGAAAATTTGTGGGCATATATTAAGCTGTAAATTTATTAATATGTGCTTATATAAACATAGGGATCCCACCCATTCCAGAATAGCATGAAACTGGTATTGACTCTATTTTTTGTATAAAATCATTAGAAATAAATTGAATTTCTTGTGGTATGCCATATAAAAGTTGTGATAGATTGACAGGAGGATTTTTTTTGACTTTAAAATGTATGAATATTTGCTCTAGCATGAAATCTCCACAAATTGTTTCTGATTGTATTTTAAAGGCAGATGGTTCTTGGACTGAAGGGGGGAGTGACCTATTGCCTATCTAATATAATTTTGGTTAAAATGGGTGGTATGTTTAAGTATACTGTTCTTTTTTGTTGCTATGTATTCTTTAAATTATTCTGAAGTAGATTTGTATGTTTTTTATGCTACAAGTCTGGGACAATCATGGTTTGATTATGATGGTTAGAATAATTTTTTTTATAAGTGTCATTCATAAGAATTAGAAGTTTTGATGAAAATGGTGTGATTCTGATGTTATCTGTATCTTTTACTTTGTGCAAATAAATATAATTCTGAGAAATTCAATAGTGCTTGATAGAAGAATTCTGATGGTTCTTCCAGTAATGATTATTGATCTGACACTGAAATTAAAATCTAAAGATACAATGATAGCTGCATGATCAGTCAGAGGGGAGTTTTTTTTAAAAAAATGTTCATTATCTTGTGTTTGATGAATAGAATACCAGGTCTATTAGCAATGAAAATCTACCATTATTAAATGATACAGATATTTCTGGAAGAAATCCCTTTCCTCTCATCATGGTGAATGAAAAAAGATGAATCCATTTCTATGATATGTTGAAATCTCCTATGAGTAAGAATGTAGGGTGTTCACAAATTAGGGGGCATGGAAAGGTGTATACAATTTCTATGTTTAGTATTAATGCTTTGTGGTGAAAGGTGATAATTAGGATATGTGTCAATATATATATATATATATATATATATATATATATATATATATATATATATATATATATATATATATATATATATATAAACTGAATATTTGTAAATACAGTAACTAAATAATTAAAATTATCTATCCACTTAGGAGCACTATTGATTATCCCAATAATCTTTGTCAACTAAAGCCTTGAAGGGCTAACTTTCTCACAGTTCCATGATCACAGAATTGTGGAAAGTTAGCCTTTCAAGGCTTTAGTTGATGAAGATTTCTGGGATAATCAAAAGCACTCCCAAGTGGATAAAAAAATTTTAATTATTTAGTTACTGTATTTATAAATATTCAGTTATATAATTATGTATATTGCTTTAAAAATACAGACATTGAATAATAATAGTATTACAAATATATATTGTACCAGACCCTACTTCATAGCAGAATTACACTTCTAATCTTGTACTGAGCATGAAGTGACCGAGATTGAACAGGGTAAGAAATGGATACCAATTTAACCGATTGTCTGTCCTAAAACATATTGGTACTTCCAGCTAAACTGATAGAAAGAGTGAATTGACAGGACTCTGCCAATTAAAAACCCCTTTAGTTAATATCTTTATCGAATGCCCGAATGTTTAGAACCTATGTTAAGTACACATCTTTGAAAAATATTTACTAATAGCTTTTGCATGCCAATCCTAGAAAAAAACAAAAATGAATTTTTCCTCCTACTAGAAGGATGTGCACTACCATATGTTCCGCGGAGCATAAGAATAAGATTTAACACCCCAGTAGAGCAATATCCCATGTGACCGGCTCAGTCTGTTCTACATCTAGGGTCTTCAATGGGTAAGTTAAATGGTTACTATAGGTATGTGATTGATAAGAAAAGTACATTTTATCAAATAAATAATACGAAAACAAAACCAATTTAAAATTATGATTAAATATTTCTTTAATACCAGATACCCACCACCATTTCATACTTATAATTATATAATAATAATAAAAAAACAATTAATTATCATCACAAACCCATATATATATTTAATGCATTAAAATAGATAAAAAATAAATACAGTTTTAACTAAATAATAATAATAATAAATCCCTAAAGCTATTTACAATGTTTCATAATGAATGGAAGTGGTCTGAGCTTTTTACCTTGCATAAATAAGTTATATTTTATGTGATTTGAAATGTGCTTCTCAGATAAAAGATTTTTGGTTATACAGGCATACACTTCTACTCAGGACTTTAAAACCTTTTTTATTTATAGCAAATATAATGAAAAAAAATATGCATACATATATTTGCACTATAAAATATGTCACTAATTCCATATTAACTCAGATACCCTAAAGCACTCAACATGAGGTGCTGTATCTACTTGCCTTTTACAATAGATAAATTTTTATACATGTATATACATGCAGCACAATTATAAACTCACCACTATTCTAAATATAAAGTTATTAGTAGACTTGCTTATGGGAAATTTACAATGAATAAACCCTTGGACACTCATCATAAGGTGTCGCAATAACAAAAATAACTTAAAGATATACAGATAAATACATTTCAGACACTCAACATGAAGTGTTGTATTTACCAAATATTACAAGTGTATGTATATTTACATATGACAATTTTCAGGAGTAACAAAAAAATTGATTGCAATCTTTGCTGAAAATACTGGCATTTGGGAAGAAAAAAATGCATCAAAAGATTTAAGTAAAAGCTATATCAAACGAATCAAAAGATTTAAGTAAAAGCTATATCATTATGTCTGTAATAACTGTAAAATCTAATATATATGCGAGAGACAACTCTCTTTTCTTTTTTTTTAAATGATTAATAATAATAATAAAAAAATAAAAACAATATATTTCTAATTATCAGAAATATCAAAGTTAATTAGTTCAAAATTAATAAAATATTTTTAAAATAAACTTATGTAGGCATCTTCATCTTCTCCTGATTGGGCTTCAAATCAACTGGCTGTGCAGTGAGGATTTCCAAGGCAGCTTTTGTCATCATTGTAGCCAGCTGGAACTGGCGTGATCACATCTTGGCAATTTGCGCAAAACAAGAGCAGGTGCAGTGGCTAGTTGTCTACCCCATGGTCATTTTACTGAAGTTCTGGTAGATTTCTCCATATTTTCTTTCTGGTATAATGTAATAATTATTATTAAATTTTTATCCACTATGTTGAATGGTTAATTGAATCCACAAGAAAACAAGAGTTCTTAAAAGAACTGTATAATGGATTTCTTCTTAGAAAATATCAGCAATAATCTAGTCCATAAATGAACCACTAAGTGGCTAGATGATTGAAAAATTCTGGAGCCAAAGTAGTGAATGACATGGCCAGAATAAATGCCAAAGAAAGAAAGAATTCTACAGCACTGACTAAAACCTATCAACCCCACTCATACAGAACCAATTCAGGCACCCCTATGAGAAGTATGAATCAGTCAACCCTTATTTTAAAAGAATTTTTATTTTATATATATAAAAAAGATAATATTTTAATTATAATATTGATCATCAAACATTTTACTTTTTGATTAGATTTTTGAAATAATTAACATTCTTTGCTTACAGAATAAAGTTACAGTTTTTAGAAAAGTAATTAAAAAATATACAAGTATATTTGAACAATTACTTTAATTATTTCTTTTATAAATATGTTCCAACATGTGATCTATTTGTTCAATAAAGTTTGCTATTCTCTATTTGAATTTTTCAGAGAAAAGTAAAATACATAAAATGACACATAATAAAAATATACAAAAAATAAAAATAAAAAAAATAAAAAAATACACGAGTTTATTATATGAGTGGGTATTCTATGCCCAGACCCAACTTCCATTTTAATATAGCACATTTATATATTCATTGTACTTACAGACTTTGTGCATGCACATTTGATAATGCCTGGCACAATACCCCCTCTCCAATAAGACTTTTAAATGGGCTTGACTATTTAAAGTCTTAAGTTCTTATTTATACAATTATGCACTATACATGTGAGATGATTTCTAGAGCATCCTGAGTGCTATGGTATGGGTTTTAGTGCACAAGCATTGTATGTTTCCTTTATTCCCTTCTGTTTTAATCCAGAAAGCATTATCCACACTGCACTCCACAATTTCAATAGGGCCTTTGTAAAGGTTAAAATTTTTTTTTACACTTGAAACTTTTCTGGAATTCTCACGAGGCATTATGACCATCACTCTATACCCTATATTAAGCTGGTATTTTTGCATGCTGTGTTTCCTTTTATTTCTTCTGAGAAGAGACTCATCTGATGCATCTGGGCTTGAGCCTTTTTTATCTATTTCCATGTCAATTGTTTTGTCTCTGCTCCCTGGGAAGTTGCCTTGAAGAGTATTTTGGTACAAGTTTTCCAAAATGTAGCTGTGTTGGAGGGAATCAAGTGGATTTGTGTATAGACCAGTTTATATAATTTAGTATCTGAGGTAGCTGTTTTACCCATCCCTTATGGTTTGTTGGTAAGTACATATGAAACAGCCTTCCCAATTCCCGCATGACTCTTTCACAGGGATTACTTTGGGGGTTATGGATGAACATAAATACGTGTTTAACTTTCTGCTTAGTAACACATTTGTTCCATTCGTCTGATACAAAAGGGGTCCCATGGTCTGTCAAGATCGTTTTTTTTTCCAACTGTGTTAAAATGTGAGGACTCTAGAACATTTATAGTTTCATGTGTTGTAGTTCTTGCCAAAGGGTAGGCTGCAACAAATTTGGAGAAAAGGTCATATACAACAAGTAGATATCTTTTTCCATTAAAGGGTGACAGAGAGCCATAAAATCCATGTCCATTATTTCCTTTGAGTTGTTAAAGATGATAGATTTTATTGGAGTTGTGTATGCTCTATTCAGTGGCTTTACATGCTGGCATATTTCAAATTTGTTCAAAATCTTTATGTCTTAGTGCATCCTGGGCCAATAGAACCAGTGCTTGAGGCAATATTCAGTTTTGGGGGTTCCATAATGTCCGTATAATTGGTGAATGTAATTGGTGAGAGGGCCCTGAATGGCTGGTGGTACCATCACTATCCATTCATCGATGTCTTCTTGAATTTGGTAGTATAAAGCCTTTTTTCTATCTTGTATTGGCACTTCTTATCTAAGTTAATGTCATCCTTCTGAGGAGATTGTATATACAATGTTATGATCCGGTTTAGGTTTTTATCTTCATGCTGTCTCATTGACATTTGATTTAGATGTTCCCCTATGTTTTGTCCTTACCTGATGATATGCTCATCATGTATGCATTGTCTATTTCAGGTGTTGTTGAGTTTGAATGGAATGATGACTGAGAATGTCAGCCACCATGTTCTCAGCTCCTTTGCAATGTTTCACTGTGTAGTTAAACTCTTGGAGAAACAAACCCCACTGAACCAGCTGGAAATTAGTGATATTGCTGTGATTTAGAAATTGAAGACTCTTGTGGTTCATAATCACTATCACTTCAGAGCCTATTAGCATAGGGCAAAACATTTCAAATGCCCATACTATCACAAGCATTTCTTTTTCTGTAACCATTAATTACATTCAGGTTCTTTCAACAACCTGCTTATGAAGTACAGGACCCCTGTCTGACTATCCTGCTGAACTTGGGATAAGGTAATGCCCAGTTTATATGCACTGCTATCAGTTTGGAATATAAAGGGTTTGTCAAAGTCTGTGTATATCAGCACTACTTGTTTTATAAAACTTTTTCTTAATCTCAGCAAATGCTTCCTCCTGTTCGATGGTCTGGTTCCATCGGGTATCTTTCCTGAGTAGTCTTAGTAAAAGTTCCATTCGCTCAGCAAATTTTTTGCAGAATCTGTTGTAAAAGTTGTATAGTCCTAAAAAGAACTGAATGCGCTTTTGTGTTTAGGTACAGAGAAGTCAGTAATTGCACTAATTTTATGAAAGTGGGGTGTGATTCCCATTCATCCCACAAAATGACCCAAAAAATTTTCAGAGATCAATATACTCTTTTTTAGGTTGATTCTGCTTCCTTTAGCTCACATTCTGCAAAAAATAGTTGTAAGTGTTCTTCCGGTGTTGTGGATGCTACCACGATGTCGTCTACATAAATTGTTAAAATTTTCTTAATTTCCTGGGACAAAACTTGGTCCAGACATCATATTAAGCCTACACTGCTATTAACTAAACTGAAAGGCATTCAATTAAATTGATACATGTGGCCTCCATATCTAAAAGCTATGTATTAGTGGTCTGTGTGACATAATTCTATCTGCCAGTAGCTAGCAGTTAAGTCGAATGTGGAAAATATTATTTTATCTTTAAATTTCATGAGTAATTCTTGCATACAGGGTGGAATAGTACAATATGGTCTTGTCACCCTGTTAAAGTTGGTGTGCATCAAGGCATAACCACATGGATCCATTTTTCTTTCTGACCACCCCTAGGGGGTTACAGTATGGGGAAAAGCATTTATCAATAATGCCCATTTCAACATTTGTTCCAGCTGTTTCTACACCTCCTTAAATTTGTGTGGTATTGGGTAGGATTGCACTTGGAATAGTTATCCTGGTTTCAATATGATTCTTTGTTTATATCCTTTAATGAGCCCAGGACTATCAGAGAATGTTTTTATACGTATGAAGCATAGATTTGAGTTTTTCTGTCTCAGTGGCAGAAGTCAGTTTTGCTCCATTTGTCTTTTCTTCCATAAGTTCTCTGTCCAATTGGGTCATACAACATGCCTCAGTATCGTCATATAAATAGGGTTTTAGCATTTCAATTTGTTTGTCATTGCACACTACAAGCCGATGTTCATAATCTAAAATGCATCTGTTTTTGTGCAAGAAGTTGGAACCCAACCCAACTTCATGGATAAGACTGGTCATAATTAAGAACATTTGGTATACCATCTTATGCTGTATATGCATCTGTATCCAAGTTTACTTAGGCAGAAGTTTCACTTTTCAGTTGTTTGCTAATGTTATTTGTATCATCTTCAAAGGCAAGATTTCTATGTGTGGTTTTTTTGTTAAAATCCAATGGTATAGATCTTCTGATGTTACAGATATTTGACTGCCTGAATCCAGCATGGCCATGACTTCAAGTCCCTCCACTGTCAGACTGATCTCAGGACAACTTTGTGGAGCATATTTAGGCACTCTATCTTCCCATGAATATATCATTTGATATTTCTTTGTCCATATTAGTCCATGGTGTTACAATGTGGCCACAGAACTCTTCATTTTTATTCCTGTTCGTGTGATTGGTATGTTTATCTTCCCAAACATTTGCTGAGAACTTATATTGTTGGCTCATGTCTATCTCATTTAATAATTTGGCCATTTGTTGCACTGAATCCCTATTCATGGTGAGCAACATTTGTTCAATATTTTATTTTTATTATCAAATTATTCTTTAACTATTTGTCTTATTTTTAAATATGCAGTACACCGCACACCTAACTCTGCCTTATTCCATTCACCGATTAGTTGTTTTTTCTATGTCGTTCCATTTATTCTGCCCTTTTTTACCTATGTCTATTTAATTCTATTTATCATTGAAAAAGAAAATCAATTTTAGCATATGAAACTTTATTTTCTTAAGCCAGTATTTGATAGTCTATCTTATTTTACTTACTTTTTTTTTTTAAAAAAGAAAAAAAAAAACAAAAAATTCAACTATAAATTATTTTAAATCATTACTTTTATTTGTAAAACCTCCGACCATTTATATACACATATATGCAGTGTATGATCTACTTTTCCCTAACTCATTCATTTAATAATTTTTCTATACTTTATTTCTATTTTAATTGCACATGTTGATGCCAGTTTTTACTCAGATTCAATGGCAACTGTATTTCTCTAAATAAAAATGTTAGCGATTCAGTTTAAAGTGAAAATTGTTAAGCAATTATTAAGATAAAAAAATCTGTACTCTGTATAAAAAATATCAACCTTCAATATATTACATGTATACTTATTCAAACCAAATTCTAAATCTGTTTTGTTTATATAGTATATTTATAGAATACACAGTATGCATTTGATTTATTGCTAACAATTTGAATCATAAATATATCTTAAATATCCATCGCTACAAAAAATAAAACTATCATTTTGGGTCTGCAGATTACTGAGTAATATATCCTAAACCATCTAAGAATAACTTTAATATATATATATATATATATATATATAAAGTTATTCTTATATATATATATATATATATATAGAGAGAGAGAGAGAGAGAGAGAGCAAATCAAGCATGTTCATTTGTATAGCCTGTTGATTACACTACACTTTTTTTTTAAAAAAAACTATGCGTATATATATTTGCACTACAAATGCACTACAAAATATTTCACTAATTTTGTATTAACTCAGATACCCTAGAGCACTCAACATGAGGTGCTGTATCTACTTGCCTTTTATGATAAATAAATTTTTATACATGTATATACATGCAGCACATTTATACACTCACCACTATTCTAAATATAAAGTTATTAGTCGATTTGCTTATGGGAAATTTACAATGAATAAATCCTTGGACACTCATCATAAGGTGTCACAGTAACAAAAATAACTTAAAGATGTACGGATGAATACATTTCAGACACTCAACATGAGGGGTCATATTTACCAAATATTACAAGTGTATGTGCGTGTATATACACATGTATATTTATGTATGACAATTTTCAGGAGTAACAAAAAAACTGATTGAAACCTTTGCTGAAAATACTGAAATTTGGAAAGAAAAAAAAATGCATCAAAAGATTTAAGTAAAAACTACATCAAATGAATCAAAAGATTTAAGTAAAAGCTATATCATTATACCTGTAATAACCATAAAATTCAATATATATGCAAGAGACAACTCTCTTTCCCATTTTTTTAAATGATTAATAATAATAATAATAAAAAATAAAAATAATATATTTCTAATTATCGGAAATATCAAAGTTAATTAGTTCAATATTAATAAAATATTTTTAAAATAAACTTATGTAGGCATCTTCATCTTCTCCTGATTGGGCTTCTGAGTCGAATTCAAGTCAACTGGCTGTGTGATGAAGATTTCATCTCACTCAGGTTGGGCAAGGTGGCTTTTGTCATCATCATAGCCAGCTGAAACTGGCATAATCACATCTTGGCGATTTGGGCAAAGCAAGGGTGGATGCACTGGCTGGTTGTCTACCCCATGGTCATTTTACTGGAAGTTCTGGTAGATTTCTCCATATTTTCTTTCTGGTATAATGTAATAATTATTATTAAATTTTCATCTGCTATCTTGAATGGTTAATTGAATCCACAAGAAAACAAGAGTTCTTAAAAGAATTGTATAATGGATTTCTTCTTAGGAAATATCAGCAATAGTCTAGTCCATAAATGTATCTCTAAGTGGCTAGATAATTGAAGAATTCCAGAGCCAAAGTAGTGAATAACATGGCCAGAATGAATGCCAAAGAAAGAATGAATCCCACAGCACTGACTAAAGCCTATCAACCCCATTCATACAGAACCAATTTAAGTACCCCCATGAAAAGTATGAATCAGCCAACCCTTTTAATTTGGCTTATCATTCAGATTATAAGCATTCCTTTCTATTTTTATAATTAAATTCTACATAACAGGGTTTGATATAATGTTTAATTTCCATCTCGGACTCTCAGACCACTTGATTAACAGATATTACTTTAAAAGAACTTTTATTTTATTTTATATATATATATATAAGATAACATTTTAATTATAACATTGATCATCAAACATTTTGCTTTTTGATTAGATTTTTGAAATAATTAACATTCTTTGCTTACAGAATAAAATTACAGTTTTTAGAAAAGTAATTAAAAAATAAATAAAAAATATACAAGTATGTTGGAACAATTACCTTAATTATTTCTTTTACAAATATGTTCCAACATGTGATCTATTTGTTCAATAAAGTTTGCTATTCTCTATTTGAATTTTTCAGAGAAAAGCAAAATACATAAAATGACACATAATAAAAATATAGAAAAAAAAATACATGAGTTTATTATACATGTGAGTATCTATGCTCAGACCCAACTTCCATTATTAATATAGCACATTTATATATTTGTTGTGCTTACAGATTTTGTGCATGGATATTTGATAATTCATGGCACAATATATATATGTATATTAAATGAGTTGTACAGGCATTTTTTATTGATGATGATACCTGCTCCTGCTGATGGTGTCTGATGTTTATGAAAAGCTTGTGAACTCTGTATTACTTAATTTGTTTGATAGATTAATTTATTATCCATTGTAAAATTTAGTTTCTATAATGCCAAGTATGCATGGTTAGATGACATCATACCATGAAGTTTGAAGTTTAATTTTTTCAGGTGCTTTAACCCTCTCTCATTAAAGGCTCCTATATTAAGTTTTATTTAGTGTGTGTTTATTTTATATATATATATATATATATATATATATATATATATATATATATATATATATATATATATATATATTGGTTTTAAAGGTATTTATTGCTCTATAATATTGGTACCACTTACCTCTTCCATATGACTATGTTCTTTGTCTGATGATAATGATGAGGTGTCAGAGTTTTTAGGATTGTTCATACTTTTAAGGTTTTTAATTGATTTAATTACTGTGGTGAATATTTCTTCACTACTGTCATTCACTATGGATTCTTCACTTTATTACTTTTATTTTTCCTAATTAATTACCTCCGTTGGGCAGGTGTTGAGAATATTCACTATATCCAATAATGTTTTGTTTATGTCTTGTTATAGTTGCTATATCAACTGGAAAATTTTTGTGATAAATTGTCATAAAATTGCTCTTTATTTCTATTGGTATTAAGATTGTTTGTGGAGCTATTGTTTTTATTAATGTTTAAGATGATTTTTAAATTCTCTTCTGGTTTTGACATCTGTTCTAGATATTTTTATTTTCAAATTATACTTAATGGATAGTGCTTACTTCTTTTGTCATTGATGGGTAGGGTTTATCTCATGCTGAATTGAGTGTGGTATAATCTAGAGCAGTTTCTGATAAGGTATCCACACTCTTTGTAATGAAAGCACTGGGGTTCTAATCCATTTATTATTAAAAATAACATTGCATCTTGATGTTATTTGTGTGGGAATATTTTCAGAATTTATATTTTACCTTAAATACATTGCTGTTCCCAGTATTGGAATGGGTATATTTTTTAATATATGTAGAATGAAAATTTATCATCTCTCTGAATAGCTTTACAAAATCTGCAATAAAGTAATTAAGGTATGTATTTTTAAGAAGGCCAGTGATGTGGTTTTCTCTGTTTGGGTTAACTGAAAATAATGAGCAGTCCCTAAAAAAATGCTTGAAAGATTTAAAGATTCTTTAGTATGGTAGCATTGAAAGATTCCATAATTTTGTCAGGCTGTCATTGGTCCAGTCTTCTTAAGACTCCATAGTATTAATGACCATAGTCTTTGATAAAAAATCTAGTTTCATAAGATCATAAGATCTTGAATGGTTGTATGGTGAAATCTGGAAATTGGTATCTCTAGTTATATTAACTGTTTATGATTCATTTTTATTTCCCCATTCTGTTGATAGGGAAAGTTTTGTTACTTCAGCATAGCAGTTTTTAGCAATATTTCATGTGTGGTGGCAGACATCTTGTCTAGATAATGACTTTCATTGTCAATTTTTATACATAATCCTATGGGATTATTAGATTTTTTAAAACTCAAATTAAAGGGATTTTGTACATATAATTTGTTGAAAATTTACTGATTTGTATCTGTAGATTCTCAGTGTTTCACTGGATTTACTAACATGATTTGAAGCTTCTCCAAACTTTAAACTCCCTCTGGTGTGTATCATCATCATCATCATCATCATTATTATTATTATTATTATTAATCTATTATTATTATTATTATGTTTCAAAGCAAACTTTATTGAGTATCAATTGGTTACATCAAATAAGTTTACACTAAGGTTATATATATAAAAAATTCTTTTTAATATTAATTTAGTCCTTTATTTTGACAGTTACCTTATTCAACCATATAAAAACATTCATTGTTATTGATGATTGGCCCTCAATTGGGTTGTGTTAGCTGGTCTTATTTTTTAATTTTTTGTTTCCTTTTTTTGGGAGAAAGAGGAATAATTCCAGTCCTTGTCATAGTGCTGAGCACATTTTGAAGAAGAACCATGTTGTCATAAAATATCTTGTGGTGCAAGAATGCTGTCTCTATCTTTGAGTTTTTTTAAGTTTTAAAATACAAAATGTTGAGGTGACTTCTTGGATTGTTTTCAAATGTGGATGTGCAATAGATGTACCAGTATGTGTATAAACTGAAGGTTACTGCATGCCTGGTATTGCTCTTTTTTTGTATGCATCTAGAATATTACTTATTGAGGTACCATTTTGTCTATAGTTGTTCTGCATCATTAATCACATTTTTTCAGAGCTAGACATTCGCTTAGGAAGTGGGTTTGGGTTTCATCTTCTCTGTGACATAGCATGCATAGTTGATCAATATATGTGTAAAATTCCTTGTATTAAATAAAATGTATTGTTAGTAAGACATTCAGGTTAAGTTTGATAATAAAATCAAAAATTTTTTAATTCCAGGCATCATCTTGTGAACTTTCTTAACAGCTGGACATTGTTTATTCTCAGTACTGTGAGTGTGGTTGTTGGCTGATGGATCTGGAAACAATAGATTTTGTATTTGTAAATATGTACATTTATTTGTATTTTTAGTGTTATATTATCACTTACGGAGTCCTCATATTGCAAGCAGCATAGAGATGTAGTTGTATGTGGGGGCTGACAGAGAGTGTAATTACTATTATTACCTGTGTCTCTGAAAAATGTCTAAATATTGCTATAAGTAAACAGTGAGGATTGCCAATTCCTCAACAAGCTTTGTGTTAAATGCTTAGCCAGAGAGAGCATTTAAAATCTCTCTGTCAGGATCTCCCTCCAAACCCCTGACCATGGTTTCATGCTTTGGAACTCCTCAGCGAGGTGCCAGGGTAGGTTCAGACACTAGATCTAAAAATACTAACCCAAAGCCAGCATTTAACTGAAAGTTAACTATTGAGTGGAAATTCTGAAATTTTCAGATACCTACATGTCAACAAACCCAGCTATCCAACTCAAATAGCTATATGGGGCTGATAGATCTTTAGCCATACCATATATTAGTAGTCTTAGCAATATAATATTGCATAAGACTTAAGGCAGAGACTATAAATAGTCAAAATAAGAGTCATAGATCACATGACCATATTCTCTTAAGCTTGTAAGTTATAAACAGTGAGGATTGCCAATTCATTAACAAGCTTTGTATTAAATACTTAGCCAGAGAAAGCATTTAAAATATCTCTGTCAGGAACACCTTAAAACCCCTGACTATAGTTTCATGCTTTGGCACTCTTCAGAGAGTTGCCAGGGTAGGTTCAGACACTGGATCTAAAAATACCAACCAAAAGCCAGCATTTAACTAAAAGTTATCTATTGAGTGGAAAATCTGAAATTTTCAGACACCTACATGTCTTAAAAACCAGCTATGCAACTCAAATAGCTATATGGGGCTGATAGATCTTCAGCCATATCACTCAATAGACAACTTTTAGTTAAATGCTGGCTTTGGGTTTGTATTTTTAGATTTCATGTCTGAACCTACCCTGGCATCTCTCTGAGGAGTGCCAAAGCATGAAACCATGGTCAGGGGTTTGGAGGGGGGATTCCTGACAGAGATATTTTAAATGCTCTCTCTGGCTAAGCATTTAATACAAAGCTTGTTGAGGAATTGGCAATCCTCACTGTTTATAACTTATAAGCTTAAGAGAATAGCGTCATGTGATCTATGACTCTTATTTTGACTATTTATTGCTATAAGTAGTTTTACTGTTTTTTTGGGTGTGAAACACTGATATTGCATGTAGTCCAAGACCATTCCATTTGGTATGGTAGTTTAGTTATTTTTTTTTTGAGATGGGTACTACTTTTCTTATCCATAGGAGCTTGTTACATAGTGAGTTAATTGCTGTAATAAATGATGTAAAATTTATTATTGGCAGATGATAGTTGATTGTATAATAATACTTTTGAGTAGATTGAGAGCTAGGATTTGGCGAATGATTCAGTGATTCTTTATGCTTCTGTTTTAAGTTTGGCTTGTATTTCTTTCTCATTTGATTCATGCCCAAGTGGAAAGGAAAACCCAGAAATATACTAGGTTTTCCTGGATATATGTGTGATTAATTTACCTGTTAATATTGCCCCAGCAGCTGATTTATTGATATTGATTTTTAGACTAAACTTTGCTGTGTAATCTTTTATGATTTTCTAAAATATAGGTAATTGTTATTCTGATTGTAAAAATAGTGTGATATCATCCTTGTAGGCTATACGTGGTATATATGTGTTGGTGTGTGAAATTTGGAATTCCTTGGATTTTTTAAAAATTTTCCTCTAGCAAGGGGTTTAAATATAATGTAAATAACAGTGAACTGAATGGAGATCCTTGTGGGATTGATTGGTTGAGATAGAAAGATAATGAAAATATGCCATTGAGTGTGATATAAATTTCTTTCTTTAGTATCAAGTTGGTGATTCTATATAAGATTGTGTGAGGTATTTCTGTTTTTTTTTTAAACTGAATCAACAGTGTTCTGATTGGCACTGAATCAAACGCACTTTTGAAATCTAGTTGCACAGCCATTAACATACATTTTTTTTCTTTTAACTACTGAGCTAGTGATCACTTTGTATGTTAGTTCTGATTGACCTGTTAATAAACTCTTTCTTGCATACTGAGGTCATAATAATAGTGGTATTATGTGGGTTTTTTTTTTAATACTTTTATCAGAACCATTGAGATTGGCCACAGTTTAAAAACTGTGAGAGTTGGTGCTTGTTTTTTAATAAAGGGGATCATTGCAACCAGATATAGCCCATGCATATTGTATAGCTTTTGTGATTGTTAATATGCCAGCTGTCACAGGCATGTTTGTAAAGTGGCCGAGATGTGACAATATAAATTGTGGGATTGCTAGTGGTCCTGGGTGGCATATACCTGGGATTGTTGCTAGTATGAGTGCAAAATTTGATATTTCAAAATGTGTCTGTTTCTGGTTTTCCCAAAAAAATTTCCAGGAGTTTAAATTGGTTCTCTTGTAAATTTGTCTTTGAGTGGTAATATATTAAGTGTATGATATTGTATCCAGCTGTAATTTTTCCATCCCATTTTATTGCCATGGGTTCTCTATTTGTAAATGGGTAACTCCCATCAGATATATCCATGGGTCCATGTGTGATGTTGTGTTAGACAAATTATTTTTTTTTAATTTGCCAGATATTGCTTTAGTTTATTGCATGTTTGATTATATAGCTGTGTCAATCTTATTATATTTGCTTGTTTGGGAGTGATTTTGACATGAAAATCCTTTTGTGTAATTCATCTCCTAAAGCAATTAGTGTAGAAGGGGAGAGGGTTGATTTTTGAATAATATGTTTGATGTTAAATGAAAGGATGTGTGTATACACTATGTATTTGGAAATTGGATCTAGCTGCATCTAATTGAGCTTATTTATCATGATGTATGTTTCTGAGTAAAGGAATTCTGGGGTGTTGTCTGGTAGGAGTATTTGTATTGTCTTTTGTATGTTAGTGGTCCTGTTGTGATATGTGTTTAAATCTACTTTTATTATTTGTGCCAAGTGATCAGAAAAAAGGGAAGGGGAGAGACTTACTTCAATTGAATGATCAATATGGAGGGATAAAACATTATATCTATGAGCATGCCATAATGGTTGTTATAAAAAGATACCGAGTTTGATGAGGTAAAACCCTCACCATTCATAAATGACACTGAAGTTGATTCATAAAATTTTGATATTTTATATTAAAATCCACTGAAAGTATAGTGGAGTAAAGATTGGAGGCTAAAAGGCAGTTAATGGTTAAAATTATAGTTAATTACAATAGAACTGGGGAAGGGGATAAATACAAATATAACATTGATTGAAATACCACTGTGATTAAATGTAGTCATCAGGATATTGGAGTCTATAAAATAATCTTAAATGATGAGAAGGGGCATTCTTGGCTAATAAATATATCTACCCCATTTGATGGTGCTGAAGTATCCCTCAAGCATGTGCAAAATCCAAGTTTACTCATATGAGTAACTGGGTTGATTTGTGAGCCACTATATATTTTTGTTTCTAATAGACCCAATATGCTGTTTTGCATTGTTTGTATCCATTTATTAATTTACTATATTTTTTGTGGAGTTCAAGCTCAGATGTTAAATGCTGCTATTTTTATTTTCATGTTGGTTACTGTAGTGGAGGAGGAAGTTGCACAATTTTTCTGAAATATGTGACTTTCACTTCTTTCCTTTTGTAAGTTTATTATTTTTGAAAAAGGGTTAATGTTTGTTGGTTCTGTACATATTAGTTTTATCAAATCATTATTGCTGATGTTTCCAAATTTTTTGAATATTGAGATATTGAATCCATTTCTATTTTTTCATTAGTTAGTTGGTTTATCTTATTAAATTGGCCACATTCCAGGTCATTTGTTTTTATTTTTTTATTTACATTTTTTTTGCTCTTCAGAGGTGGCTTTTCAATTACTGGAAAGCACAGACAGTTGAAATTGAAAGGCTGCAAACCCTCTCATGCTTATAATAATACTTATCTGACAGCCAATCAGATGTTATGATAGCTGTCTGAATAGTGATCCAAACCGTAAACACAAACCAGAGAATTTTACAAGAAAAGGACAATCCTTTTCTTGTAAAATTCTCTGTCTTGGGTTTACCATTTGGATAGCTATTCAGACAGCTATCATAACATCTGATTGGCTGTCAGATAAGTATTATAATAAGCATGAGAGGTTTTGCAGTCTTTCAACTTAATTTCAATTACTGGAAAGCACTGTGTGTCAATTACTGGAAAGCACTGTGTGATGGTATCCATCATTGTTTTATTTATAATTATTGGTTTCACTTTACTAGTGTCTATGTTTGGTGGTGCTTTTGCTTCTTTTTGTAGGTAACCAGTTTCATTTTCCATTGAAAAATCACTAAGTGTTTTTGCCTAGGAGTCAAGTTTTTTAGATTTGACACCCTTTTTTTTTTCTATTGACGACTTGTTGGAGTGTAAAATTACTTTTTTTTTCGTGATTTTCATCCTCCTAATTTATATTTGTCTTGTCAATTCAATTGACATGAGTTGGGGATGATTTATATTTTCATTTTTGTTTTGATTGTTGATTTTATTGCCATCCATGTTTTCCAGCTGTCTGGGTTTGTGTGTTCTATCTGGATTTTCTTTTGAACTTTGTGAGGGGTGGTTATTTTTTCAGCTATATTTTTTTCTTCATTGCATTGTGTTATGTAGTTTCTTTTTCTACAGGCAAAACAATGTGGCTTCCGTCCTTAGATACGTAAGCATAGTGTGGCTACATGGTGTGTTATGTGAGTTGAAATGTTATCTGGGTCTATTTCTTTATATAATGTGACTTTATATTCAAAAATATTTGTAAATATAATGACTGATGTTTCTTTTAGATATATTTTTTGAAAATAAATAATTTTTCTGATGGGGTTCATCATTATTTGGAAATTGTCAAGGTTATATCTGAAGTAGGCATTTTTTAACACTCAAGTGATTTTCTTATATCTGCTTTCAACTAATACTACAGTAAAATTTCTAGAGTTTTAATGTTATTTTTAAATTGTTCTCTTTATATAGATTCATAAAACTCAACTGTTGATATTTGCTATTAGGATGGTCAACTATGCATTATACTGTTTCCAGTAAATTATTTTTATTTAGTACTTTAATTAGGAGTGCTTTGGGAAAATCTAGAGAATGCAGTGATTGTTTGTTACTGCCAACACTATAGATTTCTCATTGCAAAGTGCTCTTGGTATGTCTTCCCAATCTGTTCAAGCATGTCATCTGTCCATTATGTGGGGAAGGGCTCAATTTTATCATGATTTGCTAAGTCCAAATCTATAAGATCCTCTGATGTAGTTTTTCTAAGTCTAGAAGTTTTTCCCAGGTTAATATTATTTTGGTTAGTTTTTGCTATTGTTGTGCATGTCTTCCTTGTGTTTCGAGAAGGCCCAGCCTCTTGATCAAGTGACTGGGAAGACACTATGTTTTGTTATATTGAGTAATTATGCAACAAGATTTTTTCTTTCTTTATTCACTTTTTTCTTTATTCCCCCCCCCTTCAGATTCTTACAATCTGTTTCACTATATTTCTTTCTTCCCTTTTTTTCTTTTTCATATTTACCTCTAATTAATGCTATCATTTATATATATTTGATTTTTTGGTAATCTACCATGCTAGGGATTTATTACATTTCACATAGTTTTTGTTGATTTTTTCCTTTGTACACTAATTTTTTAGTAAATTCACATTTCATACATTAATCGGGTTCACACTCATTTGAACATGTTTTAAATCATTTGTTTTTTTAAAAAAAACCCTTTTATACCTTTTTAATATTAAAAATAGCAGATATTTTGCTTACTTGCAACCATGTGTGTGTCCAGGTGGTGCTATATCATCATCATCATCATTATTATTATTATTATTATTAATACCTGCACTAGCATATATATTCAATCTTATATTAAAAACATCAATGTTTCCGGAATCTCAAAAATGATTTCAATTTATAAATCAGGAAATAAATCAAATCCTTCATATTTTAGACCTATTACTCTTCTATTAGTATGTACAAAACTATTTGATAAAATAATTTACTATAAAATGATACACCACATGAAAAATATCTTTCCATCCTCTATACATGAATTTATACCTAGATACTCCATAGAAACAAATTTTATACACATTTAAATGCAATATCACAAACAATTGATCTCAAATATTAACTTCATGTCATTTATTTTGATCTCTCTAAAGCTTTTGATAAAATGATTATGGGACTCTTTTGTTGAAAGCAAACAGAATGGGATTATCCACCAAACTTCTAAAAATCTTTAAATTCATTTTTTACTAATAGAATAACATATATATTAATGAAGAACCTTAAAGTATAACTTACTATAAATATAGAATTCCACAAGGAAGTGTTTTTAGTCCTTTTTTTTTTTTTTTTTTTTGCCATTTTAACATGTATGATAAATGAGAAAAACATTCTATGCTACACTGATACTACCAAAATGTTTTTAGAAATTAGACATGCAAATGATCTTAAAATATGGCAAAGTTAAGTTAATAAGTTTGATAAAATGTGTAAAGTTAATAACATGAACATTAACACAAATAAATGTAATACAGTAAACTATGATTAATATTGCTTCTCATTATATTAATGGTAGTAGGATACCTAGGAACATTATACAGAAAGATTTGGGCATTACCTTTACTAATAATTTTCCTTTTAATAATCACATTCATATAGCAATAAATAAAGTTTATAAAATTATGGGTCTAATCTTGAGATTAAATATTAAATTCAGATTAGAATCTTACAAGTTACTTTTTAATATTCTGATATCACAGTCCTACACTGTGGATCTATAATATGAAATAATTACAATTATTCAACTATAAATAACCTTAAAAAAATTCAAGATAAATATTATAACTATATTTATGATGATACATACTTGAATAAAAACAGTAGTATATACAATAGAAGATTAATAACAGATATGATGGTCTTATTTAAATTGATACATGGCAATATAACAACTAAGATTTTCCTTAGGATTCAAACTATTAAATCTAGGAAGTTAGATATGTTTTACTTACATACATTAAAAGTGACTTATCACCTATTTACAGATTACAAATGGAATGTAACAATAGATTCATGGAGATGAATATTTTCCATTTAAATAAAATGCAATTTAAAAATAAACTTAAAACATATTATATACAAAAATTACAATAGATATCAGGAACAATAATAGATAAACACATATATTCTTACATTATTACTGTAAATACTAGTGGCTACTAAACTGTTATTTACAAATAAATTGATTGAATTGAATTATTATTATCATTATTAAAATGTTATACATTTGAATATTTATTGTTATTTTAAACATCATATATAATGAGATATTATTAAATTATTATTATTGAATTGTATTATTATTATTAAAATATTTTAAATTAAAAAAAATATTATTGTTTAAACTTTATTATATCTAGATATTATTAAATGATTATTATTAATTACTAATGTTGAATTAAATTATTATTAAAAAGTTGTAATTAATAATTTATAAAGCGCATATTCATTACGTAAGTAATATATATTAAGACTATGTGATGTGATGCGACAGTAGAGACCTCTACAAATTTAAACATAAGATTATGAGATGTGATGTGATGTATTATGGCTTCTCCTTAAACGAAGTCAAGAATATCTCAGCAATTATGCCCAGATAAACCTGTTAGCCACTTTATTTTACATTCCCCACTCTAAATTTACCCATAATCTGCTCTATCCCATTTCCACAGCATAATCTTTGTCAACTCTAAAACCGTTATATCGAAATCCCCCTTATCTTTTCCCAAACCCAGCATAAAAACCAATAATTCACTTTCTGTATAATCACTCTTTTCATATTTATTTTTCCACAACTTCATTATATGTACCCTTTCTGTTTTCAAACATTTACATTCAATTAATAAATGCCTAATATTTACTATTCCTTCCTTACATAATTTACAAAATAAATCACCCATATTTTTCCATTTACATGTAAATTCTTTTGTAGCTAAAGATCCCGTTCGAGCCTTAAACAATAAACTACTTTCCTTACTATTATCATATATTAACTCACACCTAATATTCTGTTTATTTCTATATATATTTAAACTCTTTTTACTCTCCATACTATTTCTCCATCTCTTTAACTCCCTAGTCTTTATTAATAAATTTATTCTTTTATCCCATTCCTTACTACTATAACACTCAATAATCCTTTTAACACAATCATCTCATCTTTTGTACAAATATACTAATATAAATTCTTTATCCAAATCTTTTGCACACTGCATTACCTTTCTCACCCATCTTGTTACCTGCCCTTAACTTAGAACCAATTAAATACTATTTTAGCTATTCTTTTATTATCCATAACTGCAATCTACCAAACATTTTAATTTT
Organism: Epiperipatus broadwayi; assembly: GCA_028023455.1. Classification (NCBI taxonomy): domain Eukaryota; kingdom Metazoa; phylum Onychophora; class Udeonychophora; order Euonychophora; family Peripatidae; genus Epiperipatus; species Epiperipatus broadwayi. The sequence goes on from JAQFVV010006271.1 coordinate 1,130,905, forward strand.
ACTTTTTGCATCTCTCATATGAAAACTTGACCATTCCATTTCTCCTTGAATTGCCTCCCTTGCTGTCCATACTTCTGCATCCAATGCATGTCTTCCTACTTTCCTTTGAGCTTTTTGTAAGTAATCTAATATCTTTTTACTAACATATAATGCATCATTACCATATGTTAACCCTGATACTGCAACTTCTTTCCATATAATTCTAGCTACATCATATTTATTATATGAAAACACTGTTAATTTCTTTATCAATCCCTTTCTTGTCTTTGCTTCATTTATTAATTTTTTCTCCCATTCATTCAAATAATTTTTCTGATTACTTAAAATAATTCCCAAAAAAACTATATCTATTCACCACACTTAACTTAATATCTCCCAACAAAAATTCTACATCTTCTCTTTCTCCAGTATTAACCATCATTATATTTGATTTTTCTTCACTAAATTTAATCCCCATCTTTTTACCCACCCTTGCACATGTCCTCAACATAACTTCCATATCTTCTCTTTTTTCTGCACACAAAAATATATCATCTGCAAAAAAAAAAAACTGACAAAATATATACTCCCTTACTACTTATTAACAGTATCTCTATCCCTCTTCCTAATCTTTCTATTGCCATTTCCATTTCACTCAAATACAACACAAACAAAATAGGTGACATAGGGCATCCTTGCCTTAGTCCCACACCATTTTTAACTTTAATTGATTCTATATTCTCTAATTGATATATATATATAATAATTATTTTCATATAATTTCTTAATAATATCTATTAAATCTTCATCCATTCCCAAATTTGCTAAACTTATCCATAATCTATTTCTATTTACTCTATCATATGCCTTCTCTATATCTATAAAACTCATATATAACTGTTTTCCTGCACTCCTACTCATATCTATAAGTTGTGTAACTACAAATAAACTATTTCCTATATGCCTATCTAATCTAAAACCTCCTTGCATTTCCCCCATTACATTATTCCCTTCCATTCATTTTACAACTTTACTAGCCACCATATACAAGAAAACTTTATATAAAACTGATGTTACCACTATTGGTCTATAATTATTCAACTTTCTATGATCCCTATTTTTTCCTTTAAATAATAACCTTACTCTTGTATTACTCCAACTACTTGGGAAAACTCTATTCTGTGCCATTTTATTAAAAGAGGATAATAACTTTACTTTTGCCGTATATCTTAAATTCATTACCATCTCTGCTGCCCATCCATCTAAACCTCTTGCCTTCCCACTTTTCAATTTCTTCTCTACCTCATTTAGTTTATTTTCTGAAAATCTAATATTCTCATTACTATATTCTTTCATATTTTCTAACACTCTATCATTCACATCTAACATCTTTTCTATATTCATTACATAACTATTTAAGATTCTTTCTAAATATTCTCTAGAGCTATACTCTGTTCCCTCATCATCTAGTAATACTAACTATCTCTCCCCTACATTTCCCCTTTTAATATAATTCCAAGATTTTTTACTCCCATCTCTTCCACTTTTATTAATATCCTCCAAAAATTTACTATCCAATTTCATTCTCTCTCTATAAATATCTATTTTAGCCAACTTCTTCTTTTCTAAGTACTTTTCCCATTTAACATTAATATTTTTTTCACTTTCCTTATTCTTAATAGCACACTTGTATTCTCTACATGATTCTTTCCTTTCTTTTACACTTTTACTAATTCTCATTTTTTTATTACTTTTATTCTTCTGAATATTCTCACCTAAAACCCTATTTGCCACTTTTTCTACTTCTTTACACCAGTCCTTATACTCATCCCCAACCCACTCTTCCATTATTTCTTCAACTTGTATTTTATACTCTTCCAACTTATTCTTATCATTCACTCTCCATTCACATCTTTCACTATTATTTCTACTTTTATTTCTATTCTCCATCACATTACTAACCATTTTAATTACAATGAAATTATGATCACTAGTGCATACTTTTTTTTCATTATCAAACACCTTAATTTTACATATTTTATTTATTCCCTCTTTCTCTACCAATACATAATCTATTGTGTGAAATATATTATTTCTGGACCATGTGTATTGTCCCTCATAAATATTTAATCTTGTGTTTAGATTTGTAGCAGTCCCTACTGTCACATTTTAGAAAGGGTACATATAATGAAGTTATGGAAGAATAAATATGAAAAAAGTGATTATACAGAAAGTGAATTATTGGTTTTTATGCTGGGTTTGGGAAAAGATAAAGGGGATTTAGATATAAAGGTTATAGAATTGACAAAGATTATGTTATGGAAATGGGATGGAGCATAATATGGGAAAATTTAGAGTGGGGAATGGAAAATAAAGTGGCTAACAGGTTTATCTGGGCATAATTGCTGAGATATTCTTGACTTCGTTTAAGGAGAAGTCTCAATACATCACATCACATCATAATCTTTAATTATTAATCACAAAGCGCATTTTGACCCATACTATAGAAATGCCTGAATATTATCACAATATATAAAGGATTTTAAAAATATTAATACTTTGAGTGAGACCATATTTTACTTATAATAATAAATTTAATAGTTGCTTAAAATCTATTTGTTATCTTTCTAGATACTCTTCAAACATATGAATAAAAACTTCTGAAAAAAAGCAAATCATAACCTCTCATAAGAGTTTGTTATTTTTTAATAAACAAAAATTCTACTTATATTAATAATTTATTATGTTGAAGCACTTTTTTAGGCCAACAGTCTCTTGATTTTTCTCTACACAGACATTTGTTTAGAAAATATAAAACATCCAAAAATTAAATTTAATATTTATTTTAAAAATAAAATTGCTTACAACTAAAAAGGATTACCTTTATACTTTAGTCTTAAATTCAAAATAACACCATGGTCCGAGAATGTGATTATTATTATTATTATTTACTTTTGCACCATTTTGGATTTTTTCCCTAAATGTATTTTTTAATACATTAAACAACTTTAACGATTTCTCAACAAAATACTATAAACTTAATTAGATTACAGCCTGGAATTGTGAACTTAAGCTTGAATTGTTATTGGAATTATTTCATGTACAGCTACATAATACTACTGAGATATCAACCACATATTTGCTTTGATGGCTCTGACCCTGAGAGGCTTTCTGTTTAACATATTCATAAATTGAAAATTATTTTTAAAAAAGGATTAAACAGAACATAATGCATTGGAGAACTCTTTTGCTTGCAGAGAAGTATATTTTTGTAGTTGCTAATAATCATTGATATATTATTCAGCTACAATTTTAGTCTACTGGTATACTTCAATATATCACTTTAATATTACTTGTATTTAAATATTATAATATTTATATAATACATCTGATAAAAGTTATTTTCATTAAACCTCTTCTATCTCATTTTAAAAACTGAGTCCTACACTGCTTTAAAAGACCCTTCTTTCATGTAAATTGTGTAATTTAAAATCTAGCATTATCGTATTATATTTTCTGAACCATAATAAATCAACCTTACCATCTTACCAAAAATTCCCTTCATATTTTTAATACTTTCTGGAGTAAAATCAGTAAGAGTCAAATTTGACATCTGATGCTGAAAGTCACTAGTTAATAGTTTTATAATATAATAATCCTTCCAATTGAAAGTATACTGGTCAGTATATAACTGATGGACCTTAATGTTTATTCCAAAGTCCACTTTGATTCTATGAACAACATGTGGATTTTTCTCTAAAATAGAGGTTGGGAGTTCACGGGAATTGTAATAATCCATGTTGTCATTAAATTTTTGATAAGAGGCATAGAATAACCGTAGAAACCTTGCATCTTTATGACAAATCAGTATCCTATTATCAATGTGTGATTTGTCAGGCCAAGTTAAAGTAAATTCAAAATGTAAAAACCTATCTAATGGTCTAACCACATACACATCATTATCCATATAAATTCCTCCAAATTGTCGCAAAATCTGCAACTTTGCTACATCAACAGAATGTTGAAGAATGTGGATTTCTTGCCCAAACACATATTTGGGTTTTGGAAAATATCGAATTTCAATGATGCTTATATTTTTTATCAAATCCCAATAAATTCCATTTGGAGGCATATCACAATGAATATAAATTTTTTCAGGATTAATATTTACATAAGCTGCTTTTATACATATCATGTCTACAAATGAAAACACAGGTTGTTGAAAACGAATAAAATGAACAGTTTTTGGTATTATTGGATACCTGTATCCAAGGTCATTGTTAGTTTCTTCAAAATCAAAAGTATTGTCATCAGTATAAAACATAAAATAATCAACATTCATTTTGCTTAACTTTGCATCATGTTTTGCTTGAGAATAAAATAAGTATAATATTAATAGGGATATGAATAACATAATGATTAAATAAGCAATAATGTTTTTGCGATTAAAAAGAAGTGATAATATTTTTGTAACATCCATTTTAAATCAAATAAATAAAGACTGTTCTTTGCCAAGTCATTTTTTGTGATTAGGTATACCTAAAATAATAATAATTACATTAGTATTAGACACAATAATATATATTAAAACAAATTACTTGAATTAGTTCTACAATTTTCAATATACCAATATATAACTAAATAACAGCTATAACTAGCATAGGATATAATTGCTAACAATGGTAGTATTTACAATAAGTGCTACTAGAGATAGTAGTCATGCCATAATCCAGCTAGAGTGGTTATTTTTTATTTAATCATTGAAAATTGTAGAATTAATTTCAATATTTATAAATATAAATATTTATATATTTATTATATATAAAACGTATAGATTTATAATGCAAATTTAATATTATGAGATATATGTTGAAAATAAATTAAAAGAAAAGATAAAGAATAATAAAAAAAAGTTGATTTTAGATGGAGTAAATACTGATTGATACAGAATTTCTTTTTATTTGATAATCGATGAAGCAAAAAAGTTTACATACATTTGTTAGTATGATAGTTAGACAGATAAATGAATAGATGTATAGACAAATAGATCAATAAAGTTATATAGAAATAGACAAATAGATAAAAAGATAGATGGATATATAGATTGATAAATACAGATAGACATTTAGATAGATATATCTGAAACATTTGTCAATTTATTACCTACACACACTCATATATATATAATCTGTTATATGAATATATATATAATCTGTTATTGAATGGAAGTAATAACCTCCCAATGAATTATGTCATGTAAAAAATTTTGAAAGTGGGAATGGCAACACTCTCTTTAAGCTCTGTTGTTACATAACCTTAGTTTTTGACTCTAGTTTTGAAATTATACAGCAAATTATATGTATATAATATAGCTAATAAATAAACAAAATACTTTAATTTCTTTTATTTTAACATGGTTATGAATACGTATTTTGGGTGTAGATTTAAATGTGGTCATTATTAATATCATGTCTTAAATAGCACATCTCTGTAAGTTCTGAAAAAACAATGTTTATTTTATGCCTGCTAGCATTATTACAAATAATAGTACAATAATATTGATACCATATAAAAAAGAAGACATTATTTACATATAGTTTAATTAAATATGCTGTATTTCTTAATATTATACATATATAAAAATAAAGTCTTATTTGGTTTATACGGTGTATTGTTTTTTTGTTTAAATATATATCAACTAATCTATTATTCCATATAATATATCATTAATATCATCATTTTCAACCATTATTGATCCACTGCAAGATGAAGATCTCTCCAAGATCAACCCATCTTTTCTTATCTCTAGACTATCTTTTTCACATTATATATGCCACACTTTCTTATTTCATCCATCCATCCATCTCATAGGAGTCTTTTTCTAGGTCTTTTACAGTCTCCTGAAATACAATTCAAGATTCGAAATGTCTGTCTATTATCATCTCTTCTAGAAAAATTTCCAACCAATTCCACTTGTCTTTCAATGATATCAATAACATGTTTGTTTTTTCACCCATATAATTCATTTTCAATCTTCTTGCGACTCTTAACTTTTATCTTTCCAAATTTCTTTAAGTGGTCTGAAGTCATTGTATTGCTCTTCTGTTAAATGTCCAAGTCTTAGATATTAAATAAAAACTGGTAAAACACATTTATAAAAATCTTCCTTTTCAAACACATATGCATATTTCCTTTTAATATTATTTCCCCCAAAAGCAGTCCAATCAAATTTAATTCTATGACTAATTTCATCCATTATGTGTCCATATGTAGTAGTAGTCTGATCAAAATATTTGTAGTTGTTAGATTCTTCTAACTCATCATTACCAATGTGTGTTTTTTTTTTTAGAAAATCAATTTAGCATTACTTTCGTTTTTTTAACATTTACCTTTAATCCTGCTTTCGTACTTCCATTTGATAACTGTTTCAAATTTTTCTGAAGCTCTAAAATTGTTATTTGCAAAGCAATTATATCATCTGCAAAATCTAAATGACTTAAATAATCTCCACTTACTTTTACTCCCTTAGCTTCCCATTTTAATTCACAAAATATTCTTTGCAAAACTACTGTAAAAAGCTTTGTAGATATGGAGTCACCCTGTGCATATACCCTTCTTAATGTTAATCTTTTTAGTAATATTATATAATCTAATTGTTGCTGTTGCATTTTTATAAATATTCTCCAAAAATGACAGTATCTTGGGTCTGCACCTTGATGACCTGATGCTTTAATCACTGAAAAAATTCTCATAGAATCAAATGCTTTTTTATAATCTATAAATCCAAAGCATAATGGCAACTCATATTTCTTGGTCATTTCTGTAATTTCTCTCAATACATGGATATGATTCACTGTATTGAAACCACTTTTAAATCCAACTTGTTTTTTTAATCCAAAGTTTGTTGTAGATGAGTTGTAATTATTTTAGTTAAAAATTTAATAAAATGATAAAAGACTGATAGGCCTGTAATTTCCAATATCTTCTTTATCATTTTTTAAAAATATTAATACTGCATTTTTCCAACCATCTAGTACATCTTTGTTATTTAGATATTTGGTATATAACTTTAACAAAATTTTTTTTATTTCTTCACCTGCTTTTTAAGATATTGATTATAATTCCATCATTATCTGAAGCTTTACCTTTCTTCATAAATTTAATTATATGTCTCACTTCTTTGTTTAAAATCCTAAGCCATCCAGAAAATATGGCAGTTGTAGAAGATACTTTTTTATTCTTTACTGCTATACAAATCTTGATAAAACTCATTGACATATTCCAAAGAAATCAAGTCATATGTCACATGAACTAATTTAACAAGCTTGTATTATGAATGTTATATAAAGAGCTCGCAAGTAAGCTCTTAACAAGCTTTGCAGAATATCCCCAACCCCAGACCAGTTTCTGCTACAGGCTTCCTCAGTGAGATGCTATCAAGCATTAGATTAAAAATAGCAGGACAAGTCCAGCAATTTATCTAATGGATAACTATTAAGTAGAAAATCTTTCAGACATTCATATGTCTTCCAATATAGCTGTCTAACTTAAGTAGCCATATGGAACTGAACCAAGTTCAGATACACCATATATTAATAGCTTTAGCAATATAAAATTGCCAAAGCCTTAATAGCACCAAATAAAATTACAAAGAAATCAAGCCATATGCTGTTAAGGCTTTGGCAATTTTAAATTGCTAAAGCTATATCTGAACTTGGTTCAGTGCTATATGGCTATTTATGTTAGATATCTGGATTGGAAGACATAAAAATGTTTGAAAATTTCAGATTTTCTACATAATAGTTATCCATTAGATAAAGTGCTGGGCTTGTTCTGGTATTTTTAATCTAATAGTTGAATATCCTAGCACCTCACTGAGGAAGCCAGTAGCTTATTTGTGAGCTCTTTATATAATCTTTGACAAATTTATGGGCAGTGTCACATTTTTTAGTAATAGTTGCATCTTTTTTCTTATTGCGGAAATAAGTTTCCTACCAATACCAAGATGTTTTTATCCTCTTGAGACTTTTATTCTATTTTATAGTTTTCATTGCTGGTTCATAATTATACTTTATTATATCATTATCAACCCTTTTTTGCAACATTTTACAAATTTCTAGATATTCAATACTTCTTAATGCATCGTTTTTATATATTTTCTTAATTCTTCTTTTCTTCACAAATTGTCATGTCTCAGTAGAAATTTTAATGGCTTTTTTTTTGCAACAGCTATCTATATTGCAGTTTTAAAAGTATATCAGTTATCTTCCTATTGATTTTATTCAAATCTGAATCATATTCAAAATCTATTAATATTTGAAAACGATTTGCAAATTCTAATTTAAATTCATTGGATTATTTCTGAAGATTATAAATATCAACTGCGAATATATATTTTTTTCAATAATTTTTGTCTCTCTAGTTATGCAACTCTCTATATACATTTTAAAGTGCCCTCTAGATACAGCACCTGACAATTCATTTAAAGGCAAAAGAGAATAGTCTATTTTTTTTTCATTCTTTTATCCAGAAGAGTGGTAGAACAATCTTCTAGATAAAAAAGGGAGAGAAAAGATAAAGTAATGATATCCTCTTTTTCATAATATTAGTATTTAAATCATCATTGAAATGATTAAACATGTAACAAATTTATTTGTCAAATACATATATCAATCAGGTTAAAACATTTTGGAAGTAGATTTCTGATTGATTGAAAGTTCGTTCTTCTGAAAGTATGGAAGGCAATCCTTTAGATAAAAGGGAAAAAAGAGGTATAATTCTTTTGTTTTTAAAATGTATTATCATGTAATGAAGCTACAGGATACTTCAATTGTATATAGACTGTTGCAATGAGTTAATCTTAAAAACATTATGATATTTGCATTGTCAATTCTTATATATTGTATATGCACCATTTATACAAAACAGTATAATCATACTGATATATGGGCCCCATTTAATAGTATTCAAATGCAAGTCTATTCGTCAATGACTAAAAAAAATGAAGATATTCTAAAGTTTTATAGTTCGAAAAAGGTGAGAAAACATATAATAATATGTACGTGTAATATTTTGTAATCTGGAATGCCAAAAATTGAAAATAGGAGTGGAAGTACCTAATTTGATACTATATAGGGAGCAAATAGAAAGCTTGTGATTGTTGTTATTTGCAATACTTTTCTATTAATTAAAATACTATCTGGATATTCAGTCTGACATTATAAGATAGAGCTCACAGAAATAAAATTGATTACATTTTTGAAAAACAATGACTGTATAGCTGAAAATGAATCCTAATAAATATATTTCTAATGAAACATAAATGAACAATATCTTAGAAATAACCTGAGAATATACCAAATGCTTTAAAAATAATATCCAAAATTAATTAAAACTTTTACATGCAAATAATGGTGAATATGAGAAATGTAGATAGTTGTAAACATAAGAAATAAAGATAGTTGTGAAATTCTTAGAAATGAATATGGATGACAGGATTAAGAAATAGCATCTATAAAAAAAAAAAAGAGAGCTATAATAAAAAAATAAAGAATATTTTAAAAATGTAAATAAAAAAACTGATATTCAAGAGAACATTCAAGAAAGGCAAAAATTCAATATTACAACAACTTCTAGACATTGATAATGTTAACAAACAAAAACAAAAGCCATCTTTGAGGAAGTTCACGAAATCAAATAAAAATTGTAGATAAGGATAAGATTGCTGAAAAATGCCATTGGACACTTTATTATTATAATAACAAACATATAAAGATGTAAAAAATATACAGAAAAGTTATGTTCTCCAATGACATAAATCAATATATAATAAGATATGTTATATAGAAAAATATTCATCAAAGGATTATGAAGTCAAATTCGTGCAGAAAAATATCAAAAGATTATATGATTATAAATAACAGCAATTATATTAGATCTTTTTTTAGAAAACTGACAAAGAATCATTGCCAGTGCCGTATAAATCATTTTAATTTATCACAAATCTACTCAAAAGTTTATAAGTTGAAATAAAATCATTTTATATTACTGCATCAAAAAATTATTGACTTTATATTACAAGAAAGCAAAATTATTGTGAAAACCATTTAGCACACCTTATGTGGATGCATAAATAGTATTCAGAAATGATAAAAACACTGAACATCATTAATGATATAGACTAGGTAATTAAAAAGTCTAAAGAATACCAAAAACAAAACTACACACATTTTAATGATTACAATAAGATATTTGATTATCTGATCATGCTAAGATAAGAAATATTCTTTAGAAAACATTTTAGAAAATTGATTTATAATAACATTTTTATTGTTTATACTATTAAAGTATGGGGAACCTGATGAAGCTATATACTTCATTCCAAAAATCAAAAACAAAAACCAACAAGATCAATAAAACATAAAATGTATGCATTTATAATGTATAAAAAAACCTTTTAACAAAAAAATAAAATCTATGGCTGAAAAAATAATATATTAATAATTGGTTCTTGTCTCATATATGGATCCATCTAGTGAGTAGATCACACTCTATATTAGCACCTATTGTTTTTTTAAAATCATATATATTGAAAACTGCTCTATGTTGATGCAGATTTCTACATATTATTACCTACTTTTAGAAGCACCATACTGAATATGTTATTAGAGAATATAAATTGTACAAAAACAATGGTATTTACAATTGGAGGGGAAATATTTTTTTAGATATATAGATGGCACTTCTTTTATAGCTAATAATATATACATGTCAATATTATTTTTATAAAAATTAAAGAGTAGAGTTAAAATATATGGCTGAAGGTATATATTTTACTAATTACCAGTTCATTATTTTACCTAAAAGAAATATACACTTTAACAATACTAAGAATCTTAATCTGTTTGTTGTCAAGACAATCTTCTTAAGGGGATACTAACCATTGGCTATGGTTTAAAATATTTATATAGACACTAAAGATTGATGCTTGATTAAAATAAATCGAAAATTCTAATTCAAACAGGTACATATTTTTATAGTAATAAATAAAAAGATATTAATTTGACTAATCAGTAAAATTAGTACAAACTATCTCAAAAAAGCAAAAGGTCTATTATTTATTTAGTAGTAACAATTAGAATTTAAAACTGTTTTTTTATAAAACAAATTACTATGCATATTTTTACTGCTTATATTAAGTTTAATGATCAAGCACAAAGAACATGTAAAAAGTTTTGTCTTTTATAATTGCTGCAAAAGTATTCGAATATATTGATGAGCTTGATTATATTTAAAATTTAATAAAAATATAAAATTAAATATATGCACATATTAAGCAAGATGTCTATTATGGTCAGTTATACGAATTAATATGTTAAAATTGTAAAATCTATATATCAAATTACTGAAATGACTTCTAAAAAAGTAAATTGAACTGTTAATAATACAAAAGTTGTCTGTTTCATATTTTATTTTTCAGTGACGTAAATAGAGAATACCATATTGCCACAATCAAGGTACTTCTCATGTAGTTAATATTTAATTATGAAACAATGGTTCTACAATTGAAAAATCAAATAACAATGCAAATTGAATTTCTGCTATAACATAGAGACTTCTATTTATGTAACAGTAGTCACATACAAGCTGTAGATACATCTGTTAATGATTATCTAATTTACGGATAGAGTAACTGAAGGGAATGATTGAATAAAATGGGTGAATTTATTTTCTCATTGGAAACTTTAGACATGCTTCTATAATGGGCTACAAATAGTCAGAAAATCAACAAAAATTAATATTATCATTATATTAAACATTATTTATATATTTTTAATTTTGTTTAAGTAAGAAATTTTAACATTATCCAGTTAAAATTTGTGTATCTTCTTATTCCCCTTAGTTAAAAAATAAAAACAATTTTTAAGTATACCATTGCAGAACAAAACTCTCTCCATGATCCTTCATAGGTAAATATAAAAAAAACATTCCCTATTAGAATTTCTAGATCAGTGTTCTTCAACCCTTGGCCTGCGGCCCGGTGCCGGGCCCGAGGAACGTTTCTGCAGGTCCGCATGTTAGACGGGCAGTAAAAAGTTTGTAATAATAAATAATAAGAGTTTAAACTTTTAATTAATATAGCCAATTTTTATTTATTTTTTCATCTCATTTTTACCCAATTAAAAAAAAAAAGAAAACAGAACGAAAACAAAATCTAATCAATCATTCATAAATTAATTTGTTTTTCTAGTTATCACAGATGTTTAGGGGGGGGGGGGTAGAATTAAATTTTTTATTACTTTTCTAAAAAAATAAAAAAAAAAGTTTTTATTACATAAACTCCATATATATATAAATTTTATCTTATATATTTAACATTGTTGTTTTGATCAGTTATAACAATTATGCTTATCTTTAAGAAAATTTATCTATAGACTTCTGCCAGTCTGCTAAATCTTATCCTTATTTTTGCTGGTCCACAGAACCGTATCCTTATTTTTACTGGTCCGCAGGTGTGAAAAGGTTGAAGACCACTGTTCTAGATGGTAAGATTTGAGCAGTTTTCCAATTTCTTTTTGCTATTTTCTAGTAAAGAATAGCTAAATATTAATTTACTGACTAGTATTGAATGATTATATTGAGCTGGCCACCTGAAAAAAAATATGCCTAATTGAAACCTGAGAAAAATTAAAAGATTTTTCTGGCCTGGATTCAAATCCAGTTTACGAATTTGACAAGTAAATATGTTAGACTTTATGACAAGGTTCATTCATATATATATAAATGTAAAAATCAATCTTAAATAATCTAATATATGACAAAAATCTTCCCCTATGACAAACAGTAGAAAAAAAAATTATATATCACACTTATCTAGTGCCAAATGATAAGATTTAAAAATAATTTTTAGCTTTGTTTAAACTAGCTAGATATTAACGTACTGACCAAAAATTAGATGACTAAATTACTTTGATTATGAGCTACAGACTTGGAAAAAAAATCCTAAGCCTGTTGAGAACCTTAAAATTTTTTAAAATTTTATTTAGCCTGAATTTGAACCTTAGATTGTGCACCTAATAGATAAATCTGATAAACTTTATGTTATGAAATCTTTCTATTTAGGTCTACATGAGTATAATAATTACATCTTGAAAAAGACGAATATATTCAAAACTGTTAGAATATAAGAGTTATGTGATTGCACTACCCACTATATCTTAGAGGTAATAGTAATTAGCTGGGGTCACTTATAGTAGGCAATAATTGTTGATAAGAAATGGTTGATCAGTATAATAATGTTGCCTTTGATTATTAGACATGATAGGATAAAATTCAATTTGAAATAATTTTAAGTCACACACTCTAATAACCACATTAAACTGTATAGGGTAAATAATCAAGTGAGATGCAGATCAGGAGTTCATGTGATATCTAAATGTTTGAAATAACTAGTTGAGCTTCAATGCATGAACGTTTAGCTTTCAAGTATATAAATGTGTCACATGGCTAAACAAAATAAAATAAAAGCATATCTCTAGTACTATCTTCCACAATATGTACAGTATGCTTAAAAAGCTTAATAAATATATAAAAGCCACAACATAGACCTACCAAATGAACTTAAGTAAATAATAATAATAATCATCAAACATTATTAATCCACTGCAGGATCAAAATCTTTCCAAGTTCAGTTCACCTTTTTCAATCTCTAGCCTCTCTTCTCAACATCACCTCTGCACACTTTCTTATTCATTCATCCATCTCACATGTGGTCTCATTCTAGGGCTTTTACAATTTCTTGGAGTCCAATTTAATATTTCAATTGTCCATCTATTATAATATCTTCTAGTAATATGCACCCTACTCCAATTCAGTCTTTTAATTCTTTCAATGACATCAGTAACACCTGTTTGTTCTGTTCCCTATGTATTGTGTTTTCAATCTCTTCTTGTTACTCCTAACCTGTATCTCTCCATACTTCGTTGAGTAGTCTAAAGTCTCTGTATTGCTCTTCTATTAAATGTCCAAGTCTGAGATCCATAAGTAAGACCTGATAAAACACATTTATTAAAAACCTTCCTTTTCCTGCACATAGGCATATTTCCTTTTATGTTACGTCTACCAAAAGTAATCCAAACAAGTTTAATCCTATGATTAATTTCATCCATTATGTTTCCATTTGTAGTAATAATCTGAGCAAGATATTTGTAGTTGTTAATTTCTTCTCTAACTCATCATAATCAATCTTTATTTTCATCTTTTGAGAAAATCCATTGAACATTACTTCAGTCTTTTTAACATTTACCTTTAGTCCTATTTTGTTACTTTCATCTGATAACTCCCGCAACATTTCTTGAAACTCTGAAGTATTAAGTAAATAATACATATTATTAAAGGTCCAATTGTTTTATATTGTTTATCATTATAAGCTATGCATAGTCTAAAGTAATAGTAAGTGGTAGAATCTGAAGCTTAAAATGAAAAGATCAGATTCCAGTTTAATCACTTTTTGTACTGGAACATTTTATGAATTCCTGAACAATGAACCATTCAATTTCTTTTATTATAGCAAATAATTTTTCAAAAATATTTTATTAATTTTTCTAATTTTGTTTAAATTTATTCATACATGATTGATTTATTTCTTTATAATAAAAAAAAAAATCTAAAATATATTTTTAAAATTATGGTTTTTTTAAAAATATATATATATAAAATAGCCTAAGGCATCATCTATATTACAGAAGAATTTTTAATAACAAATAAATAAAAACTTCTGTAAACCTGTTTTTATCTGACTTACTTCTGTTGACCTACAGACAGGTTCATTGACATATTTACATAGTTATATTATACAGTTTCAAAGGCGAAAAACTGTTTATTAATCAGTTCCAAGGCGAGAAACTGTTTATTAATAACATGTTTGCCTAAAAATGTTCTTTAATATTACTGTTTTTAAATAGGATATGTTGCAATAGTTTTTACTAGGTGAATTGAAGGAAATTCATTACAAATGATATTTAAGATCATAAAGATGTTCCCCTCTCTATCTTATAACAATGCAGTTTTGCAAAATATTCCATAAGTTATTAAAATTGCCTTCCCATAGATAGTCTTGCTCCATACAAAAAGTTTTCATAATATCAAAGTGAAAAGCAAAAACAAACAAACAAACAAAAAAAATATTTTTGCATTATATATAACTTTCATTATTAAATGTCTGTATTTTTAAACAATGTAATAATTCAAACAAATCTATTTAACACAGTAACCAAATTTTAATAAATATATTCTTTACTGGAAGTACTTTTGATTGTAATACTGATAATCTTTATCAACCATCAGTTAATACAAATTTACCCAAAATAAAAATGTTATATTACTCATCATTCAATTCATTCAAATTTTCCACAATTCTGTGTGTTTTTATATTAGCCATTTGTCTATTCATTAAACTCTCTCTATTCCTAGATATTATCACTGCTTTCTTAATTTTTTGTTTTTCATTACATCATTCAATTTGAATAATTTTCGCATCTCAATTATAATAAAACATGTAATTATGGTTATTTATATTTTCAACATATATGTATTCAAGTGTATCAGTGTTATGAGATAGTGTGGAGAGTGGTGGGTTATGTGAAATTCTGTGCTCATATACCCTATATATCAAATTGAACGATGTAATGAAAAACAAAAAATTAAGGAAGCAATGATAATATGTAGAAATAGAGAAGGTTTAATGAATAGACAATCAGCTAATATAAAAACAACAGAATTGTGGGAAATTTGAATGAATTGAATGATGGGTAATATAACATTTTTATTTTGTGTAAATTTGTACTAATTGATGGTTGATAAAGATTGTATATCGAAAGAACTTATTAAAATTTGGATACTGTATTAAATAGATTTGTTTGAATTATATATATATAATAACTAAATCTACCTTGGTTAGATTTTAATAGGGATGAAAACATAACTGGGAAAATTAGTCATAGAATTAAAAGCAAATTGGCTAGCTTTTGGTAGAAATAACTTACAATATTAAAATGAAATATGGTTATGGATAACTTTAGAAATCCTAAAGTGCATAAAGATGCTTGCTTTTTCAAAATAGTAAGTCAAACAATGCAGAAAAAAATAACATCTTTACAGCATCTAAATCTTGAATATACACTGGAACTGAAATAGCAAAAAAATAATTAAGATAGAGCAAAAAGAATGAAGCAAGAATAAAAATTATCACTTAAAAGTTGTATAAAAACTGTCCTATAATGTCTAATATTTAAGGGGAAATATATAGTACACAAACTGTAAAATATATCCTAGATATAATATAATTTATAAAGATTAAATTATAGAAAATAAGCCATGGGCAATAATACTTTTGTATTTAAGAATAATATTAGTATTTCGAAATTTGTTTTGCTAATTAGTTGTTTTGGGAATGCCTGTTAGTTTTTTTTTCTGTAATAACGTTTTTTTATGTTTGTTTTTTCAAAATTTAATAAAGGAAAAAGCATTATGGATTTTTATCACTATCAAAAGTAAATAATACAAATTTGATTAATATATTTTTTAAATAAAAGATTCAATATATTGTCAGTTTGATAAGATTTTGTTACAAGCTTATACATTTATGTACAATTTTATATGTATTAAATGAGTAAATTGGCAGATGTAAGATACTTGTTTGCATATATATATATATATATATATATATATATATATTTGATGATGGATAAAATAAGATAACAATGTATAAAATGTTTATAGATGGCTATAAATTAGTTAAAGTATAAAACAATACCAAAGAGATCACAGTCAAGAATATAGAATTTTTTAGTGATTTGAGTTTGAATTCAGGATTATAGATTGATATAAAAAAATAGAAACAAAAAAAAAAGATAGGATCTAAAAGAATATCAGTCAATTAATTAAGGTTAATTCTGGTTCTTTTATAGCATGACCTTGGATTATGAATTGAAGTCTATATTTATCCTGTGCACTACTACCATGGTCTTTGAGGCATCAAAAATGTATAATGGAGAACAATGTGAGCTATATGTAAAGATTGTTAAACAACCTGTCAGTTGTAATAGAAATTTTGGATGTTTGAACAGATTATATGCCAAATGCAGACAAACTGTAAACTTGCAACCATCTCTATAATCAGGATGTTCACCGAGGTAAAATGCTGGATGCATGCACACACTCAATCTTCTATTCATCCACTACACTAGGCCATAACCAGTACACTAATTGTACACAGGATGTGATAAAATCATAAGATAGATTCATTTTAAGGTAGCCTATACTGATAAACGTACATAAAATACAAGATGAAAAACAAATGAATAACATTTTATGGTAGCCACAATAATGAACTAATATATAAACTATTATAATACATATAAATAAATTGTAAAACAAAATAAACTATGGAATAAAAATAATACAAATAATAAAATAAAGTAATAAATACCTAATGTGAGCATTGAAATCCCTGAGAATCTTTTACTTAGTTTGCTCTGAGATTTAAAAAAAACAAGTGAATAAATATTTTTAATGGTAAGTGGATATTTATATAGTATCTTTTATACAAAATAAAAATGGTTTCAATGAGTTGGGAATAGATTCTCACACACCTGTAAGATTGTAACTTGCAATGCCTATGCAGCAATAAATATACATTATATTGAAACTATAGCACAATCATTTCTGCTTTTTAAATGTACTATATATTGATTTATTGACGTATGTTTTACCTATAAACTCAAGCAGAACTTTTGAAATACTATTTTAATAATATTAATGTTATGGAAATCTACATGCATGAATAAAAATATCTCATTATTTTATATATTTGATTCTGTTCATTCTACTTAAATTCTAATGATTTAACAGAAAATGCATTGTTATAATACTATGAATAATACATTTTGATTTATGAAGATCTTACAATGAAACTATTTTAATCGTATTATTCTTTTATGTCAAATATACAACAATTAAAATTCCATTTTTTAAAAAAAATGTGGTTACTAGGGGCAACCATTATCATAAAATTATGTAGTTTTCCAGGCTTATATAATTTTTTCTGAAATAATATATATCTTTATTTAAATAATAATAGAATTCATGGATTTTATGCCTCTACATAAAATTGTAATATTAACATTTAATGTTTATTAGTCTATTATTAATAAAAATTACAAAGTAGTGGCAGCTAAATATATCTTTTATATCTTTAGAATCTTTCCAGTTTTATGGTAAAAATATTTATTTCATTTTTTGAATAGTATTAATATTATATTAGTTTTTACTATATATATCCTGTTTTGATATGTAATACAATATAAAAAAAAACAATACTATCAAATATGTCCATTATATATGTTTATCTATGTTTTCTTGAAAGCATAAATAAAAACTTATTCTATCAACAAATGGTCATATGCTTATAAGCCATCGTTTATTTTAAAAGTTTACATATAGCATTATAATTATATATACATATGTTTGGTTATTTAATGTATGTTTAAATTTAACTTTGAAGATGTTATTATCAGAATGGAATTGTTTTATTAAAGGAAATATAAAATAAAAAGGCTAATGGCTTTGTGTTTAAGAGTTCGTAAAAAGTTTGAGCAGCAGATCGGTGAGTGTCAGAATGAATCCTGTAACATCCTGATCCCAAATCAGATAATCTACCACTGCACCAAATTGTGTAGGGCAGAAAATTGAAATTAATAATCAATACATCAATTCACCAAACTATCAATAGAATCATAATAAAACAGGCAAAACTCTCCATACAGTATTGCCACTCAGTGCAAGCCAGAGTAATCAATGAATGCCAGAAGGCTTGAGCATAAAATCCCTATCTAGTGCCTACTCATCCAATATTCCCAGATTAGTTTCTGGCTTGTGGTCTTTGTCAGTGAGGTGCATTGCCCTCAGATCCAAGGCTTCTCACTGACAAAGGCAACAAGCCAGAAACTAGTCTGGGGATATTGGATGAGTAGGCACAAGATAGGGATTTTATGCACAAGCCTTCTAGCATCCATTGATTACTCTGGCTTGCACTGAGTGGCATTATTGTATGGAGAGTTTTGCCTGTTTTAATAACAGATATGAGCGAGAATAAGAAATGATCATGTGATGTTAGAATCATAATAAGAAATTAATATTTTACATTTTTTGCAATATTAAATTGTGTTATCATTTATCACTATTTTTTTTTATAAAATGTATCTCTTTTCTTTTGCACCCCCCCCCCCTAAAATTGGAAGTTTTTTCAAGGCACTTTGAAAAGTTAAAGCAATGTTTCAATCAACATTGTTACTATGACTAAATTGAATTTATGTATCTAAATTAAATTTACAAAAAAAAAAAAGAGAAGCACAATTTATAATTGCTTATATTATTTATCTTTTAAAACTACGAGAAATCTAGATAATGAAAGATAAGAGAATCTTTCTCCTTTTCATCTGAAACTTTTAGCAAAGTACTGTATTGAATTTCGAAAAATAGCAAGTAACAATTATAATTTTATTTTTTATTAATAGATCGTGAAGACAATGTTTATCTTTTTTAATAGTGACTACTACTAATTCTATTTTTTTTTTCTC
This sequence comes from Epiperipatus broadwayi, assembly GCA_028023455.1. Taxonomy (NCBI): domain Eukaryota; kingdom Metazoa; phylum Onychophora; class Udeonychophora; order Euonychophora; family Peripatidae; genus Epiperipatus; species Epiperipatus broadwayi. The sequence goes on from JAQFVV010006271.1 coordinate 1,150,521, forward strand.
AGTCTCCTTCATCTACTATTTCTCGTTTCAAGAACATATTCTTATAATAAATTAATAAATAATTTATTCGTTAATATTTTTAAAAAAATAAAATTAATATAATTCAGAAATTTTTACAAATTTTTCAATTATGTAGATCTATTTATTGTTGCTATTATAATTATTTTTAATTATAAAACAAATTAATGTCTGTTCAATGTGTGTGTATTTTCATTTATTCTCACACACGTGAATTTTTAACCATTTTATGACTATTTTCTGTTAGTGATTAAAGACTAATTTAATGTGCTATGAATATATTTGTAAATTATAATATAAATATAAGCATGAGTTTTTAAAAATTTTGAAGGTTTTATTTCACTCTTGTATAAAATTATACATTTGTAATTTAAGTATTATAAGTCTCTATGCAAATGTGTGAGAAAAGGGGATTTGATATATTTCCAGTCATCTGATGAATTCTATACTGAGAACAAAATACAGTAAAGTGACAAAATAGCAAATAATTGTTTTTTTTTTTAGCATTCCTATGAAAAATTAGTTATTAATTTATTTAATGCTTGCATGTAATTTGATAAATCAACCACTTAACATGACATGTTCAACAATGAATATTCTGGCTTGCTCTAAATGGCACTACCGTATGGAAAGTTTAGCCTCTATGATAAATCAACATTAATAAAATAGCTTTATATCTCAGGTTCATTCAGTCTGAACCTAAAATCCATTACTGTAGGCATGATAATTAGTTACATGACTTATTATGTTACATGACTCCTCTATTTGAGTAATACAATTATTTTAAAGAATTTTAATTTTCTGATTAAATTTCAAAATAAGGACTTGGTTATCAATGTAATTATTTTGATTTCTTTTTTTGTAGATTTTTATTTTACAATCTTTAGAAATTGTTTTTTTTTTTTTTTATATGAAGATTTTAATGTGACCATGTTATTATTGGAAATAATTAAGTTTAAAATTATCAATGTTAGCATGTGAAAATAGAGAGAAAACTTTGTAAATTGAGTGTCAATAATATTTACAAAAACCAACCATGGCATTATATTTTATATTTGATTTTAATAAAAATATAAAACTTTTATTGTTTAATAATTTACAAAAAGCAAGATTCATTATTAACATTTATTTTATTTAAAAAGTTTATCAACTATCTATATTAAAAGAGCAAAGCAAACAAGATTCAATATTTCATCTGTTAATTTTGTAATTATCATAAAGCCAAATCTATACAGTTTTATTTTTTTTCTGTAATATTCTTTCATGTAATGGTTCTGTTTCTTTTTTCATTATTGGTTTTCTTCTATTTTGTCTTGCTTATTATTTGTTTGGATTTTATTTTATTATTTTCACTTGCATTTGCTTAGTAATAATGGAGGATACTGCTGGTACAGTTAAGCATAACTTATCAACACAATAACATTTCAATCTCTGTAAAAGGAAGCAGTTTACAATCATTAAAAATCAAAATAAATCAGTTAATAAAAGATGTCAACTACAAAGAGAATTTTGTTGTTAACTGAAAGAGACCCTTTTGATTCCTTTCTTCACCTTAAAAAACAAATAGCTAATGCACCACCCATTATGTTCCTATTGTTGCAGTTGTTACCACTATGTAAAAATTGCATCATAATAATACATCAGTATGGCTGCTCTCTAAATTATATTAGCCAGCATACCAGCATAACGAATTTACTGACCTTTGTCTTTAAGTTCAAGATATAAAAGAAAAACATGGATCTTTCTTCTCAAATATCTGCTAGTTATTCTCTACTCTCTTGCAAAGTCATGTATTGCTAGCTCAAATGAATAGGCATTAGAAGGTCATGCTATTATATTTACATTGCCAAATTAGATTCTATCATATGGACTTTGTCAATGAAGAGCTTGAATGTAACATAAATGTGGGTCCTGCATTGTGTCTATAGTTTTCAATTCAAAAAACCTTGGAATTTTGAACTCTATCTCATTTAAATGTACAGATGTATAAATCTGACAAGATGCTAGTAATTACATATTATAGTGATTTTAGTTTTATATTAATTGGAAATAGCTTTTATCTTTATCTAGGATGATATACATCAAACAAACATCAACTAACTTTCTCTGTTTGCATTTAAAGTATGGCTCTGAAGTAGAGAAAAAAGTTGCTTCTACAGGAATATGTTACATATAAGAAAAAAAAGTCATGTGACCTTTTGTTAGAATACTGAGATATAGGCTGCATTTTTTGAAAGTAAAGTAGATGTATGTGTGAGTGTTTTTTTATATTTACAAGTATATTTATTGGAATGATAGCATAAATCCAAAGTGATTTTCATTTTATAGTAGACTGATAATAGTAATAATTGAAAAGAATATTTATAAAACATATGGGTGTAGATGAAAACATAGATGGAATCAACTCAATACAAAACAAAAATTATTTGGAGAGTGTATTTATTTGTTTGAAAAATATGCAAATGTAATATCAGTTGATCCTTTAGCTCATATGATATGTGATAAAATAAGCTCTCTTTTTCTAGTATTATCTATAATAAGCTTGTGGAATCAGTGATTAACAAATGAATTTTGGTCTTCATGTTCAAACTGGATTTTGGTTTTTGACTTCGTCAATGTAGATTGTACCAATAGTGATTACTCAACCTTACTACAGATGATACTCGAGTAGAGAGTTATTCTTGTTTATAAAAATATAATTAAAAATCACATTTGTATTTAGATGGATCAAACATACATCTATTGTTTAATAATAGGTACTGAATGTGTAAGATGAATGTTATGAAGTTTTAGATCTATCATACACAAAATGGACATCAGAAGCAGATAAATAATTGTGATAATAATTATGTAAATAAAAGTGTGTATTTCTAACAGGGACTATAATGTGCTGCAGCTATGATTAAAAATAGGGTATTTCATTGCAAAGAAATAACTACTGCAATTAAATTAGTTGTATAAAAAGATATTATTTTACTTCATTTGTGTGGAAATAATACTTGGACCCCTTATCAACATATTATAAAGATGTTAGAAAAGTTTTATTTAAGGATGTTCTGCAAAATATAAAAATGCAATGGGATGATTACAAAACCAATCAGTATTATGAAATGACAATTTTATTGGATTGATCATGAAAAATGTAATATTTTTTTATAGTAAACTTAAGCATGATTTTTATGGGAAATGGATAGAAACCATTTATGTTAAAAGGATTATCTTAAAAACATTTTTAAAAAGTGTGATATTGATTATTTTATTGGAAATATTTGACAGAGAATAGAATATATAGGATAGCTATAATTAAACACGGTTTTGAAAATATTACAGATAGAAAAGTTTTCTACTGAGAAATTATAAAACAGCATTACAAAATATCAAACAAATAGAAAAATGGTTTAGCATGTTCTACATGTAGACATATTATGCTTCACAGTTTGGTTTGTATGGTTATTGCAAAACTCATTTTTAGAGCAGTTTTCCTTTGAGTTAGAGTGGCCATTCTCATTTATGAATGCTGTAAAATGTGTGTGTGTGTTTATATATGGAGACTTAAAAATAACAGGAATCATTCTCTGGTTTGCACACTTGTTGTAGTATATGCTTCAGCTGTTACATAGTTTTTTCAGGGACCTTTCTGCATCAATATGCCACATGGCATCACTATGTGAAATTGTGGAGCTACATAACAAATTTTTTTGTAAAGTGCAATTTCCATATTTGTCAATCTTTTTTATAATGGTTAAAATGTTTGAACAATTAACATTGATTTTTTTTTTTTATTGACACATACAGCATTTTTCTTACAGATTTAGTTTGTAATGGCCAGGCATTTTTATCTGCAAGTTCTAAAACATTTACGTGCTGTGGAAAAACATAAACATCTCATTTTGTGTAAAGAAAAGAGTGCATAATCCAACCCCATAGTGTCATCTCTCAAAGTCTTGAGTGTGAAACATTTCTTAATTAAATTCAGCATGACTCAGCTTATCTATCAATAGTATTCGCTCAATCTCATTTTGTGTAATTTTTTTTAATCTCTCAAATGCAAAAAAAAAAGTCTCAATTTTTTTTATTTTGTGGACTTAGAACTGAGAGGGAAAATGACAGAAGTCATAAAACACATCATTTTGCAAGTGTTTTCAGACTTTAAAATGTGACAAACTGATTTAGACGTGCATTGTATTAAATAGACTATATATTTTAAAGCGATTCAATTTGCAATGCCTAAAAATAAATATACATTTTTTTATTACAAAATTGCTATTATTTTTGGGTCCCCCTGTGTATATATAAATTAATAATTTTTATCAGATGTTATTGTTGATATATAAACAGGCAACCGTATGTGTAAACAATTTTAGAATATTTTGGCTTTGAGAAGTCAGGCAACTTTGTCACAATCTGTGCTCATATTAGCATTACCTTTTCTAGTTTTTTTTACAATTTTTTCTTAAAATTAATGTTTGTAATCATGAGCAAAATATAAAATAATAAAAAAAAGATCACTATTGAAGGCAAAAAAAATTTAAAAAAAAAAAAGATAATATGTAGAATGAATTTTAAAAAGGACAAGATAGTGAACGGAATTTCCAGAATGATTAATTTACAACAGCACAGAACAAATAAAAATGTATATGCTATTAATGATTAACCAAAAGTAAATATCACTAAGTCTATCATTTGTGAAAAAGCCAAGACATTGTTTGAGGGAATTTTTGCTACGCTACGATTTGCAATATAAGTGCTTTTTATTTATATAATTCATCAATATCCATACGCGTGCACGCGCACACACAAAAGAATTGCACAATATTACAAAGCACAGTGAGACTGGTAGCATATGTAGGACCACTGCTGAATGTTATCTTGAGAAATTTAAGAAAAAAAATGATTTTCATGCAAGAAAGTAAAAATACTAAAATAAACAATATATTTAAATTAAACAATGTGAAATATTATTAGGAAATGAAATTTATTTATATAATTATTTTATGCTTTTAAAAACTGAATTTTAGTTTGCATTAAAATCTATTTGTATAGTATGTAAAATAATTAATTCGATATGTTTTTCTATATTTACATTTTTGGGATTTTTGTATACATTTTTCCTGCTTAAATGGATTGTCTTAAATGGTAACAACGTTGGTCAATTTAAAGCTCCTGGAATAGATTACTTCTAAATACATTAATTTCAATGCAAGCTACATTAAATGATCTTCTGGAACTAATTAATAATTGTACCAGACTTCATGTATTTATTAATTTATATGTTTTTACTTTTCACCATTAGATTTCAATCATTCCTTCATACATATTCTAATATTTTATGGAAACGAAGGTGTAACATGTCCCATACATGACTTGTGATTCAAATTTTAAAAACAGATATATATATAAATTAGTAGCAGGTAACATTCCAAGAAAGCTCAAAACACTTCAAGGTAGCTTATCCTCTTAATTAGACCATAAATCAGATAATGATAACTAATATGGCAAATTTTAAAATAGCCAAGATATTATTAAAACTTCACTCTAATTGGTCTTCAGAAAACATTAATAAAATAAAGATAACTTTTACTCAACTTAATAATCTTGAAAATAAACTACTTCTATATTATGAATGATATAATAAACCAAATAAGCTATCATTATATTGGAGTTTATAAATAATGTATTCATGTATAAATCACAATGTATTAGTGGTTGTATATTTAATATAAAAAAAAAATTGTGAGCAATTTGTCTGCACAATTCCAATCCATTAATAGAATATTTTTGGTTTATTATAAAATACAACTCTTAATAATAAATAATAAAAAAAAACCCTGTTTTGTTAATTGTTCTCCCTATCAGCCATGTTAATTTAAAAGCCTAATAAAAATGTAAAGCATAAAATATATCAAAAACATTTCTAAAAATCAATAATATATATATATTGAACCGGATTGATTTCCGATTCAATGGTTTTATTACTAAAATTAAAAAAAGGAAAAACAACTTAATTTTCATTAAATGTCTAATGTTAAATTATTTTTATTATTATTTAAAACATATATTCGGTTATATTTAAATAGGGCATTTTAATTTTTGTTTATAGAATTGATTTATTTTAAAATAGTTTACTTTCACAGATTGTTTTAATCAATTTGACTAAAAACAGGCAAGCTTGCTAATTATGTATTCCTGTTGCTTTTATTTTAATCATTTTTAAAGTTAATTCTAAAAAGCGGAGATTTAATTGTGTTGTCGTTTTTGTTTCAATAATCCCTGGTTGGAATTCTTAAATTAGATTGAGCAGGAAATTAATATTTGCCCTGCCTGAGAAATAGAATTAGAGACTAATGAAAGTTTTTCACGGGAAATGTAGCGAGGCAAGGATAACCCACCAATTTTTAGAGAGGAGAGAGATTCAGTATTAATGAGAGACACTTGGATTATTACCTGCTGAGAGTTATACCATTTTGGGTAGCAGTTCGGACATTTAATTCCTGCTAAAAACTTAAACAATTATTGACAAACTTCGTTACTGTGCAAGATGTCAAACTACCACTATGAGTTTTGCCATCATCAGAATGTCTTGCTAATTTAAACAAAGGATGGACCCACGCCTGCCAGCTCTCCTTCAGTCATGCCATGAGTCTCTAAAATAAACACTGTCTCTACCTTGCCACTGTCAAAGGACCTGAAAATGGACTAAAGATAAACGTGCACACTCTAAGCAAACTGTGCTTTACCGTAAGATGAAATTTTCTTTTATTCTTTCCAGGTAAACTTTTTTTAGTTAAATCTCCATTCAGTCTAATAAATCTGTAATCTAAATTAATATTTAACCTCATATTGATTAACTATATTTATTCTCTTTTATTGTACTTTGCCGTGTGTCTTGGGATCTTAATTTTAAGATTCCAAGTTTGCTTTCAGTTTTTGTTTATTGGAGAGTGACATGTGAGTTTTTCTATTTTTATGCCTAACTTCTACTAAATGCTTTGGCAGTCATGTATATTTTGAATGCTTACCTGTACTTATTTAGTAGCCTGAATTGATTTTAAATACTGTGTTTGCACTTTTGCAAACCACCAAATCTTTTGGCTGGTGACTTTATTTTCATAGTCTTCATTTTTTATATCTCCGAAAGCAGAAAGTATAATTGTTTTTGCTTTGTAATTTTATAAGTCACCAGCAGGAAAACAATATGTATCCCTTTCATAAATTACAGGTGAGAGAGTCTTTCGCTGCGAAAGTATTTATAGCTTTCATATTTTTGTACTCATTTGCACTCTCCGATAGATTTATTTTGTATTCACTTGTATAGCTTTGTTATAGTCCTCCCTTCTCTCAGAAGTAGACTATTCCAGATGCCTCTTTATCTGATCAGATTAAACATTGTTTGCCACAGGCCAATAGGCTGATGTATAGATAAAAGCATAGCCAATGATTATTACAGGCCAATGAGCAACGATGCTTGCTGAATTCAAAGGCTTTCAATAAGGTCAGGGATCTGGGTATAAATAGTCAGTCTTTTGTGAGGATCAGGGAAGAATGTATCTAACCTAAACAGACTCTTTGCCTTTTTCTTGGGGAAACTCTGCTAACCTGCACAGCAGCAAGTATTCCCATTGATAGCTCTACGCTATTTAGCTCTATGCAGCTAGGCAAGTCCCACAGAGACTGGATGCTGCTAAGATCACTCTCGGCTCGAGGCAAGCTGTCTTGTACAGCTGGAAGAGTCATAGACCCTACCTGTGAGGCAAGCCATCAGGTGTGGCTGCAAGTGGCAGGCATAACCCAGAGTTTACGTTAAACTCCAATATTCAACTTGTAAATACTCAGTTGTATATATTGTATTGTATATATTTATACATAATAAAATATATTAATTGTAGTACTTGTTTCAGTATTATTTTACATGATTTACTGTTAGTTGGGTCTGTAATCCAGACAGGTGAGAGAGACTTTTGCTGCGAAAGTATTTATAGCTTTCATATTTTTGTACTCATGTGCACTCTCCAATAGATTTATTTGATATTTACTTGTATAACTTAAAATTTATCAGAGCGTGTACTCAGAACTTGGGTCATAAATTTATTTTTTAATTATAATTATTGGTAATTCATTTTCTTTAAATTCTGGGGCAGACATAACTGATTTTCTAATGATTAATTTGTCTCCTATTGAGACCTTTAATTCTTAGATTAGTTTTCGCCAATCATTTGGTTGGGGATTCGCCAGTCTTAATTGTTTGTTTTTCTTTCATTTTCAATCATATTTTTCGGTTGTTCTTGAAGGTGAATCAATCACCTTTATTTTAAATGTAATAATAGGTGCAGCTTCTACCGACAGATAAAATTCATGGTAGGACACTTTTTTCGGACTTCGGAAAGCTTGGCTGGTTTCGTTGATTTGTTTCAAGAATGCATTGTTTAAGTATCTGAAAGTGAGAACCAATGTTTTGGTGAATCTTCTGCTGAATGAAATTGCTTCCTCCCTGTAGAATTCGTTATTAGAGAGTCAGTAAATCTGCCAGAGAATTGCGTTTCTGTCTTTCTGGTACACGCCTGAGATAACCCCATTGATTTTCATGTAAACTTTTTATTACAAGTTATTTTGCTCTTAAATAAAAGTTTAAAATTTGTTTAAACTGAATTTGGCTGATGTTTGTCTTTGTGCTTTGATTTCTCAACTGTCTAAACAATATTTAAGATGTCTTGTTTCTCCCTGAGTTTAGTCCGGCGCCCTCATGGTCAGTATACGCGAATCAAAGATCTTTCATCCATTACAATATATATATATGAAAGACTTCTTGATAATATATCATGAAAACAATCTGGGATTTAATCTGGCCAGAACAAACTTGAAATATTTTTGGCATGCTAATGCCTTTTTTTAAGCACCATAACCAAACCAATTAACTATTCAATATTGGTCAGTAAATGGATATTTATCTATTTTTAGGTAGAGGGATATATATATATGGAAAACCATTTAATTTTTTTCTATCACAGATTGGAAAATCTTTTTTTTTACTGTGTTTTTTTTATGAAAGATTTCTCAAGAAACAACATATGATCTTTTTAGCTAAAATGTCACATGATTACCATTTTATATGCTTATGTAATCTATTAAAATGTTGGTAACTCTCTCCATTCAAGAGCCACCTATCGCAAGTCATAGTCATCAATGGATATTAGAAGATTTGTGCATCAAAATACCAATTGTTTTCTATCCAGTATCACCAGAATTTTTAGCTTATGGTTTTAACCAATGAGGAGCTTTGAATCTGAGTGCACTGCATCTAGATCTTCAGATCAAAAGCATCTTGCCAGCAGTTACTTTTTGGTTAACAATAAAACTAAGACTCCAAACTAAAAACAAAATAATGTTATCAATTGAAGCTAATTTGCTCTATAATTAACTAAAATGGTGAAAGGTGGCTTCTGGAGAATCACATTAGATCCAAAGATCTAGGTGTAGTGCTCTGATATCTAAAGCTACTCATGAATAAAACTCATAACTTAAAAATTAGTTTGAGGATATAAGGACTTTGATGCACAAATCTTCTAGCACTCATTGATTACTATGGTTTTCATTGGGTGGCACTAGTATTTGGAGAGTTGCTACTTTCTTTAACAGTTTTGCATGAGCATATGAAAAGGTGGTCATGGGATGTTTCAATGACTTTATACTAATAGTAGCCAAAGGATGTTAGTGACTGGTTATTGAAAAACCAATTACACCAAAATATATAGATACTAAACTGAATTCAGATCTATATGACTATACAAGCAAATTATCTTGGATTAAAAACATTATTGTGTTTTCAGTTTGGGCCCATAGTTTTACAGTTAACCAAAAAGATAAAAGGTGATTGTAGAGGTTGCATTAGATCCACAGATTGGCAAAACTCTCAGTTTTAAGGTTTTTTATTTATGAAAGCCATAAGATAGAAAATAAGCTGGTGATATTGGATGAGTAGACACTAGATATGGATTTTGATGTATGAAACTTCTAGCATCTTTTGATTACTATGGTTTCACTAGGTGACTCTATTGAATGGGGAGAGTTGCTGTTTAATGATGTTTTCAGCATAATAAATGATTCCAAGAATAATTATATTTACTTTCAAATCATTTATTGTAAATTGAATAATCTATGGAAACCAGATGGTAGAATTTTTTGAATTTCAGACTAGTTAGCCCTGTACTGTAACTATTTTTTATATGCTTGGGTAATTGATATATTGCATAATCAAAACATTTGTGATAGGGTTTGAACAGTTTGTATAACAAAGTTTGCATTATAACTTTGTTTTAAAATACATAAGGTTTTATTTCAATGACAGATATAAATGTATAAGTGCTTTGTGCACAGATAATGAAGTTTTAAATTTAATTGTATATTAAGCTAAGCACTTTTAAGAGATATGTACTCCCATATTCATAGCTAGGCATGTAATGAAAAAATGTCTATAATGCATTTGATGTGCACATATATGTAAATTTGAGTGTATCATTTACAATATCCATTTTCTTGATGTAAAAAAGCAAGCTTCTTTTCTGTTAATTGCTGCAGGATCACTTGCTATGTAACAAGCTTCTTTAACCTTATGTTTTGCATTGCTTCTCTTTGTACAAACAATAGTTGCTGTTGATAGTTAAAAAACATGGCCAGTGGTCCTCTTGTGCTCAGCCAATACTGAATTATCTAATGCCTTGGTTTTGGTCCTATTATATAAGTATTTGTGCTGGGATAGTCTGGTTGTAATATTTGCCTTGGTTTCACCATAATAGGTGCCATGGCAATTATTATGAGCGCAGGTGATTTTGTTTATGACATGAGGAGTCAATTTCGGTGTTATTTTGTCCTTAGTATTATGGGGGGTGAATAAAAGGCAATTTCGAATTTTCTGAAAAGTTTATTGATTATTTGTTTAAATAATAAGTGGATGTATGGAATAAGGATGCATGGTTTGTTTAATTTCTGTTGTTGATGATTTATTTTATAGAAAAATTGATTGACTTTTTTGTTGATGATTGTCCACTTATATCCTATGTTGATGAGATCATCTATATAGTGGGTTATATTGTCTCTCATGTCAGCTTTGTATTTGCATAAGAAATGGTTCCTGAAGAGAAATGCTAACTGCAAGTTTGTAAATTTGGGGTGTGTAGAGACACACATAAGCTGGATTAATGAATGGTTGTAAGCCTGTAGAAGTTAGAGGCATAATTCATTTTGACTCATATGCACCCCAAACTCATAAACTCACAGCCCTATCAGTGTTTCTCTTCAGGAACCATTCCTTATGCAAATACAAAGCTGACATGAGATACAATCTAACCCACTATATAGATTATCTCATTAACATAGGACATAAGTGAACAGTCATCAACAAAAAAGTCAATCAATTTTTTTATAAAATAAATCATCAACAACAGAAAGTAAACAAACTATGCATCCTTATTCTATACACCCACTCATTATCTAAACAAATAATCAATAAACTTACCAACTAATTCAAAATTGCCTTTCATTCATCCCCCTCCACTAATAGATTAATCAATAATACTATGGACAAAATAACACCTATATTGACTCCTCACATTGTATACAAAATCATCTGTCCCCATAATAATTGTCACACCATCTATTATAGTGAAACCAAGGTAAATATTGAAACCAGACTATCCCAGTGCAAATACTTATATAATAGGACTAAAATGAAAACACTAGGTAATTCAGTAGCACTGGTCACAATTTTCAATCAACATCAGTGAGTATTGTTTGTACAGAGAAAAACAATGTAAAATGCAGGGTTAAAGAGGCTTGCTGCATAGCAAATGATCCTAAAGCAATTAACAGAAAAGAAGCTTGCTTCTTTATATCAAGAAAATGGATGTTGTAAATGATGCACTCAAATTTACATATATTTACATATCATATGCATTATAGACATTTTTTTCATTATATGCCTAGCGATGAATATGGGAGTATGTATCTCCTGAAAGTGCTTAGCTTAATATACAATTAAATTTAAAGCTTCATTGTCTGTACACAAATCACTTATAGACTTTATTCTTAATGATTGACTGCATATTGTAGTTTTTGTTTTTTATTCCTAAATGGCAATAGTAATTAAAGTTTCAAATTTCATATCTTACCTAGCACAAAATGACACTTGTTTACTTTATCACTAGAGCAGAAAGTTACATTTTGTAAACTAATTTTTTTCTAACGTTATTTTTAATATTTTGAAAGGCATTTTTAATTGCATGTACAAAATAAATTTCTTTTTTATAATTATATTATATTTATAGAAGGATTTCAAATGTATGTGGTGAAAGACAAAAAAAGTCACTACTTCAACTAACTTAAAAAGTAAACTTTTTATTTTCTTTAAATAAATTTGTTGCTTTTAATATTTACACTATTTTAGCTATGTTTAGGAATATTTTTAATAATAATTATATTAAAGTCATTTCATTTTGATGCAAAATCTATACACACTAAACTCTATACATATGAAAAATTATACCTTGCATTGCATTCCAACATTTAATTATGTTTGCTTTTAAAAAAAAAATTAATATCCGAATCTGTCATTCACCAAAAATGCCAGTTTTTCACAGTCTCATTCTGTCAACTTTCTAAATTTACTGAAGGTTTTTTTACCATCATTAGTTAATAAAGTGTCTAATTTTCTTGAATATTAATTACTAAACAAGAAAGGAAATATTATAGGTTACATTTTGAAAATATAAAACAATATTACTTAGATCTTCTTTTGAACTGGAAATGATAGCACAATCATTGGTGTAAAGTAAATCTAAAAGTATATTTAAGACCTTTTAAACAATTAAATACAAAATCCAGTGTCAAACTAATATCATGTTTTGATACCGGAATCATAAAACTTTTGATAAGCTGTTCTAAAGTCCACTTTCATGAAAAATGGAAAACCAAGATGAAGTTAATTTACATTCATATTTAAAATCAATTTAATTGTCAAATACTTTAGACTTTTTATTATTATTAATAATACTTTTTAATATAATTCATAATAAAGATGGAGATTATGAATAAACATTAGTGGACAGCAAGCTGATTTCAAATTTTTATTCTATGGGAAATTAGTTTCATAGCAAAAGCTATGTCAGCATTGAATCCCAATATATTTTTAAGCTTATGTTCAGATATAAAAAATTTTTCACTAAGAAGTTTTACACTAACCAACTGTAATAATAAAATTGGATATTCATGCAAATCACTTTACTGTATGCAAGTATTTATAAAGTGTCCTGAATGACTTAATGCAAGAATTGAGCAGTGAACTTAAGAGCTAATAATCCATGAATCACAGCTCAATTAGTTACTTCTAACACTTAAAATGTTATACTCGCTTGAGGGACAAGCCTTTCAATATTTTCTTTTAGTATGTATACCATATATAAAATATAAAAATTTCTCAGCATGGAGGAAGAGATGATGAGATAGTTTATCCTTAGTTGTAATTTTTAAAACCTTGAAACAGAATGTAGAACAAGACTTGGCAAATGAATGTATATTTTTGGTAAGCTTTATTGCAAAATCCACTATTATACAAAAATAATAATGAACCATATTTTCTAGATCCATAAAAACATTTATAGATAATAGGGAATCTCCAAATAGGATTTCCCCCAAAATATAGTTACTTGTTAAGCAAAATTCTTATCCCAAATTCAATTACAAAGATCTTACAGAAAAACTAACCCTATAACTTACTTATTCTCAATGCTGATATGTATATGTTTATATAAAAAGTTAGTGCAGAAAAATGACAATAAGTGGCTAGCACTAATTTAAGTGACTGTGCATAGAATAGTAAAAAAATAGAGAGAGAGTGTGAGAGAAAGTATACAAAACACTAGCAGGAACGACATCAGAAATAGTACTTAGCCTTTGATGAGCTAACATCATAATTTCATACAAATTAGCAGCAAATATTCTTTAGTGACGTACTGCTTACAGTTCATTACATTTAATGTACATATATGAAAGTCATTCTATTATTTAATAACTGTAAACTCTATTGCTAATCTGAATTCACACTCGGATATATTAATTAGGCAATAGAAAAAAATAGCTAAGAAAGATTGAAATTGTCTCCAACGCTCATCACATCACTCACGTGAGTGAAGTAGAATACTATCAGCATTATACCTCTTAGTGTTAGAACAGTTATAACATTTGAGTGAATAACAGAATACTTTGCAATATACATAAGCAAATTTAATTTTTTTAATAAGAGCTCCCCTTACCTCAATCTTTAAATAGCAACTATCGGAGTGAATATATATATAAAAAAAATTTGTTTCCTTATAAATATTTGTTAGCACTCTATTATATATTACATATATTTATTGCAGTGTTATACCCCAAGAGTTGTTTGTAATGTGCTCATTTTGTGTGAGAGCTATATCATGATGAAAATGTAATCAAATTTGACTTCTGTTTGATTGTTTTTTCATAATAAAATCACTATATATATATGTATGTGTGTGTATATGTATAATCCCTCCTATTAACTGTAACATATATATATATAAAATTAGTTTAAATGTTACAAAATATCAGGAAACTTCTTATGTACAATATTTTTCCGCTTCCTTAACTCGGATTTTTAAAAAAAATAAAGTTAATTTCACAGGAAATTAAATTTATCTTTATTAGTTCTCTCTTTTCTGGTGAAATAATATATTTAAACAAAATCGATCGGCCATTTTTAGGTTACAAAATCCCTGAAAAAGCCACATTATAAATATAATATATGAAATAAAAAATTCAATGGAGTGATTTGGAGAAGACATAAAATAACTTGATTAAGCTTGTAAAGATCTTCTTTCCTCAGTGGTTGAAAATGATGAGACAATATTTGGTAGGCATAATCATTGTTTAAAAAGAGTAAGTGGAATTAACATATTTTTTGTCATCTAATTAATTTTATTAGCTCTTGTATGCATTACATTAAACTAGGAAGCAATGCAAAATAGAATTGAAAATTCTAATCTTGGTAACTCAATATAAAAACAAACAACTTTATTTTGTTTCCAATGTATTTACCATACGTTTATTAATTTCATTAATCATCTTGTTTACTTTTTATTACTCATCTTGTTTATTTTTATGTAAGTAAATATTTTAAGAAAGTTATTATATATAGAATAAAAAGCAAGGCAGATTGTTATTACTAGATAAAAATTGTCAAAGTGCTGATATAAATAACAAAATAAGTTAGATCATATCTCCAATTTTGTCCTACAATTCCAACCCTTATTCTTACTAAAATATTATAATACTGGGATTTTAATACTATTATTATTAATGATAATAGACCACAAAACAATCCCTTTTTCATGATATCAGTGATCAACAAATGATCATTAGTAAATTCAAATTTTGCCATCTGGAGAACAGATACTGGGATTTTATAATAAAAAATAATTTTATAGCTTTTTTATTAATTTTTCCATCACCAAGATAATCCTACTGAAAATTTAGATACTATTTTTTTTTTTGAATCATAAAAAGGAACAATATGTAGAGATGCACCAAATCCTAATAGACTATCTGGCTACTAAAATGGCGAGGCTTTACCTCTCTAAACCTCATAACTTCTCAAGAGGATATATAAGGTGGGCTATGGGTTTTCAAAGTAAGTCTAAAATTCCATCAGCAATCACAGTGAATAATATAATTTTCTCGGGTAATAGCATGATTTTACAAATTTTAAATCATTATAAATGCAAGCTAGTAGATGTTTCACAGAATTTGGTGCTTTATACATCTATATATTCTTGTGAGACAATTCATGGTATATGTAATGGTGATATTAGAGCTAAACTCTCATCCATGCCTGATAGAATACACCCTGGAATCCATGGAATACCAAAATTCATGTTCAAACATCTTGAAGCCTTCACAGTACCAATAGTGAGTAGAATGATTGATCTACTTGCCTCAGGTCCCCTTACAATTGATCAACTCTATCCCATTGCGATGGTCCCATTTCTTAAGAGTGCTATTATCCCATCGCCTCTGGAGAACCTTAGACCAATCTCGATGGCTCCATTGATTATTAAACTGATTGAAGCAATTATCAAAGATAAAATTCAAAATCTCATTCTGCCTTTTATCTCTAGTTTTCAATTTGCAAAGAAAGGTAGTTCCACAGCTGAGGCACTCTGCCTATTCAGGTTAATTACGGATTATACAAGAAAAAATAAAAAGTCAAAGCCAATAGTTGTCCAACTTGATATTTCAGCTGCTTTTGACTCAGTCAGAATTCCTCAACTAATACATCTTCTAAGTGGTCTGAACATTCCCACAGGTATAATGAACATTATTACTAACCTTCTATTAAACAGACATATTGCAATTTCATTAAATGGAAAAATTTCAAACTCATTCACACCTACCAAGTCGATTCCACAGGGTTCTCCTCTTAGTCCCTTACTCTTCATTCTATATATAAATCCATTCCTTAAATCTTTAGAGATGAATCTTCCTGGATTGTACATTCCTGGTATCAATAAATCCATTCAGCACATATCCTACGTGGATGATGTGGCAGTGTTCTTACCATCTAGAAAATTCATACCGAAACTAATTCAAATTATGGACAATTTCACCATAGAGTCAGGTCTTGCATTTAACCTTAGAAAATCTGCTGTATGGAGACTTTCATCTGGAAAATCCATTCCATCCCTTTTCACAGCTATGCCACAAAAATTTTTGGGCTTACCAATGAGTCTCTCTCATGCAGCAATGAGGAAATTAATACAAGACACTATCATGAATTCTGCAAGAAAAATAATTGATTCACTTTCAAAAGTTTATACATCATTATTTGCAAAAGCAGCCCTACTCAACATGTTACTGTTCCCCAGAATTGCTTACTACATGCCGTTCATTAAATTCTCATCAAAATTTATCCAGAATATAAACTCTCTTTGCTCTAGATTAATGTGGAAGGGTAAAACTGTTGCTATTAGCTTAAGAAGAGTGCAGAGACCAACAAGACTTAATGGCTTGTCACTGCATTCACTTCATGTTCTTTGTCTACAGAAATCAAATAACCTCATTACAAGACTTAATGGGATTTTTCCTGATGACTCACCTTTTCTATCTATTCATCCTACAGATACTCCACCTCCAATTAATGATGGTTGGCTGACACAAGTCTTAATTGACATTGCAAAAATTCTCACACCTTTAACTCAAATAAAACCAATGAAACTTCATTATTGGGATGCCTATCTTCTTTTTTTTAACAATTATCCCAGATCATAGCATTCTCACCTGTACAAACTTTGCCATTATAAAGAAATATAAAAGATGTAATCTAGAGCCAAAATATTTGGACTTTCTTCTAAAGCTAAATCTTAATGCCCTTCCAACAAGTCACTTTCTTGCGATGATATAGAGGTTTTTCATCTTTGGACCCTGTTTGCTCACTCTGCCATAGGGAGGATGATACCATATTTCACATTTTCAATGATTGTTCCTCTCTTCAGGGCTGTAGAATATTGATTAATAAAATTTATACACCAAAACATCCAATTATCAACACACTCATAAAAGGTTTTGCTTATGGGGATTTTGCAATTATAAGAAGTGCAACTTTCATCACTTTCTGTCTATGGTTTGTCAGATACTTCCTAATCTTCAAGTCTGTTATACCTGATCCAACATTAATTTTTTTACAAAAATTAAAAGATATCAAAGAAAGAGATTTGAAGTTAGCTTCTCACCTAATAGTAAATTCCACATGGAATCTTATTAATATTGGACATTAAGTAATTTAATGGTTTATAAATGTATTGCCAAATTTAATGTTATTTTATAATTTTTTCTTTATTGTAAACATAGTTGAATAAACCTGTTTTTGATACTAATCAAACTTTTTTTTATTTCATTGTCTTTTCATACGAAGCTACAATAATCCGTTCACTAACAGAATTCTTCATCATCCTTTTTAACATCACTAATAAACAGCTTTCATAAAGATTTTTTTTAAATGTCACTTTGTTTTCAATCTGATATCAAGGAAGTATAAAATTAAAAATAGTGATCTCTCTCATGTATTTACAGACATTATATGGATATGTAGAGCCTTGTGTTGCTGTTTTGGTTACCATCAAAACTTTATCATTATTTTAGTTGATCATATTACTCTCTATACAACATTATTTTTCATCATATGTTGCAATTATCCTAAATTTCTTTTATTTTTTGTGCTATTTCAAATTATATATTTATTTGACTATTTTATTATGCATTTATTTATATTATCATATCTACTTTTATAATTTAATGCAATCTATAATTTGATGTAAATCTTTTTTCTAATTATAAAAACTTCTTTAAAACTAAAAAAGAAGTTAAAGATGATTTCCGGATGAATAACTGCATTAGTTTCAGCTTTGGATTCCAAGTGTCATTGATAAAAAGAAAAGCTAGAAGGCAATCTGGGAATGGGATTAAACTGCACTATTATATAATAACTACTGATTATTCAAACTTGCAATAGAAAACTCTTGTTTTTAATAATAGATATGCATACATATAATATTATATCTTCCTACTGATGTTATGACTTAAAATTAGACTCTGGATGGAGATGTTTACATAGTAGTTTACTTTTAAACAAACCTAAAAAAAATTTTTCCAGATAGTTAGCTCCAACATAGCTAGCCATCATATTATTGGTTAATACTTAAAAATTTTGCTAATTTTAACTCAAGAGAAAGGATCTCCAATTAGTATGCTGTGGACAGATGAATGTCAGTGTGAACAAAACACAAAAATACAATTGTAAATGATGTTTCCCTTTTTCTGATGAGGAGGTAAGGGTTATACTTTTTTATATTCTAGCCTATGGGTTTTTAATTTATCTTTACAATTATTACTTTATTGTTAATTTAAGCTTGACATCAAAAGTTAATGAAAAAAAATGATTATCACAGTCTACTATCAATAACAGAGATTTGCTACGGGAAGGAGGAAAAATTGGGAGAACAAAAACCATCTGATGATTAAACCTAAGTAAAAAGTTAACAATAGCAAGAGAATTGTAACTCAATCTAGCTTTTCTTTCTTTCTTTCTTTATTCGTTTGCAATTCAATAAATAGTGAAGGTCCACTAAGTTGAAAAGATTAGAAAATTACAACTTCTTTACAGATTTATAGCTTAGCATGGTTTTCGACCAGGCTGATCATATTCGTGTCATTCTGGCATAATGGATTTTCACTACCTATTAAATAAAATGAGAAATAATAAACCCCAGAGCTGTCATCTAAACCAAAGCACATTTAGTGGAACGCATTATGCAATGGAAGTCATCAACATACCAGAATTTAAATTCGATCCTCTAAAAAAGTTTCTCCACTCAAGAATTACCAAACAAATATCTGTATATTTTATAGAGTGGTGATATTATTATTAGCAGTAATCAAAGTTTAACTTGAATACATTAGTTTATAGTTATAAAAAGAAAGGGTTAACAGCGTTTCATGATTAATTGAACTTATAAAGCATTCCAATTATACGTCATATTTTTAATTTTGATTGTTTTGGTTATAATTCTCAATCGCCTGCGGTCAAATGATATATATTATAGCTAATGTCTATAAAATATTATGCCCCCAGTCTGTAAATATATTTGATTTTAAAACTGTTACTAAAATATAGCTACAATAATAAATTATAGCTTTTTTATGTTTCTTTAATTAACTGCATAGGAAAGTACTTTTTTTAAATCAAATTTTAAAGCCTAGACAATTTATTTAATTCATTGCTTACAATGTAGTCTAAAAGGAGAAGAAAAGTCATCAGAATACATTTTTCAATGTATCAGGCGTATTGTTGTGGAATTGAACTTCACAAAATGGGTATATTTAACCTTGCATAATTAGTTCATGTAAGTAATATTATTTTTTAAAAATGTAAATCTTTGAAACACTTGAATTGTTCTTTTATCATTCAATAAAATGATAAATATGATAAGTATAATTTTAGTACAATATCAAATATATTAAAAAATTATTAATACTTTTAAAATATATGTCAAATTATTTATATAGAAAGAATACTATATACATATTTATTAACAAATTGTTTAATACATTTAATTTTAAAATCAACACCATCATAATCACTCCACTGCAGAATGAAGATTTTTCCAAGATTATTCCAGTTACTCCAATCCACATTTATTCTCCATATAACTCCACAAAATTTTTTATTTCATCCACCATCTCACATGTTGTCTCTTTCTAGGTCTCTTAAAACCTCCTGGGATTCAATTTAAGACTACAGTTGTTATCTCTTGCCATCTTTTCTAGAAATATGGTTACCTAAATTCCATTCTAGAATTTTAATTCTTTTAATAATGCCAATAATATCTGTTCTCTCATTTATGTACCACACTTTTGATCTTCCCTTTTAATTCCTAACATACTTTCATCCAAACTTTATCATATAGTTTGAAGTTTTGGTATAGTTTTTCTGTCAAATCTGAGATCTATATGTAAAAACTGATACAACACATCTTCCTTTTCAAACACATGAATATATTATTTTTAATATTAATTCATTTTTGCCCAAATCAATTCGTTCAAATTTTATTTTATGATTAATTTCAACAATTATATTTCTATCTGTATTAGTAATCAGACCAATATATTCATAGTTAACATCTATTCCTGTAGTGGAAAGCTGAGAGTGAGCTATTAATTATAACAACATTGTGATACATGAATAAAACAAAGTATTCAATAAAAGTCTTATAAAATAGATCATGTAATATATATTACAAAATTTTTATAATTAGACTACTGTCATGTTTTTAAGTAGGATTATATTTTTTTTACATGATCAGAACATGAATTATGATTGACATAGGATTTATGTTAGAAAGTGCCATAAATAATTGTTTGTGGTTAATATTTTTTCAACTGGAAATATATAATGAGGAATTTTTTACACTTAAGTTTAGATCTGAATATTAACAAATTATTTATTCTAAGATATAAAGATTGGACCTAGTGCAGTGAAAAAAGATGAAGACCTTTGAAACCATAACCATTAAGTAGTAGCTTCATTCTTGTGTTTCAAAATATATGTTTTAAATTTTGTTTTAATTATTTATATGCATATAATGATAAATATTGCATAAAAAACTTATAATAGAAAGCCATGAATTCTTCCAATTATGGATCAACAGAATGGCAACACTTGAATGAAAACTAATGATTAATGTTACAATTTGTATTTTAAATGAAAACAAGATTGAGTCATATTAAATAGTGTAATAATTTTTAGAATCACGTGTTTGATTTAAAAAAAAATGTAAATGCCATTTAAAACGGGCCTTTCATGTTTTTTTTTTTGGTTGCATATATCTATTTTTA
The DNA here is from genome assembly GCA_028023455.1 of Epiperipatus broadwayi. Lineage (NCBI taxonomy): Eukaryota > Metazoa > Onychophora > Udeonychophora > Euonychophora > Peripatidae > Epiperipatus > Epiperipatus broadwayi. The sequence goes on from JAQFVV010006271.1 coordinate 1,171,992, forward strand.
TGATTTTATATTATAGCATGATTCTATCAAAGGTGCATTTATTGTGAGCAACCAATGTTTATTTTCAGAAAGGCAGAATTACTGATTTCAATTTTAAATTACTTTACCTTAATAATCAACTTCTGATCTCACTAAAATGAATGATAAATGAGTCTGTCCAATAATACACTTGCACTGTGATATAAATTCATAAACTGATGTAGTCTGTAATTAAATAATGCATTATAAAATCTAATGCTTCTATCTAGATAAAAATGGCCAGTTTTTAAATCAAAATCTTAATCTCAGAAGCCACTACAATATTGCTTATACATCAGTAAAATTACAATGTCAATTCCGAATCTGTTACTGACTTTCCAATGGTGTTTGATGGAGAACAACATTATATTATTGATTATATATAATCATTAAAAACTAATCAACACTTAGACAATCTCAATATCAATAACAATCAACAATTTCCAAACTGTTGCCAAGGCAACCTCATTTTAACAATATTATATATATATATATATTATGAATATAAATAAAATATCATTACTTTGCAATCTTGAAATTAAAAACATTCAATATCTAAGCATTTTTAATCAATTATTATAGTATAAAAAAATTTAAGTTTTTAAATAACACCCAATAATGTTACATATTTTAGCCAATAAAGTCTCAAAAATTAATATCTAGTCACATGCCAATACAAATTAGCAAATTGACAAATATCTCATTACAATATGTGTTTTAATTGGAGTAACTGTCAATCTTGATACCTTGGAAAAATTTTAAATTTAAGTTAAATGTGTGTCTAATTTAACATTAGTCACTATATTTGAGTAAATATTTGGAACCTACGATTTATTTGAATTGAGAACCTACGATTTATTTGAATTGAGATACACATAGTAGTAAGCCATTTGCCAGATTCTTTTTTGGCATTGATTTTTGAATGCATTAGTGAACATCATTTAATTTAATATGGAAAAAAAAAAACTATTATAATTTTTATAGCACACCCAAATTATATCAATTTTTTTTATGAATAGATGTATATGACATAAAAATAAATAGTTTGCAATACTATAAAGGTTTATTCCAAAAAACAAATGACATTAGAAAAACTATAATAAAGTTGTTTATTTCCAAGCTTTATTCACAATGTTTATTATATTTTCTGTCATAATTGTAAAAGTGTTGATTATCAAGTAAATATATGTTATGAATTTCCTTTTTTTAAAAAATTAATAATAAATATAGTTCATTACTTTAATATTAGAGGGCGATGCATTAATGTATATATTATTTACCAATATAAATCTGATATATTTGATAGTTTGTTTACAGGATTGTTAAAAAAAAAAAATTAATTCTGCTTTATAAATTTAGACAAACAGATTTTCTTGAGGCTGTATAAAAATCACAATTGAGTTAAAATTTGCCCCAATAAAAGAAATTCATGGCACTAATGTAACCATTAATGGAAGTGAAGAATTTTATCACTTACATTTTTATTGCATGTTCGTTAGCAATGATTAATTTAAACCTTTTTTTGAATTAATAAAGTTTTTAAAGCAATATTTGTGAAATAATTATATTTAATTTTATTCAATTAACAGTCTGTAATGCTATATGAATAATGTTTATCTCAAGCAAATGTTAGAATGATTTTAAATTTAAATTTACTTTAAATAATAATCTTTTGAAAGCAATATATATATTAAAATACTTCTTAAGCATTTTCCTTTTTTACTAGTATGCTCATATCGCATATTTCACTAATTTTACAATATGTGCTTTGCACATAAGCACCAATCTTCTAGTGGTAGCAATAGTGACTTCAAATTATTTTATTTTAATTCATAAATTTTAACTCTTTCAATACAAAAAAATACTAGTGGGAATGAATATATCCAGATAGGAGAATATCTATAGATGAATTTGCAAAATTTTCAAAGACAAATGGAGAAAAGTGTTTTATAGCTCTCTAAGGCCTTACTCAAACTGCTTCAGCCAATGAATACAGATTTAAATTTAGTTAAAAAGTTTTAAAATAACTATTTGATAATTTGTATTATTAAATATCTATATAAATCTCTTGATTCTGATTTATAAGATAATATTATTGGTATAAAGGTAAACAAGTTTTTTTTTAATTTTTTTTTTTAGAAATAGCCTACTGCTGGATAAAGATGTCTGCACTGCACCCCCCCCCTCCAACAGTGAAAGAGAAAGCAGTATTCACTATGCTGGTGGAGAGAGAAGACTTGAGCAGTTTCCCATCAATGTTTTTAACCTTTAGTTAAGAATATCTAGATATCCATTAATCAACAAATGTTGGATGATTAGCTGAGTTAGTTATGGGCCATCTTATCCCTGATTTAAACCAAAACCATAAGCAAGCTATGCAGGTGTCCTATTTAGCATTATTAGCTCTTTCCCCATCAATCTTTCATAAATATAAATATGAATATTACCTTGATATAATTTTGTTTTAATTATTAACAATCACTTATATTTTAGACATGAGCTCGAATACACTAGATCAATAATTTCCACTCTGAGATATATATATTGCCAGGAGTATAAAGTAGGACATTTAGAAATACATGAAAAAATAAATAAACAATGACAAAAAATGACATATATAACAATGTAAAATAAAATACAAATCAACAGTTATTAATTCAAATTTTTGTTTCCAGTTTTTCAAAACCATCTGTACATTAGATATCAGATACTTACTCTTCAAATTAAAACTAAAAAAGATATACACTTTAATTAAACTTAATTATAAAATATATCATGTAACTTATAAATTACTTAAAACGTAATTTCATTGTCCTCTCACTCATGCACTGTCTATAAACTTGTTCTTAAATATACAACATTAATACTCATTCTTATTTTTATAAACAGTCAGTGAAAATATCTAGTTTAGTAAAAATATATGCTTCAGATCAAATGTTGTTGAAATATTAAATAAACATTGGGAAGAATGATGAAACTGATTTTCATCCTTAATTAATCTCGGGAGAGGGGGACCTCTTTATCTTATTCTGTTACTATGGTGAAGGTTAGAAAAAACTTTCCCTAACAGTGCATTGCAACATGTTACTACAGAGCATGCCATTCAAGCCTGTTTTTTACTTCTCCAATTTGCAACCATTTGAGTAATGTTGCACTGGTATCAATATGTGTGTGTATAAATATAAGTTGACGTGTAAATCTGTATTGAGAGCAGTTATCAATGAGTGAGTGAGTTTTCATATATTTTAAATTAATTATTCAATTGCTGTTCATCCTTTCATTAGGCCATTGCCCTGTGTAATTTGGTACAGTTAATAGAATTTTGGGATTGGGAGCTACCAGGATTAATTCCAGGACTCACAGTACTGATATTCGAATTTCCTATGAACTCCTGAGCAGTTAAACAATATGAATTTTTTTTATAAGGACGTTTATTTACAGTTATAACAAATCAATTTAAATTAGCAAAGGATTTCTAAGGAATACCCAAGTGAAAAAAACATTGGGACTCACTACATTAGCTGGCTCTGGATGTATTGCAAAAAAATAAAACCCACCTGTTTGTAATTATATATATTGTAACGGGCACATACGACGTTACATTATTTTTTTTATTAGTAAACATGAAAAAAATAAAAGTTCGCAAATAAAATTTCTTTTTTAAGAATTAAAAATTGAAAATTAAAATTCTATACTAAACTCATATATATATAAAATCGCACAGATGAAAAAAATTATTAAAAAAAGAAACTTTATTAAAAATAAAAAAAGTATTTTAAAAGCAAAAACTTAAAATATTTAAAGATAAAAATATATCTAAGTTTGTACAAAACAAATTAATTAATGTTATTGAAAAAATGAAAATGATTATTTTAATTAGTCCAAGTGAAGTAGCCCTTGGCAATTTAAATGTATAAGCAATGGTCAGATAGGAAAACAATAGAAACTAATGGCCAATGAAAAAGATTCATCGGGGAATCGGACCTCAATGGAAGGATTATCATCATCGATGATGTAATGTCCATTGGATCCTAAAGTTACATATAAAAGAAAAAGTTTGATAATAAAATTTTTAGTGAGTGAAGAAAATAGAAGAGATGTGACTATATATGTTAGTGTGGAGTTGAAGGAGAAGGGATTGAAAACACACACTCTTCAATCCCTTCAGTCTCGTTAAAAGGAAAAAGAAATGACATCGCTTTTCCTATATTGAGGACCACAAGACATTGAGGGAATTAACACTGGCTCCAAATGGCAAGAAACTGCAAGAAATTAGAAACTACGGTCTTGTTAAAACCGTAAGAACTTTATAAAATCTAGTGAACATTTTCTAAACAATAAGAACTTTAATTCTAAAACTTGTTCCGTATTTAAAATAATTGCTATAGAATCCTATCTGATCAACTTCATTTATTAATAAGTAATTTTATTTGATGTATTTCTTTTTTTTTTTTAAAAAATCATTTCCATTTATTTATATTTTTTGTTCTTTTAAGTTTTATTTATGATTTTTGTTTTTCGATAAATTAAATTATATAAATGTTAAACTTAAGTCGGGCGTGTATGGCTATATAGATTTGTGAAGTTATATTAGGGGAGGGTAATCTTACGTTATTCATTTCGTAGTTGAATTGGGTCAATGGATTGGATATATTGGTGTAATTAGTAGATGTAATATGAGATTCGCTATATGCAGAATTGCTGTTTACGCCACACACAACCATTTTGCCTATGCAAGGGATTATAAGACATAGAATGCTGTTCCTTCCTATGGAGTTTTCTTTTATTGCTCTTATCGTCAGATAGATGTAATATTCCTATCTGGTGAGAGTCAATTTTTTTCTCTTAACCTATTGGTGCTGTCGTATTCGTATTACATTGAATACATCGATATATCAGATGGATTGATGTTGGTTTAGCTATGAGCTTTTGGCCTAAGGTTAAATAAGGGATAGAATATTTTCTTTTCAAATGCAAATCTATGTAGTCTATTTATACTTGACACTCTAAATAAAAATGCATTAAATTTAAGTTGGGTATATACGTTTGCATGGATTTGTTATCGGTTAATTATGTTTTGTTTTTCATATTTGATCAAAATATATAGACATTCGGTAAATAATGATACCTTACGATGAGTATCTAAAATGTATTTATTCAGATGTCCTTTAAGTTATTAGTGTCAATGCGCGGCATCTTATGATGAATGCCATTGGGTTACTTATAAATTTCCCTCTGCAATTCCACCAATGATTTTATATTTTGATCGTTTATGTTTATTTTGAAATGTTTTAACCGTGTAATCTATGTAACCGATCTATACTCAACATTATAAACAAACTTTTATAAACCCATCTTTGCGAACTTATAAAAATGTAAATTAAAATCTAAAATAAAAGTTAAAAATGTAGTTAAATGCTAAAGTAAACATACTAAAATAGTAATGCTAAATTTTATATATATGTGTAAATAAATAAATGTTTGTGTGTTAATTACTGGCAGTGGCTTCTTTTATTTAATTTTTTATATATTCTCAGATAAGAATTTATTATAAAATATAAATCTCTGCTATTCCACTGAGCTAGTGACAATGGGCTAATGACCGGAATCAAAATATATAAAAAAAAATTTTTTTTTTGACTTACATATCTGCCTACTATATAAATTTTCTAGGTTCAAATGCCTAGTGGCACCCTGTAGTGTAGATACATTAAGTCTCATAATCTCCGGATCGTTATAATATATATATATAATATTTCAAATCGATGTCTGTATTTCTTCAAAATAATATACTAACTTTATACATAAATATTTGAAAATACAGTAATTAAAAGTCTATAAAAATTATATGTATAACTATAACTTAGAAGCACTTTCACTACCTTGTAGCTTTGTCAACTATCACATTTAAAATGTCAATTTTTCCATAATTCTGTGATCTTAACGTTTGCTGCTTGCCGATTAATTAAATTTTGCTTGTATTTATATATTAACATCACCTCTTTAATTTTTCTTTTATTATTATTTCTTTCAGTTTCCAATATTTTATAATAACATAAAAATATTGGAAACCGAAAGAAATAATAATAAAAGAAAAATTAAAGAGGTGATGTTAATATATAAATACAAGCAAAATTTAATTAATCGGCAAGCAGCAAACGTTAAGATCACAAAATTATGGAAAAGTTGACATTGAATTATGGGAAAGTTAACATCTTAAATGTGATAGTTGACAAAGCTACAAGGTAGTGAAAGCACTTCTAAGTTATAGTTATACATATAATTTTTATAGACTTTTAATTACTGTATTTTCAAATATTTATGTATAAAGTTAATATATATATATATATATTAAAATTTTGTTGGAAAAGAGGACTCATATACTTTCTTACAAGTTTTTTTTTGAATGATCAGTTCCATAAAGAATAATTAAAGGAGGTTTGAACCCAAACATTCAAGCTTCCTACAATCATCCACTCTATCCAATAATGTGATGGTGCTTTTTTAAACAAATAAAAAGAGTTTTAATTTTTGTGAGCATCAGTAATTTCTATAAAGACTGAAATGATCTAAAATGACTTGTCTTTACATAACATCGGAGTTCTTATACATTTCCTCTGAAATCTTTTTATGCTATTTAAATCTATTTAATTCCATTCTGTTTTGTAAACATCATTCAATCTGCAATAATTAAATCCCTCAACATTGATATATATTTTTTCTTCTCATATCCTTTTATAATTAAAGCTGTTTTATGAGTTCCACTACTGTATTCTTATATTCTAGTCTTATAGACTTCAATAATTAAAAAAAACATTTTATTCCCTTCATTTTATATTTTGTGTAGTTACCATGAAGTTTATCCTGATGCATTTTTTTATCATCCTAGTTTTCGAAACAAATGCTTATTACTCTCTCTCCATATTCACATAAATAACATCTACAATAAAAATCTAATCAGGTCATTCTCTTTTCCTAAGTATCCAAAGTTTCTATTCTTATATCTAATAATAAACATCCATTGATGTTTTTATACATCTTTTTATACAATATATTTTTATTTAATTCTAAATTATTTTTTTATTTATGCTCATTTTGCCCAATTTTATTTCTTTTAATCCGATCAACTTATTAAAATTTTTTGACTATATCTCATAATTATGGACTAGTAGCCTATTCTTTACACATTTATTTCAATTTATGTATAAAAACAAATTCTCTGTCTATGACTAGCACTCAATTACTTTGCATCCTAGGCAAGGCTAACTAATAGCGCCCCCTTTTTTCTAAAAAAAAATAGACTTACCAACTTTTAAGTTTTAAGAAAAAAATTTTTGTAGAAAAAAATGAAAAAAGAATAAGCTGTTTATTTTTCACAAAATCATCTACTTTGTATGAATATTAGTAGTACACTCCTCACTGTTCTGTGCTTAGACTTGCCTAATAGTAGCATGAGATTTGTCCCTATCTGTTAATTTTCCATATTGCAATATTTTTAACTCACTGCAAACAGTAACATTACAAATAGTAATGATCTCTTGCATCAAACTACAGAAACTGCAATATAAGTTTTGAATAAAATTAAAAGATATTAATTTTCAGAAATTTAATATTTAACAATATGTTACAATTCTTTTGTACATAAAAAAATACTTTGAAAAGTAATGTACTAAAAATGTAAAAAAATAAATATTTGGAGATCACTATTTGGGTTGGCATATTTAACTTGAAATAAAAATGAGGGGGGATTGGACATTCACAAATTAATTAATTTACATCCCTTCAACACTTTTATTTCAAATTATAGTGATTAAAAATATTTTTTGATTTTTAATGCTTTACTCTTCAAAGTAAATAAATGCATTTTTTATAAAATGTTATATATTATTTTTACTTTTTAGTTATTAGATATTTTTGGATATTTGTAAAACTTATTATAATGATTCATATCCAAATTTACAAACTAAGAATGTAGATAATGTCTCCATGTTTCTAGTCTTTAAAATAAAATTTACATATTACAAATTGTTTACAAGATTTGTTTTTTGTTTATAAAATTTAAAAAGTGAGTTTTAGTTTGTTTATTTTTCTTTCTATTTTAATTAATAGTTTTCAATGAAAATGTATTTTTTAAAAAATATATACAGCCATCTTGTGCTTAACACTAAAAATTTACTGATCTGAAAACATATATTTTGAAATTTCACCCCTCAATACTATTAGAGTGGACAACTATTTTGACAATCCTAAAATATTAGTGTCATATTGCATTACCATTGATTACTAACATCTCTACAAAATTTGTGTAGAAAATCCACTTGGTAGAAATATATTAAAAATCAGTTTTAAGATTTGCCATAACAAACAAGCGACAAAATTTCTAAGTTAAATAAAAGCATTTAGATTAATGTAAATAATCTTAAGTAATCAACTTCTGGAAAAATGTTCATGTAACAAACTCTCATAGAGGAACAGTGAGTATAAGGCAGTACTTAACAAGCTTCCCAATTATAGATGAGTGTTTGAATTATTTTCTATTGTTGTTTATTTTATATCTAAAGATAGCTATTCATTTTTGATCAATGTTGGATGATTAACAGGATTAGCTATGAACAGTTCTAAAAAATAATTCACTTAACCCAGGTTCAAATCCCAGGTTTTAGATTTGGCAAACAAATGTGCTAGGTCTGTACTGTTAGACTATTAATATTGCTCATTTATTTTAAAATTGGTGTTCAGTGAGTTGATTTAACTATGAATTTGTGTTATGTGTTTATAAGTTAAAAGCAAATTTCTAATGACCATGATTTATTTTATGAGATATTTAAAACTAAAGACTAAGATAGTGAATAAATTATGTGAGTATATTTACACAAACTGAGCGAATATTTTCCAATATGGCAATTATAGTTTTACATAGATGTCATTTCATCACATATTATTACAAGGTACATACTTTCATAAATTACAAAAAAAATTTAGAACTCAAAGAAATAAAAAAAAAATTTTTTTGAAAAAATTAAGAAGCTAAATAAGAAATAGTTTAGAAACAGAAATATTGTGAAAGATTAGTTGAAAAAAAATTGTAGATGAAAAAAATGAGTAAGACAATAGAAAGTTGTTAAATGTTCTCAAGAAAAGGTAATACTTATGGATTTTTGAAGAAAAGAGCAAAAAAGAGAAAAAAATAGGAAGGCAATGTAAATAAGATATGTGGAATCTCATGTGCAGTTATATCTAATATTGCCATATCTGTCATCAGCAAGCACTAACATATAATTGTTTTATTTTCTGACTAATAACAAAAGCAGAATTTAATCTTAAAGATCATGTGGTCTACAGCAATTTTTATTTGATTTGTTTACTTAATTCTATCATGTAATTTTAATATTTATATGTGTAAACAAATTTTCTATTAGGTTAATGTCTACATTATTCTGATGTTGGTTATCTGCTAAACTGATATCACAGGGAACTAACCTGTCTCTGATCAGATTTTTTTAAAATACTTATTCTTACAATAATGTGTGATCTTTGAGAAAATCAAGTTTTAGAGTGAAATTTGATTAAATAGCAAGAATCCAAACTGCTTTCGTTTTTTTTTAAAATTGACCACAGCTCTCTAACTTTGGTGCCTACTACTCTATTACTGCACTAAAATTCACAAGGCCAAAACACACAAAATCTAAAAAAAATATCCATTATTTAGATTATAAATCCCATGAGTAATCTATTTTTTCCTTCACTAGAGTCTAAACTATTAAAACACTTGTGTTTTAGATATCACAAATAACTGAAACACCTGATCTTTGTGAACAGAATCAAAATTAACAACTATATGGAGATAGGTATTTGTTTTAATATGATGCTGCTATTAATCTATATTCAACATCACCATAGTTTTTTTTCTCCATGTCACAACTAACAAACTTTCTTATTTCATCCATTCATTTTAGATAGTCTCTTTTTTTAATCCAGGTTAATTCTTCAAATGTCTATTTATAATCATCTCCTCTATAAATATATCCAGCCCATCTCCATCTCAGGTGCTTAATTCTTCCAATAATATTAGTATACATGTTTGTTTTTTACTCAAGTATTTCATATTTAACTCTACCTTGGTATTAACATAAATGTCTCCACATTTTGTAGACTGATCTGAAGTCTCTGTATGTTTTTCTGTTATGGTTTCAAGTCTCAGCACTGACAAAACACACCTACTAAAACTTTCCTGTTCAAATGTAAAAACATATATCTTTTTAATATTACAATAAAAGCAATCCATCAAAGTTATAATTAATTTCATATATTATATTTTTATCTGTATTAATAATCTGAAAAATGTATTTGTTGCTAACATCTATTAATTCATGATTATCAACCATATTCTGAAAAAAGTCATTGAACATTTTGCATTTTAATATTTAGTCTTTCTTATTTTTATTTAATAATTTTTCCAACATTTTATGAATCTCTGAAGCATTATCTGCAAAACTAACTACATCATCTGTAAAATCTAGATAATTTAAATGATCTCCATGTACTTTTATTCTTTTAGTTTCCCATTTTAATTGACAAAAATATTTTTTGTAAAACTGCTGTAAAATGTTTTGGAAATATGTAATCATTTTTTTGTATACTCTTATCAATATTAATCTTTTAACATCATCATGTAAGATAACTTCTGCTAGGACCTTGTGATTAATATTCTTCAGAATATGATAATATCCTGGATATATCCCTTAATGATCTGAAGCTTTACATCACAGTGAAAATTATTATAAAATCAAATGTTTTTTTCATAATCTATAAATCCAAAGTAATCACAAGTCATATTTATTGTTTCCTTCCATCCAGTTTGTTTTTGTTGGGTTGATTTTATTTTGGTAAAGATTTTCCATAGTACTGATAGAAGGTTTATTAATATCTAGTTGCTAATATTTTTTTAATTACTTTTTTAAATATCAAGTTATTATTACAGTTTTGCAATTACCTGGCAAATTTTTATCACATTTATTATATAGTCTTAACAATGATTTTTCAATTTTTTCATATTCTTCCTTTAAGATATCAATAATAATTCCATCATTTCTGAGAGTTTATTCTTCCTTCATAGATTTAATTATAAGTCTCATCTTTTCATTTAAAATACTTGGTAATTTAGAAGATTTAGTAGTTATAGTAATTAATTTATTTTCGTAATCTTTATTATTATAGAATTATTTGAAGAACTGTCCCACATATTTTTTGATGTCATCTTCCTTTTTCCTATCCCTATTTTATTACTGAAATAACTTTTTTTTTAGTACTAAAATATTGTTTTATATTTTTGAAGCTTTAATTATCTTTTATACCTTTCATTACTAATTTTAGGCTGTATGATTTTATATCATTCTTTTTATATCATTTTCTTAAAGTCCGGATATTCTATAGTTTTAAAAGATTACTTTTAGGTACTTTAGTTAACCATGACTATGGTGGATGTTATTTCATCAGATTATTGGGAATTAATCAAAACTAACACACAGTTTAACCCAAAAACTATTTTATATACATCATATAACCATGAAAACATAAAATATAATATATATTCTCTTGTAGTAATTAAAAATATACTGGTGAATTGCTGTTATTTTGTGCCAGATATCTTTGTCTGCTGCCATTTATAGTAGAGTATTAATTATTTTCTTATTGATCTCAGTTATTTCAATGCCTCTTAATATTTTGAAATGATTAACAAGTTCTGATTTAAATTCATTGGACTGTTTTTGAAGGTTAACAATATTCATTATTAATACAATCTTTTTAAATAGCTTTTATCTCTCTAGTTTTGCAATAATATGTATTTTAAATATCACTAATCAATGAACACTTACTGTGATAAATCTATTTAAAATATTGAACTTTTGAAATAGATATTTTTTGATAGTCAACATATTAACCAATTCTTCTGTAATTTCATTTGAATATTTCCATGTTCACTTTTATCCTGGTAAAGATTTGGCATAATACTGATAGAAAGCTTATTAATGTGTAATTGCTAATATTTTCTTTATCACTTTTCTTAAATATCAAGTTATTATTACATTCTTGGAATTACCTGGAAAATGGATTATGTCCTGTACATGAGGGGTTAGATTAACCTTAGGTCAACAGGGGTGTGATAAGATTTTCGGCTTCAGGGTGGCCTTTGAGTACTCTGTCATCAGATTTTCAATTGGATGGCCGGTTGAAGAATTGGAGTAGATTGAAGCCTGTCCATTAAAGTATGAAGATTGGCTATCTTAATATATATCTGAGTACTTATTGCATATATGTGTAGAGATGGTAATCTGGACTGACTGATGATTGCTGGTTTAGCATGAAATATGTATATTAATGATTATTTATCTTTTCGACATATATGTGTTCAAATGTATCAGTATTATGAAATAGAGGGGAGAGTCATGTGAAAGTCGGTGCTCATAATACCCTATATATTACATTTATTATAGTAACTTGATATTTAAGAAATAATTCATCATACATATTTTTTTTGTCGAATATTCCATAAATCTGTGTCTTCTTTCATTTCTATCAGTATAACCAAATTTTCCCACAGTACTTCCCTCTTTCAACTGTTTATTAATTCTGGTTTTAAAGTCTCCTATAGCAATGTTAAAATATTGTTTAATGTAATCAATTACATTTTGTATATCTAAATTAAAAAATAAAAGATTATAGTCGAAACGTTGGAGTATATTTTTGCACATTATAATAGTTCATGAATCAATCAAGATTTTTAGAGAAGTTTGTGTGTGGTTTGTTGTCTATATTTTCTATATTTATATAAAAATCCTCTGCTCTATCACATTTCATTAAATTGGATATGTAGTTTTCTTTATCTGTCTGATATATCATTATTCTCCATAATGTTTTATATATATGTCAAAGCGTTGACCGGGAAGCGAATCTGGGCCAACTGCTTGGAAGGCAGCTTTGCTAACCGCTAGGCTACCAATGCTTGACAAGTCTCCATAATGTTGTTATTCCACTTTTTGTTTATAATGAACCCTACTGCATTTCTGATATTTGTGCTTTTATAGTGATACATGTCTACTTTTCAAATCAATTGTCTTTTCAGTTTTCTTGTCACTAGTCCATATTACGTCATTGTAATTAATGAGCTTTAGAACGAAATATATGTTTGTAAATATTATTTTTTAATAAAAATTAATAACTTTTATGACTTCATTAGTAGGTCATAAATTTCATTCATAATAGTCACCTATGATGATGATGATGATGTGTAGACAGCAACTTAATATGCTATAATAGTAATATTTGATCAACAATGGCTGTGAAAGGCATTTTGTAACAAATCATGTGTGAAATTACATATATAGAAACTTCAACAAACTCAAATATTGGAAGCTAATTATAAAATAACGAAAGCATTTCTATTATCAAGATATTTTTACTAGCAAAAATTATGTCAATTATATAATTTTTCATTCGCATGCGTATATAAAGAATGTAAAACTTCTACTAAACATTCTGACAGCTATTCAAAATTCTCTAGTGCACGTTTATCTTTCATACTAAAATATTTCACTACTTCAGCGATTCTTTTCTTTCCTAATAATTACCACGTCATACACATGCAAAAAAAAAATACCCATACCTTCAAAGCTATTATTCCTTAAAAGGAACTATTTCGATTGTGTAGATATTATATCACTCTTAATATTGCGTAGAAATAAATCTGAGAAAGAATAAAATTTCGTGGCACATCTCCTCAGAAAAGTTTCAATAAACTAACTAGTCTCTCACCTCAGGCAACTAGTGATACAATCAGATCACATGATCGGTAACCTACACCCGGCGTTGACATACTTAATAAGGATAAAAACAATAACTAAAAAAAAAATTAAAGGACAACAAAACAACTAAGAAGTAAATCGAATTACTATATACAATTTAATGTTAATATAATATTTGATGATTAAACTTTAATAACTTTTTTGTAAAGAAAGCGAAGTATATTAAAAACATTAATTTATTTATGTAAAATATTGTTTTTACTAAAATTAAATTAATAATAATAACAAAAGAAAACCAAAACAAAAGCAATAATTACCCCAAGGTTATTATATACATTGTATAGATAAATCCAGTTAATGAAAACATTTATTATATTATCTAACAAATCGTTCTTTTATAGATCCATTTAACATTATATTTTTTTTGTCTGCGTCTTTTTTGTGTATATATATACATTTGTACAAATGCTACTTTCAACTACCATGCCTACAACTGGAATTCGAATTCGGGTCGATTGAAAATATTTTGAAGTTATTTATTATATTATCTAACAATTCATTTTTTTTTTTTGCAAATTTATTTTAAAATTCTAATTTTGTTTTCTGTAACTCATTTTATTTTCGATGTAAAGGTAACTTATTCATGCTTGGTACCTACGATTTAAGGTTTCACTTTGGGCCGACTAAAATTCGGATGATTTGGACATTTTTTCAAACAGCTGTCCTATAATTAATGACTAAAAATTGTCAAGCGTTGTTAGCCGAGAGGTCATCGCAGCCGCCTTGCAAGCAAGTGGTTGGTTGCAGACGGTTGTAGGTTCGCGTCCCGGCTGATGCTATGACATATGAAAAAAAAATTGGTCTGTAAGTGACTATCTAACAATTTTTAGCTAACTGGGAAATTCATTTTTGCTAATTCTCTATGAGAGATGATTGTTGGTCAAAGTTTTGCTCTGCAGTGCACAAATTATTTTAAAGAAGCTGTTTTTCCTTTTTGTTTCATTTGTCTAATGCTGAATTCAAACCAAAGGTGAGTCCATAGTTAATTAAAAGTGTTGATATTCTAATGAAAGCAGATTTTTTTTTTATTCCTTTTCATATTCTGTCTTATAATCTCTTTTTAACTTATTATCTTTACTCAGAAGCGTTTATATATATATAAACATTACAAGCATAAAGCTAAACTAGTCAATATAAAATCAAAACTACCCCAAATCCAAAATTAAACCAGACCAGCATAAAAATAATATTAAAACACAACCCAAGGTTTCACTGCTACAAGCAGACTTCTCAAGTGTAAAGAACTACAAAAACTACACAATATATATAATATTAAAAACTACCCACAAATCCGTTCCCTTCCCATCCACCCTTAATATTAAAGGAACTCTTAAATAAATTAATTGCTTCAGAATAATAAATTTTCAATAATAAAGAGTCTTTAATTCTTCTTTTGATTTCATTTCTCTCAAAGAAGACAACCTTAGCTTCATCAAAATCAAAGGTTCATAAAAGTAGAGTTAAAAATAGATATCTTAGTTCTGCTTTGTATGTCCATGAAAAAGATACAGGCCACATTATTGATTTTGATGAAGCTAAGGTTGTCTTCTTTATCCTTTCTTTTGTTTTCATTTACCATTTCTTCTAAAACACTTCTCATTAAATATTTCTTTTTAATATATGTCCAACCCAGTTCCTATTTCTAAATCAAATTTTTTCAGATCCAATCTTCTTTTTTATTTAATCTTTCTAAAACGTCCCAATTTTCCCTTTTATTCATTCAATTAATTTTATCCATTCATCTCCAAAATACATCTCAAAAACCTCCAATCTGTTCCTAATTCATTTACACAGTGTCCACATTTTACAACCATATAATAATGCATTCCACACATAATACTTAATTTATCTTACCTTAATTCTCTCATCACAGGTCCACAAAATATCTTCTTTCTTTTAATAAATGCCTCATTTGCCAAGCCTATTCTTTTAAAACTTCATCTTCTTCCAATCCTCAACCAACTACCCAAAATCCATTCACTTGTTGAAATATATTATGATGAATATCAACTTGTAGTCATTTTGAATTCTTTCCTAGTCATAAATACTGGGTATTTTCAGCATTAATCTTCATTCCATATTCTATAGATTTTTTTTCCAATTTGTTCTATATATTGTATGTATGGTTTACAATCCTGTCACACCATGCTAGGTTAGTTCATACTACCAATTGGAGTCATGATAAATATTTGCTTAACTAATAAATTCCTAAGCACAAACAAGTGTTAGTTTTTTTTAGACACATATATATACAACAATTTTTTTTTTAAAGCTAAAATACTGAATTCCACAGCAACTTAATTTTTCTACTGTAATAAAAAAGATTATAAAAATCATTAAACAATTAGGTTAAAAACTCTAAAGAAAAATCAATCAAGCATATATGTATGTTAACACCAAAGGTAGAAACTTGTGTTGTATGTCATTAATTAGATTAGAACAATAATTAAGATGTTTAGATAAGACACACAAAATGATGACCTAATTTAAAATTAATCATGTAGCAACCAAGTGTGGAAATGAAATTAAAACTTCATTAATAATTCTTTTAATACCATTACTGAAAGTAAATATATATGCAACAATAGAAAGTTATGTTAATATATAAGGAAATGCAAGATTCAATATATCGAAAGGTGGAAATGAGCTAATCTCACTTTCACACTGCAGCTATATAAAAGCAATAGGAATCTTAATCTTACTCGTTCAAAATAATTGCTAAATAAAAGCCAACTTTGTTAGGCTTAAAAATTTGAAAGCCAAGATGGATGGATGTTTTCAGAATTAAATCGTGAAATAGGATTAAACTTAAAAGAAGCCAAACTAGCAAATTAAATTGAAAATTTATAAATAGCCAAGTTAATCTGAAGAACTAAAAAAGGTTTTTTTTCTTAGAAACTTTAATTTTATTTATGCAAAAAGAAGAAGAGAAAAATAACGTTATCAACAATCGAAGAGAAAGAAAGTAAACAATTGTTTTCTTATAATATCACTACTAAATACCCAATTGGAACCAAATAAACTATGTATATAATATATATCATTATACAATGTGTTTCAGCTAAAAGCAATGATACTGTAGGGCATAGAACACCATCACAGAGCCATGAAAGCATAGTGATTTCATCCGTTCATTGCTGTAAAGCCTGAAGAACATTTGTTGTCTTTTACAAGATGCCTCCAGCTAATTCAAGAGAAAATCACTTGGACAAGATCCCTATATTATCTTTCCAAGCAGGAGAATACCACTCTTCAAAGGAACAGTGTTCCATTTTTATCCAGAAATATTTATTTTAAAAATGATGGACTAATAATATGAAAAACATTTCCAGCAGACTCATCAAACTTTAACTAATGTGAACGATTGAAAATTTTGATTTTTTTTCTATTATTGTTATTTTTTTTATTATTTTTGTTTCTACACTTGGAAGCAAATGTGTTCACATTTTTTTTGGAAAAGTTTATTATGAGAGTAATAAGCTGGAAGTTATTAGATTTAGCTAGATATTTTTTTGTTATTAAATAAAATCTAGAGCAACTTCTCATCCCAACCAACTTGACATTGACAGCTTAATGTGAAATAAATGGTAAGATTTTAATATATCTCACATTAAGCATCTACACTATAAAATAGGACAGAATAGATGTTAGTTTGTTAATCATTAACAAACCTTTATTATATATTTCTTTCATGTAATTCATTAACAACCTTACATGGATACTTTTTTTATATTAATATTAGAGATGTCTATAGATAGTGGGGGGGCTCCAAGAAAATGTACCACCATCAATATGAACTGGATAATAAAGATTTTTATGATGTGACTGTAAATAGGATTGATTAGCCTGCTAGATTTGTGGTTATGTAAATATTATTTTATGTATATGTCTTTGTAAATAACTGATGTCAAGCACATGAATTTCTACCATGGGCTGAGGGATAATTATTTTTTATTATTATCATTATTAGATGACAGTATGATAGAAGTTTATCCTTGACATAGCAGATTATGTAATTCAGTATTATTAAACATTTGTTCATTTTTTTGTTATTAATAAATGTTAAAAGAATTTGTTACTTTAATCTGATCTCTAGATCATCATCATTCATATATTCACCACCAACATTATTATCATCATCATTATCTCATTTATCTTCATTATTTTTTATTATTGAAAGCATAAACACATTGATTCATGCCCAATTGTTGTGATAGTCTTTAGCATATACATATTTGAACATACACACCTTATTTTATGTGCAATATTTATAGGATTTATGTAATCAATCATCATATATATATATAATAATTGCTAATTAGTGTGATTTTATTCTTTGATAAGAGAATCAACAGCAATTACTCTCTGAGTTTGAATACTGTGGTCATAATGGAGCTAGAGAGGGGTGAGAACTGGATGAATTAACCTAAATTGTGTCCAAGTTAATAAAAATAAACAGACTTAGTCTATTGAAAGTAAATATAACCATAGGATATGTATTTCATCATGTAATCATTTGTGTCCTATCCAAGGACCCAAAGTCTGACCATAGTAAGATGCACTCGCCCTCTCTCCTGAGTAAATCTCTGGGCTGTTACATCTGGTGCCAAAAATGTTAGTCAAGAATATCAAGTTTCCAGTGATGTTCAATTATTGAACTTATAATTTAAAATATATATATATATTTTGGATCTCTTTCCCCTTAAATCCTTTTTGCAATGTGTAACTTATATGAACTTACACATCTGGCATATAATTGATACATGCAACCACAACATTGATGAATGTATCTAACAACCTTTTTTTTGAAAATTACTTTGAACAAACATAACAAATGGAAATTATATCTAAAATAATGAATGTAAGTTGGGAAATATAAATAATGAAATGAGCTGAGACCAATAATTAAATAATTAATCAATTAATAAACTGAGGTTAAAATAGACGAGTCAGTGAAAATAAAAGACAAGGCTTTAAAAATAGGCAATAAACACACACACACACACAAAGGAAGTCCAAGCCAAATGCAAATGGAAAAGAGAGACATATAAAACCCTATAGTATACTTTTGCTTTATATTTATAAAAACAAACCTTATATTTTAACTGTTGAGTAAATTTCTTTAATGATAACTAGAAATAAAAAATATTTATTAAACATGGAAAGAAAGCATTTACTTGAAAGAGAGAGCAGTAGTGACAGTGAAATAGGAGATGCTACTGTTTAATAGTGAAAAAGAATCTTTGTCTAGCCAAGTATCTGTGGAGTCTATAACTGACACCAAACCTTTTTCACAGTTACAGGAAGAGAGACAAAAAGCTTTTCAAATTTAACAGACCCCTGCCTAATAAAGTCAGTCAAGCACCTACAATCAAAATGACACTGATTACAGGAGATAAGATGACTACAGAACAGGCACTTCAAATGATCATGAACAAGATCAGTAGCATGGAAGCAAAAATGGCAAACAAGGAAGATATAGATGATATAAAAGGTATCAAGGAAGATATGAATAATATGAAAAAAGATATGAATAATACAAAAGATACCATGGAAACCAAAACTGATGTGGATAGCATGGTAATAAAGGTATAAGAAAGTATGAGTTACTTAAAAGAATTGACTGAAGACTTAGAAATGGATGAAGTTGAAAATTTTCAGCACACAAAGATGTTAATAACATTGGAAGAGAACTCAGACCATTCAATGAATTCACAGATGGATAATTTTTAATACAAATTAGATTGTGAATCTCAGGAGTTGAGAAAATCACATGCAAATAATGTTCCCAAATGGCAATTGAAATTAAACTCATGACATTTTCAGACTGACCATAAGTCGAATGATGAAACCATGAGAGTCAAGATAACTCCATAGTCTCAAAGCATTATAAAGGATACATAGAAGAGAGTGCAGTAGTACATAAATTGGACGTATATTTGAAATCATCCTGGCACATGTGTGCTTTCCATCCAAAGGAAGTGAAAATGTTCTCCAGACACAATGCTGATGAACTATGTTACAGCCATCAGAATGAAATATTACTAACTCCATTAGCTGCCACAAGAGAGAATTGTCAAGATAGAATAACAAATTTTGAAGGCATGGATAAAGTCAATGGACTTGATCTTCTTAAAAATGTATTAGGGCATTTGAAATTTCTCCATAACAAAGAAGATGATCAGAATATTAAAAATCATTGGAGAGATGATACAAATAAAATTAGTTATTGAATCATGATAGAGAATCCCACACCAGAAACCATGAAACAAAAGAGTCCCTGGTTCCATAAGCTATGCAATACATACAAACATCCCTTCACATTTATTAGGCATATAAAGGCTAGTCCTTAAGAAACAAATACAAGGGATGGACATCAAAGATTGTGACCTGGAATCTGTATACCAAATAACCCAAAAGGAATGAAATTCAAGTATAATATTTTAAAAAAGATATATATATCCAAACCAACTGATGATGTCATGAGCATAAGAAAAAAAATGTTAAAAAATAGATAGGACATGAATAGAAGTACCCACACTTTTAACTGAGCTAAGATGTGTGACCAACAAACAAAACATATGGTACAAGCTGGCCAAGCAGTACAAGAGTCCAATGGACCCCAATACAATGCTTTAAAAAGAGTATACATAGGTAGGTCAGCCAATGAGTATACCAATTCATATCTATACTATTCACTACATATCAATCCCTGGAAAATCCCACTGAAATAGATGTAAAAAAAGAAAAATTAAAAGCCTATGAAAGGCTCACAAATATGGGTAACCACAGACACAAGGATAAAGAAGAGAAGGTGTATCATGATTTCAAAGTATGAGACAAAGTCTGCATAAAGACACTACATGTAAGCAAACCACAATACAATATGTATAATAAGGTTTTCAATCAATATTAAGGACCATTTACAATCATAAAGCAATCTGGTCACAATGCATTTTGGACTGGATTCTCCACATGATCATACAGTTAAAGGCAACTGCCTTGTACAATCCACAATCCAGCTAAAATCAGTTAAGATTATCAATTAAAACTGATTATCAATTAAAACTTGCTAAATAATAAAGTGAATATCAAATAGTATGTATATATCTAGGTGATTTATGCAAAAAAATGTGCATTACTAGAGATATTAAAATTTGATGATTGTACATCCAAGCTATTGCTTAGAAGCATTGAGTTATCTTGAAATCAACCAAGATTCAAGAGTCAATCCATACAGAGTAATGGATGCTCTAATATTTAGTTAGACCTTCAAAAAATCCAGAAATACTCAAAAAAGGAACAGGATGAAGGCTAACAAATAAACTTGTGTGCAATATGCAATAGAAACACATTAATGGTTAATTATTTGTCCATATAACCATCAAAAGCCTTAAGTCCAGATCACACCTTAAATGATATGACCTAGCCATTAAAAGAAATTGTGAAGTAGTGAAGGAACCTACTGATAAAATACAAGCAACACTGGAGTGAACTTTTAAAAACCTTCATTGAAACAAAACTTGATCCATCATTAAACAGACACCCATTCATTGTAAATGTTAAAATTTTAATCATAAGTTAGAATTTTAGCCCTGTAAGGATAGGGGAGTTGTAAGGATGGCTTACAACCCTGTCATACCATCCTATGTTAGCCTATACTACCAATTGGAGGCATAAAAATATTTGCTTAACTAATAAATTGTTAAGCACATACCAGTGTTAGTTTTTTAGATACACAAAATGATGATCTAATCTAAAGTTAATCAGGTAACCTGCAAGTGTGATAATGAAATTAAAACTTCATTAATAATTGTTTTAATACCATTACTGAAAGTAAATATATATACAACAATAGGAAGTTATGTCAATATATAAGGAGAAAGGAGCTCATCTCACTTTCAAACTGCATACTATATAAATGCAATTTGAATAATCATCCTTTCTCTTTCAAAATAATTCACTTGCTAAATAAAAGCCAACTTTGTTATGCTTAAAAATTCAAATGCACAGATGTATGTATGTATGTATTTGGAATTAAATCTATTTGAAATAACATTAAACTTAGTAGAAGCCAAACTAGCAAAGTAAATTAAAAATTCATAAGTAGCCAAGTTAATTTGAAGAAGCAAAAAAGATGTTTTTAGAAACTTTATTTTTATTTACTTAAGAAGAAGAAAAGAAAAATTAATAGTTATCAGCAATCAAAGAAAAAGTAAATAATTGTTCTCTTATATATATATATAACTACTAATTACCCAATTGGAACCAAATAAACTACGTATATAATATACATCATTATACAATATGTTCCAGCTAAAAGCAAAGATATCATAGTGAATGGAATGTTATTACCAGAGCCATGAAAGCATAGGAACTTCATCTGTTCTTTGCTGTGAAGCCTGAAGAACATCTATTGTCCTTTACAAGATTCTTCCACTTAATTCAAGAGAAAATCACCTGGACAGGATTTCTATCTTATCATTTCAAACAGGAGAATGCCATTCTTTGGATAAATATTATCCCATTTTTATCCAGAGATATCTCTTTTAAAAATGATGGACTAAAAATATGAAAGACATTTCCAGCAGACTCATCAAACATTAAGTAATATGAATGATTGAAAATTTTGATTTTTATTTTCTGTTATTTTTTTTTCGAATTTCATTTCCATACTTGGAAGCAAATGTCTTCACATTTTTTTGGAAAAGTTTATTATGAGAGTAAAGAGGCGGTAGTTATTAGATTTAGCTAAATATTTTTTTGTTATTAAATAAAATCTAGAGCAACTTGCTTTTCTAACCAAATTGACATTGACAGAATAATGTGAAATAAATGGTAAGATTTTAATATAATCTCACATTAAGCATCTACACTATAAAATAGGACAGAATTGATGTTTGTTTGTTAATCATTAACTAACCTATATCATGAGTTTCTTTTGTGTAACTGATTAATAACCTTGCATGGATGCTTCTTTTCTATTAATGTTAGAAATGTCTATAGATAGAGGGGGCTCCAAGAAAATTTACCACTATCAATATGAACTGGATAACAATGATTTTTATGAGTGGATTGATAAGCCAATTAGATTTGTGGTTATGTAAATATTATATATATATATATATATATATAATATTTACATAACCAATATATACATATATAATATATATATATATATATATATATATATGTGTGTCTTTGTAAATAACTGCTGTCAAGCACATGAATTTTTACCATAAGCTGAGGGATAAGGATTTATTATTAACATTATTAGATGAAAGTGTGGTAGAAGCTCATTTTTTATCATAGCAGATTATGTAATTCAGTATTATTAAACATTTGTTTATTTATTTTGTTATTTAGAAATGTTAAAAGAATTTGTTACTTTAATCTGATCTCTAGATCATCATCATTCATATATTAACCACCAACATTATTAACATCATTATTATTTCATTTATCATTATTCTTATTATTAAAAGCATAAACATATTGATTTATGCCCAATTGTTGTGATATATATATATATATATTGCTTGTACCGGTTGAAATTGTATGTTAACTCAACACGATTCACAGCCTGGGTAAAAGTACCTCAAATCCAACTGTATGCGAAATCAAAGATAAAGAATACTTATGGATTCTACCCTGTTTACCCACTCTCTAAATCTGCAAACTAATTAACAACATTTTTGAGGCAAGCAATTAATCTTTTCCACACTCCGGCCCACTAGCATCAATGGTAGGGCATGAAGCTCAACTACTTTGTATGTCTAACTCTAATTATTAACTTTAATTAGACTATCTATTTATTTAAATATAAAATGGTGTGTGTGTGACCTTGAATCATCAGATAGCAACACAATAATTAATTAGAAAATACAAATTTTAGATTGAAGAAATAGAGACGAACCACAGGTAGCTTAATTCACAGATATATTTAATAAAACATTTGTATAATTTATCTAATGTCTCTGATTAGATTTCATAAAATTATTTAATAAAAGTTTCTATTCTATCATTTATTAAACCTCTGGTGAGAGAGCGGTATAGTTATATGCCAATATAACAAATGTCACGATTAGCGATTTATAGAAGACGCCCACCCAAGTCTGAGATATTGGAATGGATATTTTAAAGAGCTATTTTAAACATAATTTTATTATGATTGAATTTATTTTAAGAGAGAAATGATTAACTCAAAGTATAGGAACTGGTGTTGGAGAGAGTGACACATTTAAAGTATAAATGGATTGCAATATTCACAATCAAATATTTCAAGATTTAAAATATATAAATTAATCAGATTGTGGTCAATCCACCATAATGTGCTCAGACAAAGGAAAGTGAACAAATCTCAGCATTTGATATTACATTACTAGCATATACTCAATTCACCTGCCCCTGTTCCCATGATGCCAAGAAATAAAAAAGAATAGTCTATGCCATTAGCAAACCTAAAAATATTTCAGGTGAAAGAATGAGAATCACCAAGGCTAGCTGAGCCTAGTTTGCCCCAGTTCTTCCCGTTTTGGCTTTCATATCCTGATAAATCATGGCCAGTGAAATTATTACATGGTCTAGTTTTGATCTAGTGATCACAAAGAACAAAAGACAAGTAATCAAGCCAAATACCAGCGAGGCAAAATATGAGTACTGGAAAATATATTTTAGCATTTAAATATATAGTTGTGCTGAGCTATAAAGATTACATAAATGCATACGGATTGATCAAGATCAGACCAACAAGAATCAAATAAGTATTAATTAGTATTACGAATATTTGTAATTAATGAACCATCTCTCCCTTCAACACAAAATCCTACTAACATTTTAAATAACAATCTATTACTCTCTTATTATTTAACATGAATATAATTTATAAACCCCCTCCCTTTCACTCTTTAAAAATGAAATAATTTAACTAAATAAACTCTCATACTTGAATCTCACACCTCTCCACAACTAAACTGTGTACGTATAAATATAAAAAAGACACATAATAATATAAAATGGTTTAATCTCGACAAAATAAAGGTTGCTCCAAAATCTTCAGAGCTAGGGAATTGTTTATTTTATTTACTGACAAACATTGGTCGGGAAATAGGCAGCAAAATATTTATTTAAGTAAAGTTTTTGTCAAGATGGAACAAAAATTGGCATATATTCATTTCATTTTAAGTAATTAATAATAATATTTTCTAAACTGCAATTAGAAGGAAGTTTAGCATTAAGAAGAGGCATAATTTTAAAACAGATACAAAAAAAGCAAAGACATTAGATTTTAAATAATAACAAGTATATTAAATTAAATATTTTAAATTACATTATAGGGATTACACTTTAGAAGACATTACAATTAGCAGGAGTTACATTATTGGGTCACTGGAGTTTAGAAGAATAAATTAGGTGGTTTGAAATAACAAATTGGAAACATATTACCTAATTTATTATAAGTCCAAGTGGAAGTTGGAATCCCATGATGAAAACTGAATTTCCACACAGGCATAGCTAGCTATGAGTTGAATAAAAGAGTTCAACAGTTCAGCAGTTTATTTTTACGAGGTTTCTCTGGCCTATGATATTTTGATGATCATATTTAGGACATGGGAGGTGGGCAGATTGATGCAGTCTATTCTGATATCATACTTCAGAACATTTTTATCATGATTTTAAAAATTTGACTGACGTAGATTTGCCAGGCAATTGCTGACAAAACTTGGGACTGGCTGGCTTCTATTGTTCTCTTTGGCTATTTATACCTTTCTTAACTATTTTTGGAAAATTCCCTTTTTTGTATGCTCCAGGCTAAGTGGCAATGTTTGGAATACTTAAAGTATATTGTAAGTAATATTTACTGAGGCTATAAGCTTGATAATATGCATGTAAAATGCGATAGTAGGGACCTCTACAGGTGTTTTAACCACAAGCTTATGCTTTTCTTCCATAGCATAAGCTTGTGGTTAAAACACCTGTAGAGGTCCCTACTATTGCATTTTACACACATATTATCGAGGTTATAGCCTCAGTAAATATTACTTACGTAATCAATGTGCGTTTAATAAATTTATAATTACAACTTTAAAGTATATTGGTATTGTATTCTTGAGATCAACTTTCTGATAAATCCAATGATTTAATTGTTTCAAATCTATTTTTAATTAAATGTAGATTTGCAGAATTTATATTTCCAAATTATCTTTTCTATCTTAGTTTTACTTTAATTAGAAAATCCATTACCATTTTGTTAATGGATTTTCTTTTGTTGACGCTACAGAATGTTAGTAAGGTTTATCATGAAAGCAAATCTCCAGAATAAAATACTTAAAAAAAAATAGCATATTAAAAATATATATATTGATTTTTATAAAAGTTTCCATCTGTAATTCTATATATATGTATTTGCGTATATATATCTATCTGGGTCCCTCTAATATTTATAATAAAACATTTTAATAGAAAATTAATACTTTAAGAACTTATTTACTGGCCTAAAATTTAAATGTAGATAAAATGGCAGACGTAAAGTTTTACAAACATCGTAACATGCGTGGATCAGGTTTGATTCTTGTCTAGTAATCTAGAAAGATGTGAAGCATGGATCTGGCCTACAGATCCATCTGCTTCAATATATATACACCTTATTGTATGTGTAATGATATTAAGAAGATATTTATAGGATTTACATAATTGATGATCACCTATATAGAGATATAATAATTTCCAATTGGTGTGATTTTGTTCCCTGATAAGAGAGTCAAAAGAAGTTACTCTTTGAGTTTGAATATTGTGATATAACGGAGCCAGAAAGGGGTGAGAACTGGATGAACTAACCCGAATTGTTTCTAAGTTAATAAAAATAAACAGAGCTAGTCTATTGAAAGTAGATACAATTATAGATTATGTATTTCATCACATGATCATTTGCATCCTATCCAAAGACACAAAGTCCGACCATAGTAAGATGAGGTCCTCTCTCTTTTGACTAAATCCCAGCACGTTACAATATTTTGCAATTTTTTTCATCCTCAACTCAATCAATAGTAGTCTGTCCAATAGACAGGTCCAGAGAGTAGCCACTACATCAGTTCATCCATTCTTCCATTCCATTCTCTTCCTTGCCCACTTCCTCAATTCCACATAACCCCTTCCATCTCGTATATCATCCAATAATGTCAATCTCTTCCGTCCTTTCTTTTTATTTCCACTCACCATTCCTTCCAAAACATCTTTCATTAAACTATAATCTTTTCTTAGTATATGTCCAATCCAGTTTCTCTTTCTCTCTTTGATACTTTCAATCAAAAACAAAACAATTGTACATCCATCTAAAATGTTTAAAAGCAAAATAAAAATACATACTCAGTTTAGGTGCAGTAGCAGAATAATATATTTCTGGAACTCAAAGTTCATGGAATGCACTTAAACTCTATCATGTTCAGTGTTTGAACTTTTTATGAACTTTCAAGAAAAAAACCACTTGATTACTTAAACATCTTATTAGAGAGTTCAATGATAACTTGAGAAAATAACATGCAGATGAATGAAACTATTAACCTTGCTTGCATTATTAAATATTTCTTTTAACACTAATATGCAGCTATACTTGTAAAAATGTCAAAAGCTTATTACTGTCATTGACATGCACAATATTTGGTTTGAATGCTGCCCTCTCATGTACATTGTAGCATATATAAAAACACTTGTTTTGTTAACAAGCTTTGCAATAGAAAACATATTGTTTATAAAACTGCAAGTATACAATAGTTTTCAATATACAAATATAAATAACACACTGTTTTATGTATATAAATTAAGATTATAGTATAAACATAATTAAAAATAATAAACATAGTTATTAAATTGAGAGAGTGGATTTATATTCATTTACTCAAAAAATGAAATAAAAAAAAAACTTATTATCCCATCTTTGTACTATAAGAGTCATATCATCTGCAAATCTTATACACTTTATTATTCTACCTCCAATATTAGCTTCACAGTTTAAATATTTTTCTAATATGTCTTCTAAATAAACAATAAAAACTCAAGTGAAATGCATTACCTTTGTCTATATCTTGTTTTTATATTCACTTCTTCAGTCTAATTATTCCAAAATTTGATTATTATTTTTTGTCCGGCATACATATTCCAAATCGATCTTTTTTCTTTCCAAAATACTTTTTTATTTTTTCATATAGTCAAACAAAAGTAAACCTGGTTGCTCCAAAAGTAAAATGTAGTTACATATTTTAAAATGAGAGAGAGTGAGCATATATCAATTTTACTGATAAAGAATATTTCTGGGGATTAAGAAGAATTTGATGAACTTGAATTCTGCAGAGTAGATAACTGAATTTAAGTATAAAAAATGAAAGAAGACTAAAGTGAAATTAAATCAAGCAGACACCTACATCTGGGATAAAACCTATTATATCTGACTAATAATTATTACATACTTTTTTAAAAAGTTGATGAGTATAATGTGAAATATTAAAAATGAGAGTTTATATGATTATTTAAAAGATTCACTAATTGTAAGTAAATAATATTAGTAATCCTAATTAAAAATAAAACGATTCAATTATAATATCGATCAGTCAAATAGAAAATTAATTAGCCTCATCTTGTACTAATGCACTCTGGATAATTGATAACTGCAAGATTATATATAAGACCTAGCAGATATAAAAAATTCAGGTAATTTATGCATGATCACAAGATTTCCTGGAGATCTGGGGTTTTAAATCCAGAAATAGTTACTCACTAGCCAATGTACAAGACATCAAGCTCTTTTAGGATTTCTGTAAGCCTTGTTGTTTAAGATACATTTATGTAGTGAATTTACATGATAGTATATATATATATATATATATATATATATATATATATATATATATATTGTAATAACAAGAAAAGTAATAACTATTATAAACAGTCTTTCAATTTGCAGAAGTAATTTCAGTTAATTCCTTAACCTGCCTCAACTGCAGTTAAATTCAAATAACAAAGTGGAAGCAAATGCCATCAACTCAAATCCCATAAATCCCAAATTTTAATGTCAGTAGCTTGTTTATTAATTAAATTCATTTTATTCCTATTTATAAAAATTGCCTCCTTAATTTTTCTTTTATTATGGTTTCTCTCTTTGTGAAGAATCTTCTTACTTTCAATATATATATATATATATATATATGAACTCAAACTTTCAAGCTTCCTATAGCTGTCCACTCCCTCTTATAAAACTGATACACCTGGCCGCATACAAGTGAAAATATAAACGATCCTCAATATACATATTCACATATAAGTATTCATACATGTATTTACATGTATGTGGTCATGTTTATCAGTTGTATAAGATGGAGTGGATAGTTATAAAGAGCTGAAAATCTGAGTTCAAATTCTTTCTAATTACATTAAGTTCAGTATAGACAACATACTTCTATTTAAATATTATATATATATATATATATATATATATATATATATATATATATATATATATCTGTTGTGAATTAATATATTATGTTTCAAAAATTGCTTGTACTATTTAAATTATTATCTATACAACATCACTTCTGTATATAGTTTATGCAATGAATCAAGTTTTAGTTACTATTCATCATTTGTCACATTACTTTGTATCAATTACCTTTTGATATTTGTTCATCTGATAATTCAATCACTTGAGACTTTTTTTCCTGGTTGAATTCCAAATGATAGTGAACTAACTATCCTGGATATAACTAGACTATAACTATTACATTAAGAGAAGAATAAGACAAGATACTCCAATAAATAAATTAGTAATCATTCGTCCCTCATAGAATATTAATCACAATAAATCTTTAGACATGAATATATCAAATTTATTAAGAGCAAACAGATAATAATATTGCAATAACGTGAAAACTAAAACCTTCAACAGATACGCCTTAAACATGCTTACATGACAGCCAATCAGATGGAATAATGACATCACATGGACCTCTCAATTCTCAAACACAAGTCAGAACTATCAGAAAAAGATGGGACCCATCTTCATCTATGCCTCAATTTATATATAAATAAGCCAGACTCAACCATTTTGAATTAAGAGTGTGAAGCTTAAATACCTTCACATTTAATTCACTAAATATTATACATAAATAAACAATGCAAAATGATTTCACATTGTTTATTTATAAATAATATTTAGTGAATTCGCATTGTTTATTTATGTATAATATTTAGTGAATTAAATGTGAAGGTATTTAAGCTTCACACTCTTAGTTCAAAATGGTTGAGTCTGGCTTATTTATATATAAATTTAAGTAGAAAAGAAGGTGGGTCTCATCTTTTTTTGATAGTTCTGACTTGTGTTTGAGAATTGAGAGTTCCATGTGATGTCATTATTCCATCTGATTGGCTGTCATGTAAGCATGTTTAAGGCGTATCTGTTGAAGGTTTTAGCTTTCACATTATTACAGTAAATCTTTAGGTATTATTATGTATTCATAATAGGGTTCTTGTATGCATGTACATATATATAATATGGTCATTCTAAGTCTAAGAAAATAATAAAAAAACAAAGAGAAAACTGCTCTAGAAATGAGTTTTGTAATGATTATGCTAACCAAGCTGTAAAACACAAATACGTCCACAGATCTGATCTAATTTTTCTATTTGACATTCTGAGAGGTCTTTTAATTTTTTCAGCAGGAAACTTTCTTCATATGCCATATTTAATTGTAGCTTTCCAATATGTTCTATTTTCTACTATATCTTACCAATAGAAACAATCAATATTGTACTTTTTTAGACTGTATTTAAGATAATCCTTACAATGTAGACAAGATCTATCTCTTTTACAAAATCCATGTTCAAATTTACCATTAAATATCCTTTCAAGTATTCTTCCATTACTCATTCATTTTAAATGTCCAATCCAATGAAGATATGTTTTTGCAATAATGGATTCTATAGTATCCCCTGCAGCAAATTGAAGAACATATTCATTACTTTTATGATTTTGTCAATGTATTGATAGAATATTATGAAGCAACCTTAAATGAACTTTTTCTAATGCCTTATATCATTTTAATAGGGTGTCCAAATATCATTTCCATGCAACAAATTCAGTAAAGTAACAGCTTTATATACAGCTAATTTACTGAAAGTCGTTATTCTTTATATAAAAAAACTAATTTTTTAACTTGTTAAAAGTCATTGCAGCATACTGGAGTCTACATTTGCATGCCATCAACTAAGTATACCTTTCTAATTTTAAGATTGTTAAAATATTTAAATTGGGTTACATTCCCAAGTTGATAATCAATCAAACTAAAAGGTGCTGAGTATTTTTTCCCCATCACTGAGTGATAAAAAAATTGAGTTTTGAAGATTAATTATTAAACCAACGTCTTTAAATATTGCATTCAAAACATTAAGTATATTCTGTAAATTCTTTTTTGAAAAGGAAAAAAATAGCAAAAGTATCTGTATTCTAAAAATCTAGAACCTAAGAAAATGAAGTTTTTGTCTTTAATTGATGCATTATTTCATTATCAAACCTGTACCACATCTTGATCTCTGTTTTATTAAACCACTTATAAGCAGTTGCAAGAAAAAAAGTTGAAAACAATGTTTGAGTATCATTTATCAGTGTTTAACACCAATTTTTATTTCAAGTATCTCAGATATTGCTTCTGAAGTAATAACATTTTCTCACATTCTATCATGTAGAAGTTGTATAAAATTAAAAGACTGAAGTGGAGTTGGGCTGGACATTTTGCTAGAAGAGATGATAATAGATGGACAATTGAAATTTTAAACTGGATTCCAATAGATTGTAAAAGACCCAGAAAGAGACCACATGTAAGATGGATGAAATAAGAAAATGGGTAGGCATGATGTGGAGAAGAGAAGCTAAAAATAGGAAAATATGGATTGAACTTGGACAGACCTTCATCCTGCAGTGAATTGATAATGGTTGATGATAATAATGATATATATATATATATATATATATATCATTATTATCATATATATATATATATATATATATATATATATAAACATTACAAGCATAAAGCTAAACTAGTCAATATATAATCAAAACTACCCCAAATCCAAAATTCAACCAGACCAGCATAAAAATAATATTAAAACACTACCAAAGGTTTCACTGCTACAATCAGACTTCTCAAGTGTAAAGAACTACAAAAACTACACAATATATATAATATTAAACATTACCCACAAATCCATTCACTTCCCATCCACCCTTAATATTAAAAGAACTATTAAATAAATTAATTGCTTCAGAATAATAAATTTTCAATAATAAAGATTCTTTAATTCTTCTTTTGATTTCATTTCTCTCAAAGAAGACAACCTTAGCTTCATCAAAATCAATAGTGTGGCCTGTATCTTTTTCATGGACATACAAAGCAGAACTAAGATATCTATTTTTAACTCTACTTTTATGAATTTTTATTCTTTCATTTAAACTCAAACTACTCTGACCTATGTAAATCTTCTTACCAAATAAACAAGAGATACTATACCAGGAATAGTCTTTCTATCAAAAATTTATTTTGTATTATTTAATAAATTATTCAATATAACACCCCTTTTCCAAGCAATTTTCTTAGTTCCAAACAATTTACTATTTCTAGATACAATTTTATAAGAAGACAATTTAAATGGCAAAGAAATAAAATCATATTTTTCTTTAATATTACTATTAAATAAAATACTTTTAACAAATTTATCAGAGTAACCAATCCTCAAGTAATCTTTATAAAATTGATACTTCTGAAACAAAGCTACCCACTAGAATTATTTAATTTATTATTCCTATGACAATAATTCCTTAAAGCAGCTACTTTATGAGATACAGACTGATAGCTATCAGATTTAATTATAGATCTTAATTCTTTACTTTTAACTAAATGACTGCACAGTAAACAATTAGTTTCTACAATTTCTAATCACCAAAAGATCTAAAAATTTTAACTTACCAAAATCTAACCCCCATCCTTCTAACACAAATTTTATAGAAGGATCAAAACAATTAAACTCATTTACAAATTCCTTCAATTTATGATTCTCAACTACAAATAAACAATCATCAATTTTATAAAGATTACTTGAGGTTTAGTTACTCATTTGTAAGGATGTAAAGGTTAAAGAAAAATTTGATTTTATTTCTTTGCCATTTAAATTGTCTTCTTATAAAATTGTATGTAGAATTAGTAAATTGTTTGGAAATAAGAAAATTGCTTGGAAAAGGAGTGTTACATTGAATAATTTATTAAATAATACAAAATAAATTTTTGATAGAAAGACTATTCCTGGTATAGTATCCCTTGTTTATTTGGTAAGAAGATTTACATAGTTCAGAGTAGTTTGAGTTTAAATGAAAGAATAAAAGTTCATAAAAGTAGAGTTAAAAATAAATATCTTAGTTCTGCTTTGTATGTCCATGAAAAAGATACAGGCCACATTATTGATTTTGATGAAGCTAAGGTTGTCTTCTTTGACAGAAATGAAATCAAAAGAAGAATTAAAGAATCTTTATTATTGAAAATTTATTATTCTGAAGCAATTAATTTATTTAATAGTTCTTTTAATATTAAGGGTGGATGGGAAGTGAATGGATTTGTGGGTAATGTTTAATATTTTATATATTGTGTAGTTTTTGTAGTTCTTTACACTTGAGAAGTCTGATTGTAGCAGTGAAACCTTTGGTAGTGTTTTAATATTATTTTTATGCTGGTCTGGTTGAATTTTGGATTTGGGGTAGTTTTGATTATATATATATATATATGTTGCTTTTTATTTTTGAAAATCACATTAAGTCTTTGATAACCATTCATTGATGACTGGAAGCAAACCATTCAACAAAACTATTTAAGTATCTTTACTGTATTTGACAATTATATTCTATGATAATTGTGAGAGTACCTTTGTAAAATACCTCTCCTATAGTGGATAATAATAATAATAATAATAATATATTAAGCCACTAAACATCACATGATCAGTATCTCATACTAGCACATAATTGTTCAAAACAAAGCAAAACTCTCCATATAGTAGTGCCATCTTGTGCAAACAAAAGCAATCATTGGATGCCAGAAGGTTTGTGCATAAAATCCCCATCTAGTGCCTACTCTTCCAATATCCCCAGACTAGTTTCTGGCTTGTGGCCTTCATCAGTGAGGAGTCTTGGATCTGAGAGCACTGCACCTAGATCTTAGAATCTAATGCAACCCTCCAGCACCCACATTTTAACTCTATTTAACTACAAAACTATGAGAATGAAATTGAAAACACAATTAATATTTTCAGTCCAAGCTCAATATCTTATATAGTCATATGAGTGTGAACTCAATTCAGCACCCATACATTTCGGTGTCTTTGGCTCTTTTACAACCATAGCCACCACTATCCTATTAGGCAGGATTGGTGTTAAACCACTAAACATCACATGATCACTATCTCATACTAGCACATAATTGTTATTAAACCATTCAAAACAAAGCAAAAGTCTCCATATAGTAATGCCGTCTTGTGCCAAAGGCACCAAAACGTATGGGTGCTGAATTGAATTCAGATCCATATGACTGAATAAGATATTGAGCTTGGATTAAAAATATTAATTGTGTTTTCAATTTCATTCTCATAGTTTTGTAGTTAAATAGAGTTAAAATGTGGGTGCTGGAGGGTTTCATTAAATTCTAAGATCTAGGTGCAGTGCTCTCAGATCCAAGGCTCCTCACTGATGAATGCCACAAGCCAGAAACTAGTCTGGGGATATTGGAAGAGTAGGCACTAGATAGGAATTTTATGCACAAGCCTTCTGGCATCCACTGATTGCTCTTGTTAGCACAAGATGACACTACTATATGGAGAGTTTTGCTTTGTTTTGAATTGTTTAATAATATATTATGATAATTTTTGCAATCTTGTCTTTCCCTTTATTTTTAAAAATGGAAACAATAGAAACATTCTTAAGGTCTATATATTCCCTTTAAAAAATCCAATATTTTTGAAGCTTACATATTACCATTACATTTTTTAAAACTTTTTCAGAAATTTCATCATATGTGCATACTTTTTATTTTAAAGATTTCTAAGCGTTATTATGGTTTCACTAAACTGGATGTTTGTCCATATCTTAATTAATTAAAATGGATATATCATTAAAATGTGTCATTTCAATTCACGTCATTGTTTATATGATGATCAAAATATTTCTTCCAGCCCTTCAAATAAAATTATCATCCTATAAAAAAAGACTTAGTATTGCTTTTGATAGGACTTATGATACCATATAATTAGATTATATGTTGCTTTCAGTGTATATAAAAAAGATATAGTGTTGTCACAATCAACAAATATCTGTATCAATTTTTGTAATTTTAACCAATTAGTCATCTTTTTGTCAGTGATAAAAACTCTTTTAGATCTCTACATTTATTTTGAACTTGCACATTTAATATATTATTCTGCCATCTGATAAAATGCTACCTATTTTAAAATCCAATAGCTATTACTATTACTAATAAAAAAATAAAATAATAAACAGTCACTGAAAAAAAAGTATGGACATTCTAACTACAAAATATAAAAGAGGAAGATGTCCATATAAAGAGCATTCTGGTCCAATTTTCTGACTTTTTGTTATTTTATGATGTTGTCTTTTAATTTCTCTCAGCAGAAAACTTTTTTTTCTGGAATACTTCAACACCTTGGTTAAATGTAGCTTTCCAATGTATTCTATTCTCGGCTATACTTTCTCAATGGAAACATTTGACATTGAATTTCTTTAGAAATGTCCTTGAGGTAATTCTTATAACCTAGAGAGATCTACTTCCCTTAAGAATTCCATGTCCATTCTACATAAAACATATTTTTAGAAAGGCTACCGTTATTCGTTAATTTTACATTTCTATTCCAATGAAGATGTGATTTTATGATAATGGATTCAGTAGTTTTACATCCTACAATCTAAAGAAAATATTCATTGGGTTTACAATCTTGCCATTATATTTTTAAAATTTTATTGGGTTTGTAAATGAAATTTTTCTAATGTTATGTTGTGCCAATAGAGCATTCAAGTTTTACATCCATATAATAAAGTGATAGATTTATGTACAACTAACTTAGTTGCAATTCTTATTTGCCTGTGATTTTATCTTTTAACTTGTTAAAACACAGCAAACTTGTCCGTCTAACCTAGATTAATTTGAGATATTTATCTTCCAGCTAATAATAATTACATACATAATTACCAAACAGTAATTGATTGTCTAACTACAGCTGACTATCTGAATAAAAAAATCCAAGCCTATTAAGAAGCCTTTATAGATTACCAAGTTTTACCCAGATAAGATTTATGTCCTAGGTCATGAAATTGGTGGGTGGACTATCAATCACTTTCTTTGAGATCTTTATTATATAAAGTAAAACAACCTTTATATAACCTACTTTAAAATAAAGACATCTTTAATAATCTTTTAGAGAGGTGCAGACATGGAGAAGACATTGGATAATAAAAGTTTGAATATTTTTTCATCCTTGTTTTACTTCACAGCTATTGATCAATTTTGCATAATTATCTGGATTGATGAACCAGCTATTTGAAAGTAAAAAAAAACAAGCCTATTGAAAAAAATTCGAGATTACAGTTATCAGATTTGAACCTATAAGCAGGGTAGGCACATTGCTACTACACAAAAAGTCCCTTTAAAATAAAGCTTAAAAATTATTTATAATTGAATATAAATATGTGTAAATTCAAATCACTGTTCTACGCTATAAAATAATTAAGGTCTCCGGCACAAGACGGCTTTGAACATAATATATTGCCTTTTTCTCTATCGCTCTACGCAAGTAATAGCTGTAGGACAAACATTTACAAACTTCCTAGTTTAGATCTGGGTCACGTTTTATGATAATTTATGACACGTTTGATTTAATTTATAAAAATATTGAAAGTTCTCTTTCTTTAAAATTTTTGGAAATTTGAACATACATACTTATAAAAAAATTAAATATTTTCTAATACTTTTTCACTTTATTGTAATATGTATACAAATTTAGGACGTTGTCACAAAAACATGTCTATAATATTAACTATCTTATATGAGTAGCAAATAGGTTATAAATAAAAACAGAATTATTAAAACAGGTTTCCTATATTTTTGGATAGATAGCAGTGTTATGCAATTCAATTACCGAGATGAACTTTTTTAATCAGAAATTTAAATTAAAGTCTGAAACGTTATCATATATCAATGTAAATAAATGTTAATAAAAATGGTGTTTAAATAGATTATGTGGGAAAGACAGCAAACGCAGTGGATAAAAAATATTTTATAATATGCTAAGTTAATAGAGAAATTGTTTGTATTTATTTATATAGAAATGAGTAATAAAATAGCTTAATTTTCAAGAATTAATGAGACAGTAGTGGATCTTAATCCTAAGCTCTAGAATCACTTTACCACTGCAATAAACCAGTCATGCATATATTTATATAAAAAAATAATAAATGTATAGAAACTGGGTGAAAATGTGTCAAAAATACATAATGAGGGGTAAGATAGAGGATAGATAAGTTGATTAGGAAAAAAAAAAATTATCAAAAATAAATATGAATAAAAAAGTTTGGATTAAATTGTGTAAGAAAATATTATAATAATACTAAAAAAAAAAAAAGAAGGCAAAAAATGGAATTAGGATTCAGATTGCAGATGTAGTTTATATGGAAATTGTAGTGGAGTATCTTTATATTTGGTGTGTAGACTGATGAAAAAAGATCAGGGTAAATTATATGGAGAGTGGGAATAAATTAAAGCTAAAAAGGATTGGATTTTATGATTTTTTATAGGTTTTTTATGATGAAATTGGAGAATATGAGATTAGGATGATAGAAATAACAAACTAGATGTTATTAAACCACTGAACATTACATGATCACCATTCTTTATGTTTACACAAGCTGTTAACAAAAACACTAAACTCTTCATACAGTAGCACCACTCAGTGCAAGCCAGAGTAATCACTGGATGGTAGTATTGGACGAGTAAGCACTAAATAGGGATTTTATGCTCAAACATTTCTGCATCCATTGATTACTCTGGTTTGCACTAAGTGGCACTACTGTATGGAGAGGTTTTGCTTCTGTGTTTGATGTTATTAAAGTTACATAGGAGGGAAAAAATGAACTGAGGTTTGAAAAACAAATGGGATAATAAAGAAGTTTATTGTGGCATATAAATAATTTGGAGAGAATAAATGTCTAATATGGCTAATATGTTTCTGGGTATATAATATTTAAACAAAAACGTCTGTCTTTATTTATGAAGCCATTTTTCATCACATCAGTATGACTACAAAATATAGTGGGAACAGCTTTTTTTAAATATGGGAAAGAATGTAAGATTAGAGAATCTACTTCATAAACTTTATAAAATAAAAGATTAATTACAAGTTAAAGAATATGGAATCAGGTTAAAGTAATGTTGAATTGAGACAAAATATATATTTTACTAAGTCTTTTTTAAATTTTATTTTGATGACAATATATGTTTCTGTTAAAAATTAAGGAAAATGTAAAATTAATTTTGGAGACTTGTTCAAAGATTGAAAAAAAAAGATTCAATTTAGTAAAAAAAAAAAAAAAAAACTCATGATAATAACTGCCAAAGAAAAAGAAGTTAATTTTAAAACAAATATATTTTTTATAGTTATTAAAAATGTAAGTTAAGAAAGATATGATAATCTCTAAACTAATAAATGATGATCAATATTTATTAATGTATTTAGAATGGATGCAGAAAGATTAACATCTGTAAATCAAATCATAATAATAAATTAAAAAAATATTACAGATGATTAAAAAATAAAATTGAGAAAAGATGCCAAAACAACAAAAAACAACAACAAAAAGCTGATAGCAAACAAGAAATACAAACCTTGAATATAGATATATAAAAAGAAAATGAGCAATCGGAAAAGAATGCAAGTTTTATATAAAAAATAACCAGTGAGTCTAAATTGTTTGGTAGATTGCAATTTAAAAATAGTAATAGAATAATCAAGACAAATGTTAATTATGTATTAATAAAAGAACTAAAAATCATTGTTACAACAGTAAAGATTGAGACAGGCAAATATTACTATAATAAAGATATGTAAATACTTAAACAGGCTTTAACCTGTAATGAAAGTGCCTTAACATTTTAATGGTCAAGCAATATTATTTTACCGATAGAGGAATCTCACAAACCACGACACAAGATAGTGACTTTTATAAAGATAAGAGTGACCAGGATGCTTCAGATTGGCCTATACAAGTAGAAATTTAGGTTAAAGATAAGACAGCCACTCCTATTTTTATAAAAGTTACTATCTTGTGTCGTGGTTTGTGAGGTTCCTCTATTGGCAAAATAATATTGCTTATTAGAAATTTTAAGGTGCATTCATTACAGGTTAAAGTCTGTTTAAGTATTTACATATACTTCATGTGCCCTCAGTAAAATATAATTATAACTCTATGATAAAGATAAGAAATTACAAAGATGGAGAGAAGGTAAGAAAATATATATCTGTACAAAAAATGTGGTTATCAAATACAAAACCTTATTTATAATTGGATTAATTTGGAAATGATTTGCTTATTAAATAACACAATGAAAATGTAGAAAACATTGGAAATTGAAGATAAAATGTTTAGTTTATTAAGAACACATTATTTAAGTACTAAAAAAGATGATAACATGGGGTTCACTCTACTCCATTATTGTAAGAAACCATCCACATAGGAAACAATTATTTATTATTACAGAGAATAGAAATAAAATATTACAGAAAAATATAATAACTACAAACAAGGGTTTTTATTGATTTTGGATAATGATAATTATGGCTTTAATCTTCATACAGCATATAGCTTTAGCAGTTTTATAATTGCTAAATTGTTCAACCTAGGATGGACAAATAAGTAGTCTGCACTACTTCCAATTCAATATTAGGATGCAAGACTACATTTTAACAATATCATTCATGTACCAGCAACAAACAGGAGAGAAATGTTAATGCTTTTTGTACAATTTGGTGAGAATATTTTATATTATATTCATAGAGATGAAATGTTTTCAATTATTTCCAAAGCTAATTTTTTTCTTCAAATATACCTTCATTTTCTTGAATGATGTTTTTAATAACAACTATAAAATAAATTTTGTTTATATAATTATTAGTGCATTTTAAACTATTTCAAACTTGCTTGATGCCATAGAAGAAAGTTTTTTTTTA
The DNA here is from genome assembly GCA_028023455.1 of Epiperipatus broadwayi. Lineage (NCBI taxonomy): Eukaryota > Metazoa > Onychophora > Udeonychophora > Euonychophora > Peripatidae > Epiperipatus > Epiperipatus broadwayi. Next base: position 1,212,191 of record JAQFVV010006271.1, read on the forward strand.
CTTACATTGTGGCAAAGAATCTTTTTTTTTTTTTTTTTTTTAAAAAAAATTCAATATAGTTTTAATGTTTTATTTTTATTAGTTTTAAAAATGCTTTAAATAGTAAGTTGGTTAAAAGTAATTTAATTTTACTGCAAACACTATTTAAATTGAAGGCTTTATATATATATATGGATGAAATAAGAAAATGTGCAGGGGTGATGTGGAGAAGAGAAGCTAAAGATCGGAGATGGATTGAATTTGGAGAGATCTTCATCCTGCAGTGGATTGATAATGGTTGTTGTTGATGATAATGATATATATATATAATCAAGAACTATAAGCCTCAACATAGTTATATTTAATACTATTAACAAAAGTTAGAACTAACACTATTAAACAGTTAAAGGTAATTCTGTGAAAGTGGAATAGAAAATAAATTACAGTGTGATTACTATATCCACTGTCTTAAAAGCCGTTCCTTTACTTACTTCCACTTAAATATAATGAGAAAAAATATGTGAGTTTTTTTTAGTTAACCATGCATCCCATAGATGTTGCAATCACAAAATATTAGAAAATGTATGGATGCTTTATTTAAAATAATCAATTTAAAACAAAATTTAAACGACAACTCACTATAAATAAATAAAAATATTTAATGTATCGACCCAGCTTTCATTCCTAAATGGATCCTGTTCAAGATATTTCTTTTTACACAATCACATGTGATGTGGCTACTTCTTTATCAAAGTCAGGAATGTCTCAGTCACTATGCCCAAAAAAGCCACCTTACTTTCCCTTTCCTTTCCCTATCATAAGTTTTTCCCCTATTTTTCTCATTCCTGCTCCATTCCATTACCACAACATCATCTTTGTCCACTCCATGGCCTTTATATCTAGATTTTCCTTACCATTTTCCAAAAACCAATATAAAAACTAAGAATCCACTTTCTGTATAATAACATAGTTTATATTTATTTTCCCACAACTTCATTATTTGTACACTTACTGATTGTAAGCATTTACATTCACTTTCTATGTTTTCTTTACATAATTTCCAGACTAAAGCACCCACATTTCTCCACTAATGTGTATATTCCCTTGTTGCTAACCATCCTGTGTGAGCCTTAAACAGTAGACAACTTTATTTGTTATTATCATAAATTTACTCATACCCAATATTCGGTTTACTTCTCTCTATATATTTTGTAATGGTAAGAATTGTCCCTCCATGCAACAAAAACTAGAACATAGGAAAAATATACTAAAGCTGATCGAATCCGGATACTGGGATCCAGAATCCGACCAACATTCAATCCTTTCACCTCTGCTCAATGATTTAATACCCTATGGATGACATTTCTCAATGTACACAGACAATCAATTTACCCTTGGTCTGTCAGTCACCCCCAGGAGAACAAGAGACTCGTAAATTAAGTAGTTTATCATTGATTTGGTCAGATATATACACATATGGCTAAGTAATTAATGATAGAACTTAACAGACTGATCTACATACATATGAAATGGTGTATGTGCAATTAAATATAGAGTTGGATAAAATGAATTCACGGACAATAAAATATGGAAATGAGTTATAATTTTAAATATTATGAATTTAATAAAACAATAACAAATAATAAATCAAAACATACAAAATTATGTGATGGGAATGTGAGATATAATGCTCGCAGGCGTATATAACTAATGAGATTAACGTTACCTATCTCATTATAAGCATTTAATACAGTGTAATGTGGTATTGAAGTTTCATGCCTATATTAATTAATATGCCAAATTTCTAGCTCTTTTGTAGTCTGCTAGGTCATATGGAACTTTATAGCCAAAGTTATATAACTAACTTAATAGCGCTCCTGTGGCGTCTATCTATTCAAAGTTAAATCGAGCATGTAATTAGGCTCAGAGATATGCAGGTTAGCATGTTAACCTAGATTAGGATATACTCTAATTCTAGATAAGCATTTAATATAAAAGGAGAGAAAACTGGCTTATGATAGGTTTACCTATATCCTCTATGGCACATATTAAAATATTAATTAAGCAAAAAGGTGCAAATGGGTCATTATTCATGGGCCCAAAGACTCAGTTTGCCCTAAAACTGCTCAACTTGCCACGAATAAGAACATTAGTAGTTCAGGGAAGTCGGATAAGCATTATGAATAATCTAGGTCCTTGTGCCCTAGTTCTAAAAGAGTGCTTGAACCCGAACTAAAGTGGATGAGTGTGGCCTCCACCAGCATGTCATCAAAAATCATGCAGCAAGAAGATAAGTGTACATTGCTACTTTGTAAGGACACATCCGCAGCTTATACATATATAACGCAAATGTATAAAATTATACTATCGTGCCTTAAAATTAGATATCGTCTATTTGCATATCTATACAATCCAGTTCTCAAATTTAGTATTTTAAATATACTATTTAGGGACTAAATTAATTAGTAACCTAGTTTAATATTATCACCTGCATCTCAACATATATAAATCTAAGGAGGGCAAAGCATATTTGCGGGGTGATTACGAATAAAACATTAAGATATGCTTTGAGAATATTGCTGTGGCTAGTTCCGATGATATATGAGTTATATATATAAATAGTTATAATTCATAACTAGAATTAAGCAAACTACATAAAATAACTAGATAACTGATTATTGAAATATTAATACCCAAAACTTAATCAGTAAGATAATAATATGATCTCGAAACAGCGAGTGAGAATGAAGAATAATAATTCAGTTATTTAATATTAAATTATAGCGAAGATTAGAAATTATCTTCGCAAATCGATAAGCTAAAATTATATTTATAGATACTTGCAGTTTCAAGTCATTTGGCATATTAAATATATATAATATTAAAATGATAAAATCATAGAATAAATCGAATAGATTTAGAAATAGGCATAAAAAGACCGCAGAAAATTATACATTTAAAATAGATTATTAGAGTTTTACATTTTAGAAGAGAATTCAAGTTTTACAATCAGACAATATTTAGCATTTTACAATCAGGCAAGATTTAGCATTTAACAATCTTCTTTGTAGATTTTAGTAAAGGTGTTTAGGAAAGGCAGATTTAGTAAATAGCTAGCTTTTAAAAGAAAAAAATGAAAGTCACAGTTTATAAACAGAGCTCTGAGAGAAAAATTACCATTCAGTTTCCATTGCAGTTAGTTTTGAAGCACTTGGGAGGATATTAAGTTGACACTTTTGATGATGATGTAAAGTTAATAGAGATTTTCCATGGGCTACTTTTGCTTTGCTGATGTAGGCATTAGTTTTCATCAGACCACAAAGTTTTCCTCCATCACCGGTTAAGGAGAGGGGTGATTTAGTGGCATTCTATTCGATCATTTTGAAGGTAAAACTGGCATGGGTTCGGCTTACAGTTCACTTAATATATATATATATGATCTATATATTGGTAACAAAACTTTTAGTATTTATACTTTTTAAACTCTGTCCACCTGTTAATTTTCACGAGTTTGAATGTAGCTGAAAAGTCCATTTATTTATTTTAGAGACACATTTTTAAATGGTAACAAGTATTTTAGATTTTGTTTTTCTGCCTATTTTGTTATTAACATTTTATATTTACCAAATTAAGTCCACATTATTTTAGGATCGATGCGTGACCTACTTTAAAATCTGTTTACAAGATCAAATGTTATTTTGACGAAATTATTTTCATAATTAGTAGAAGACTAATTTTATAACCATATGTGTAGAATAACAGGAAATATACGTATGCGATTTCAATAATAAAACAATAAAGTTGACTAAATAATTTAACTAAAATATTTTTTAAACTAGAAATATCTATCAAATGAATTTCTTAAATCAGAAATATTTATAAATTGAATATATATCTGTAATCTATACATATACTATTAAATTACAGACATACCTCTCACATATATATACGTGATTCTGCATATATAATAATTTAATGTTATTTAGATGGGTACTCTGAGAGGGTAATAAAACCTGGCATATAGATAGATGTGTGGGTAAAATAAGTGAAATGGGCAGATGGATGAAACTGACCATTTCAATATATATATTGTAACATTTTTTTCCATCTGGCTAGGTCTCTCTACGCAATAAACTGCATGAGTTGATCAAGTTATGAAAAAGAAGAATGTTTCACTCTTATTTCTAAAAACATAGCTATATTTCCTGATCAACTCTATCTAGAAATTGTTACGATTACGATTGCCAACCGAATCAGCTTTTAATTTATAAATGAGGGTGCCAGAGTCGTTAGACTCACTGATTCTGCATCAAACATATTGTAACTTAACAGAAAATAAAGTAAATGATCAGGATTTTGGTTTCCCATAACTTAATTATAATTTATAAAATTATTTACCTGGGGCTTAATTGCTAAGTATTGGCAAAGGTAAATTATCTGTTCTAATAAACTAATCCTACTAAATTTAATAATAAACATTAATAATGTACAATGATAAAATTGATGAAAGCAAAATATTTTATTCTAACAAACTTAAAATATTTTTAAGATAAATAATTAAATAAAATTGGAGAGTACACACATTAATCCAGATATTAAATCAACTAATAAAAAAAAGATAAAATAATTAAAACCACTAAACAATATTCACTTAGAATTTTCTTCTACAAAGTTCCTTTAAAATGACAGACTTTTTAATATGAAAATTAAAAGTCTATATCAGGATTACATTATAAGCTTATATGAAGAATTGTTTGAAACTTTAAGTCACAATCAGGATATGAAGAATTTTAGCTTACCGATAAGTTTATGTATGTTATAGGTTACCATGCATGTTTTTTTCTGCAGTAAAAGAAGCTTGTGGCCATCAGTTATAAGTTGATCTTGATCTGTCCTAATGGCTAGTCGTGAAAACTTTTCTGGTATCCATCTTCAGGAATGATGTCAGCAAAAGCCTCGATCCACTCCAACATGCAGAATTATTTCAGCATAGAGTGTTCCTGGATATATTTTTGTTATCCAGGACCAACAAAAGAAAAACACAAACAAGACAAGATGCTGATTAAACTGGTCTCCCTTTTTATATTCGAGGTCCAGTTTTCAGACTTCTGCATATACTTTTTACTTTTGTTACAAATACACATTGATAATCTTGTGCATTCTTTTGTATTTTTCAATTACTAAGTTCTCCTTTTCATAAAGTCTTTCCGCCATCTTTAATTAGTTAAAAAGATTTTTCTTTTAGCTTATCTGGATTAGTAATTTGTGTGCCTTTTGTTCTTTCCAATTTTTACTTTCATTTTTAATTAGATAAAAAAAAAATATGAATGAAAAATGTAACTTTCATGATACATTTTTAAAAAAAATTATAAAAACTAAAAAAAAATTTAATTGCATCTTTTTAATAAGATCGCTAACTTTACTTTTTCCTTTAGCTTTTACTCAAATGCCAATATATTTATACCATATGCAAATAAATGGTACAATATATATATATATTATAACTTGCTTTTAAGCTTGCATTTAAATGAATACTAGATAGAGATAGGGAATTTCCGATAGAGATTTTGAATTCTTTCTCTTTCGGCACTTATAAAATAAAGCTTGATTAGAACTATTGTCATATATATATATAAACTCTTTTTGCTCTCCATACTAGGTCTCTATTTCTCCAGCTCCCTATTTTTATTAATGCATTTATTCTTCTATCCCATTTTATGTCATTACAACACTCAACAATCCCCCTAAACCAATCATTTCTCCTTTTATACAAGTAAACTGACATAATGTTTTATCCAAATTTTCTGCATACTGTATTCCATTTCTCACCCATATTGTAGCATGTCCTTTAGTAATAATCCAATAAAATAGTATTTTGCATATCCTCTTACTTCCATTGATCTCAGTGTCATTAGTAATTTACTAATGTAATACACAAATACTTTATTTGGTACTTGTGTTCCTGCACAACCAAAATGGCAGCCCATATTTTTGATAAATGTAGTTTTGAGGGCCTATAATTTACCAAAGATATGTTAGTTATTAAATTAAAATAAAATTAATAAATTGGTTGTTAAATTAAAAAAAAGGAAGAAATTCTGATATATTTTTTTAAAAAGCTTGTTTCATTTTTTTTTTTTTTACTTATAATGTGGGAAGTGATGACATTCTTAAAATTGTCATATTTTGATTCAATTCAGTGTGTTTCTTTTTGTCAGCAGATTTTTTTGGTAAATTGTCTTAATGATAAAAATTGGGGACCTACCTTTAACAAAATATGATGTGGTGAACTATTTACAAAGGTACGAGTTCTTGCTTTCCTGAAAAATGTGCATTAATAGTTACAATATGGTTGCAAGCTGCCAACATGAATAAAGTGTTTTTTTTTTTTCTGTTAATAAGTTAATACAAAAAAAAAATATGTAAATATTGTAAATATTTTTTCCAAAATGAGTTTTGTAATATAACAATGTTAAAAAATAAAATGTAAATATTAAATGTAATGCTTCCTAACAGGTATTTTTTTGTAATTATTTGTTGGTAGCCTCTGAAATTGTAGATTTATCAAAAATACAGGCTGCCATCTTGGTCTACTGGAAAACTCACAAGCACCCCTTATTTTATAAGTATCTAACTTAAGATTGATATCTTAAAATGTGAAACAGTTATGACATAGACTTTGTAAATATTTAACATTTAAACACTAAAATAAATTAGCTTAAGGCAGAATTGAAACAGCTATAGATTATTATCATGAACATTAATTAATAATTATCTATATAATAAATCAAATATGGATAATTTTAATTTGGTAATAATATTAATAAAGTTGAAACACTTTAGCAAATGAATTCATATATAAATTTTTCGCAAATTAATATGTAAAAACACTGTTATGATTTTTTTGTTTTGAAATTACTTATCTTATTTTAAGTATTGTACATTGCTCTAGGTTACAGTCTGTGGCACAGCAGAGATGAGATATGAAGAAAAACATTAAAAGTTTGTCCTGGAGAAACTCATTTGGTGATCATTTTAATGTATCAAAGTTGGCATGAGTTTGTTATGTAAGACACAATTGACTAGTGTGCTTAATCTTTGGTAATGATTAATCATCTTATATATTAATACTAGAGGTGAAGGCAATAGAAAAAATAAATAACTTGATTTAAATAGAAGATATGAGAGAAGGGTCAAGATTTGAATTATAGAAAAAAATCTGTACAGAAAAGATTAAATGTAAAATACAACTTTTGAGTGCTTGGCTGCTATTGTAAGAAAAACTTATCATAAATGCATTCTGAATCAAGTTTAGTGCTTTTGATGACTACTTATCACTCATATTCATAGAAATGAGATTACATGGGTGGGAGTATGCATATATATGTGAACAGTTTATTCAAATATACTAAAATTATATGATCGATTTTTTCGAAAGGAGGAACCAGGATTCTTTCTAATTCATGGGGTTGGGATTGTTAGCTATATGTCAGATTTCTTTGATCTTGTGATTGAAATCATTTTTCTCAATTCAAGTGATATTGGCAACTGTGGGATCAAATGTGTGGCTCATTACATTTTTGTGATTGGGGAAAATAGACTTGTGCTCCAGGTTGCTTGTAGCTCTTTATAGATATTTGTGTTGTGATAGTCTTGTGGCCAGACTGGTACATGACTCACTGTAGTAAATAGCTGTGCATCCAACTTGGAGGAATACTAACTTGTTTACAGTGTAAGGAGTTCATTCAGTAGGGAATTTAACTTTCAAATTGTTTATGAGTCTATTTATTGTTGGCAAAGTCCAAAACTTATTCAACGAGACTGTGAGCAGCTTTTAGTTAAATTTTTGGTTATACATGGAATGTAGGGAAGCAGTGTTCATGACTTATCATCTTTTGATGTGTTTGTTCTTATGTTGTTAAAGAACTTATTCTCTATCCTTGTGAGACCTCTATATGTGAATCCCACATAATTTGTTTAGATATTTCTCGATGTTGGCATTTTGAGCAGCTTCATGCTTATATAAATGATTTCTGTAAAGAAATAAAAATAAGATAACATATTTGTGTCTTAGGAGAAAGGAATTCAGGATGCATATATCCTCTTATTTCTATAGGCTTGATAAGCATATTCTAATTGAAGTACAGCCTCTTCCTCTGAACTTGTATGTTGAGGTATTTTAGCTCATTTTGCTAATCTTCCCATTTAATTGTCCAAGTTAGTATAAAGTTTTAGACTCAAGCTCTGTTTTAATATTGTTGATTAGAGACACTGGAATACAATGCCAATGTATTGTATGTATATTAAGCTGGGGGTATTCTCGATGTATTTAGGGAAAACTTGAATTTCGATGCTATTGAGAAATATGCTCAAGATAATCCTGCTTATGAGTAAACCCATTAGCCATCCATCTTCCATGTTGTGACAGTGTCTGTTAAAGAAAGCAACAATGTTTTGATTTAGCCAACCAATGCAGTCTATTATGAAATTGGTTTGCTTCGGAGAGTATTGCATTTAATGAGTTTACATTTTAAGATATTGACAGACTGCTTTCTATCGAGGGAAGTTATTTTATGATGGGCTTCTAGTTTTGCATTTTTGATTTTGCTTACAAATTCGAAAAATGATTTGATGATGTATTAGTTGATCGGTGAATCATTGGTTTATCATTTTGATGGTAATATAGTAATGCATTCCACGAAAGTTTAATATTAGTCTGAGGGGTATCGGTTTATGTAATTTAATATTAGTAAACATCTATAATTGAATTGCTGCTGATGGATAGATTTTATAATAATCATCTTTATTAAATGCAATATTACAATCTTTAGCAAAATTTCTAATATGAATTTATCTTTCCAAGCGCTCAAAAGTTGAATTAACAATTCATGAATTAATTCTAAATTAGAAAATGAGGAATAAGAAAAAATAAATATAAATTTGCTAAAACAATACTTTATTTTGTCTCGCTGGGCTTCAATACGAATTTGATCTTTACTTAGTCTGGCTGAACTTTCAAGACCTCGTCTTGCTTTGATCTCTGTACACGTCTTACTTGTCGGCCTATTGTTTAACATACTACCGTCTGATCCGGATGCCAAAACAATTCCACGTATCTGAAACATTATTTAACAACTTTTTAGAAGGCAAATTTATACTTGTATTATTTTTATTGTCCCTCTTATAATTTTTTTCCGCTAATCAACAGTGTTTTATCAGATCGAGTATAATGTAATTGAGTGTTAATATTTATGTGAATCCTGCTATATTTAATGTAAACCTTCTCACGTCCTTGTTTATATGTATAAATTCCTTTAATCAATCACTATTTGTAACTCTGATTCACCACTTGTTGGTTGTCTAATGAGACAGTGAACACGAATCAACCTAATGTATTTTCCTTTGAGTGCAAATAAAGTTTGTTTTGAAATGAACAATAAAGGGTTGTTCTAAAATTTAAAATGAAATTTTACAAATATAAAGATAATTATAGATTGTATATTATACCACTTCCCATTAACATGCATATAATAAGGATATATATATATATATATGCGTGTATTTTCCCATCATTAAATAGAACATGTAAATAAATGGAAAGTTTTAATGAAGATGAAAATATAAAAATTAAATATACCATTAAATTCATGATGGTAGATAATTTTAATATGCAAAAATCTAATACATGTTTAAATATTAATATGATGAAAATTTCTTATTTGGTATTTAAAATAATTTTGAAATGCCTTCTCTGAAAAAGATCATAAAACATCCAACTGAGAATCACGAGTCAGTATCATCTTTGGGAGATCCAGAATATGAACAATTCACAATAAGGTATATTTAATCAGTGTTAGTATGTGAACAGGGCAAAATCTTTGAGTCATGTGAGTCATCAATTCTCTTACGAAAAATACAGAAAGCATTTTACATGGGTTCATTTAGGTGAAAACCTCGCTTTTCCCACATTGGAACCAGAATATCATCCTATGTAATACAAACAATTACCTATAAAACCATAGGGTATACATATAAGCTTATACCCTAAACCAATGCACTTTATGACATATGGAAAAATGCTATCATAATACCACTGAAAAATTAGGCCAGAATGTTTACACAAAGATTATGAACATTTTTTCATTGATGAAACTAAGTTACTTTATCTTAAAGATGCTTGAACAGATGTTTTAAAAGTAAAACCTCTGCAAAATAATTGAATATGATAACGTTTATCATTTAAAAAGACAACAACTACACATTATGTATTAGAAAAAATATGAGTGTGAAAATTATACTATGCATGCCAAGATTATATAACATTTAATTACATTTTGCATGCATTTAAAAATTATTATTTGTAGAATTAGTAGAAGAATGCCCTGATTGAATTACATAAAGCAAGACTGCATTATCTCATAAAATACAACAAAAATCTACAATGAATCTCTACCATTAGTAATCCTTTTATATGTCTCTGCTATTGTCAGATAATTTATGTAATTCATTAATATTTCATGTGCATTAACATCAATAAATACATTTTTTATATGCATCTATCCTATGTTTTAAAACATAAAAGTTGAGTCAGTTTAACTGACCTTAAAAAAACAACTGTACTCAAAAAGAGGGATGGAAAAATGGTTCAATATTTGCATAAAGTAATCAACACCCATAGATAAAGGGGTGAATCAATTTTTTTTTTTATTAACAAGATCATGTTGAATTTAAATATATGTGTGTACATGTATAAAAGTGGTACAGTCCGTGTGAAAAAGATGTAGGTATTAAAATGAATGAAGATCAATAAATTAATATAATCAAAAATAGTAGATAACAATTTTTATTATTGCCATGTAAAAAAGAACAAATGTGATTTGGTTATAACAGTATAAAGAATGTAATATAGAGGCAGCAGAATAGTGACCCTGCACACAAATCATGGGTTGTGCATGATGTGAACCATAAGAAGAAATTAAAGATTAAAAACTGATCTTATTAATATTCTAATATAATGTAAAATAAGGAATGTACCATAAATGTAACCTATAGCATCATGGACAATATTCTATATCATTAAAATTAAGCCAATATACCTACAAAATTATGAAGTCATACAGGAGTGAATAACAAATATGCCATCCTGCAATGATGATAAGAGATTGTGTAACACTACCTTGAAAAAGATAAAATATTTTCACTCCTCTGAAATAATCTTGCTCATGTTCATGCATATAACATTGTTATTTGATTCAGGTTTTCTTAAGTAAAAGTCAGTATTTATTTATAAGTAAAACTGTTTTAGAAGTTAATTCTTAACATAAATTTTAGAATATGAGATTAAGTATTATAAAGTAATTGTAGTCCATGCTTATTCTATGCATGCAATCAAACTGAGATATCAACACACACAGCTTTTTTATATAATGTGACCATCATATTTATCTACATCCATTAGAAGTTATGTACAGCCACACATAACTTAACTAAACCCTATTATTATTGCCTAAGCATATTGATGTGTGAGATCTACACTTTCAAGGATTATAGTGTGGCAGCAACATAAGTCGGAGATAACAGGCCTTAATTTCCCCCAAAAGTCATAGAATATGTGTATTCTGTTCCCATTATTTGATGTATGAAAATATATGAATTCCATTCACATGAATGAACATTTGAGAATGATGTCAAATGAAATGCATGTTTCAACCAGCCACATATGTCATGGATAAAATATTAAATAATTAAAATTGATTATGTAACAAAAGAGTGAGTTAGAAGAAATACTAATGGTAGAATTAATAAATTCCATAATATAGAAAGCAAAAGTTAATTTAAATGTTTATATCAATGTTTTTGCCAATAAGCTTACTGGTATGTCCCAACCATTGTAATGGAGAAAGGAAATTACTGAAATTTTCTTTATCTTAACTTTTTACTTGTTTAAAATAATGTTTTGTCAATAAATAATTTTTTTCTCTTCTATTTTTTTAAATATCTTTGTCAGTTAAGGTTTATGTAGTGCTGGGATTGAAGAAGACAATGACCAGCCAGTAAATCCATATACTAGTTTTATATATTGCTTCTCTGTTGGAGGAAAAGAATGTTGGAGATTATTAAAACCAATCGAGTAAAATGCCAGGTAAATATGATGAAGTATTCCATTTTAAAGACTGGGTAAAATATTTTTGTCACATGTATATATTATTGTTTGTATTATGGTATTTGCACATACACATGACTGAAGGGTCATAGATAAAAGTGACTGTAAATGTTGAATCCTCTCATGATAGTGCATACACAGATATCTATAATAATTAACTACTTATGGTAAAAGTTACCATCTTTATGTTAATTTTAGAGTATGTAGTTACCAAACTTGGATAATACCTGATGGTCATCAACAGTATCATCTGTGATTAACCATCAATTTTTTGTTGACACCAGCTATATGAGTGAATTCTCTCTAATCAATCACTCCAGTAGTTTAATCCTCAAATGTCAAACTGTTCACTCTATCAGATTTATCAGCTATGATACACTATTAATCCTCATCATCCTTTGAACCATCATAATATATATATATATAATGTTCAAGGCCAAATAAGTTTATAAATAATCATTACAAAAAAATCAAGTCAGATGCCAGCTCACAAAACAAACTCTTAACAAGCTTTGTAGAATACCCCCAACTTCAGACTGGTTTCCGTTACTGCCATTCTCAGTGAGGTGCTAGGATATTTAATCATTAGATTAAAAAGACTAGGACAAACCCAGCACTTTATCTAATGTATAACTATTCAGTAGAAACTCTGAAATTTTCAGGCATCAATGTCTTCCAATCCATCTATCTATCTTAAATAGACATATGGGACTGAACTAAGTTCAGATACACCATATATTAATATCTTTAGTAATATAAAATCACCAAAGCCAAAATAGCAAAAAATAAAATTACAAAAAGATCAAGTCAGATGTCACTTGACGTAATTTAATTTAAATAATCATTAAAATCCATCAACACTTAGACTATCCCAATATTAATAACAATCAATGAATGAGATTGTTATTAATATTGGGATTATCTGTGTTAACTGATTTTAATGATATATGGATAAATATATATCGTTCATTACTATCTATAGTTACATTAACACGAGGCCTTAAAATAACATGCCTTGGACACAATGTTCTTATTATGTAGATTAAAAAATAAGAGACATATAATAGCTAGAATGTTTTTGGGGCTCATTTGCACAGAGATTTGGGGTTTATGTAAAGGATGAACCATTGATGTAAGTAACAGATATGCATGTTAAAATGGTGGTGGTTCTAATGAAGACCCACTTCTGTTCTCATCTTCTGCAAAGCATATTCATAAAAATGTTCCTTATTTATGATGAGGAATGTTAGCTGTATAAAACTGGGATCTGCTGAAAGGCTTATTAACTGACTTCAAAAGACTGGTCACATGTTGAACAGCAAGTATAATCATGTCGTGACATTAATCTTTTTAAAAAATAATTTTATTTTACTGTTTTTACTTTTATAATAATCTATAATTATTTTCTCCACTCTTTTTGGTTTAGAATAATGATAGAATGATGACTTCTGGGATTAAATGTTCCTGGATCATGACTTCAGCTTTTATTTCCAGTATTCAAATTTCTTATAAACTACAAAACAATAAACCCTCTAATTATTAGTTTAATCCATACATGAAAAATATTTTGCAAAATTGGGTTTTATTTCAACACTTTATTTATATACATTATTGTTTGCCTTTTTGTTAATAAATTGAACTTTAATAATAATAAAAAAAGTTGTATAACTGGAGAGATTAGTAGTTTCAATTCAAGTATACAGTGTTTCATTACCATAATACAAAAACCTAGCAAGTTTTCCAAAAGATGGCTTGTATGAGATTATATTAAATTCATCAAATACTTCCACAGTGTCATTAGGAACTAAATAAAATTTATGACTCATTAATAAATGTATTGCCTCATACTTTTGCCAACTCATATTACTAAAGACATACAAATCTTGTGTTAAAATACTATTTCCAAAAAGATCTTTAACTCTATGTACTAAAGAAGGTTGTTTCCACAATATATTTCGTGTAGGACCTTCACCTGCATTCCAGTACCAAACATCATCCACAAAATCCCTGTAGCTGTTGTAATAAAGTTTTAAAAACCTTGCATCTTTATGGCATATTAGAATTTGATTTCCTATATAACTCCCATCATCCCATCCAATAGTAAATTCATATTTGCGGTACTGACTTAAAGATTTTAAAATAACTACATCATTATCTAAATAAATTCCCCCAAATTTTCGTAAAATCTGTAACCTAGCAACATCAGAGGCATGTTGAATAACATTTATAGGTTGACCAAAAATTCTTAATGGTTTACGACAGTAAATAGTTTGAATTGATGAAATATTCCTAATCATATTCCAATATTTACCTGTTAAGGGTACATTATAATGAATGATAATCTTATCTGGTTTGAGATTCATCAAAACTGATCGAATACACAACATTTCAACAAATGTTACAAATGGCTGATCAAAGCGCACATAATGAACTATATTAGGTACAATGTCATATGTAAAACCAGTGATATTGCTAGAATTGGTAAAATCAAAGCTATTGGAGTCTAGAGTAAAAAATATTACTTCCTGTGAAATCATCCAATCATAAAATTTCCAGTAAAAATCTACTATAAATATGGAAATACAGTAAAGGAAACAAAGAACTATAAAAATCAATAAACTTCTTCGACTGTAAAGGATTTTTGGTAAATAGTGGCATGTTTTGTTTGCACAGAAATTTCTTTGCAGCTTTTGGGCTAAAGTTGTATCTTTGATATTATCCATAATTACACATCTATAGAAAAAAAAAAGAATATAATTTGTAAAAAAAAATATAATTATAATGAAATAATACTAAATGCTTTTTTTAAAAAAGCCTGATTATAATAAGTGTTTACAATAATTAAATAGGAAAAAACTTATGATTTAATAATAATAAGAATTTTCTATTTAAACAAAACCAAATTCTACAAGACTGTGCAATTAATTGATAAAGATACAGTTAAAAAAGTTTAGATTCAATTCTTTTTCGGCACAAAGCACTTTTTTTAATAAAAACAAATTAGCACATAAGTTACAAAATAACAAAATTGTGGCAAGAATATTAAATTCCATATATATATTTGTATATTACAATACAGCCCGACTAAAATTTATATTGTAAGAGAATTATAATATATTATAGGTAAATTATGAAAAATGTTAAGATAATTTTATTTAAAAAAGTAAACGTTTTGTAATCTTTATAATATGAATGAGGATTATGGAAATAAGATAGTGGAATTAATGAAATAGCTGTCATTAAAAGGAATAGAAACAAAAATTCAGAACAGAAGATTAGTTTGGTAATAACGATCAAAAGTAGATAGGTTAATTCCAATATATAATGGATGTCAGTGGAAGGAGGATTTAACTTCCTTAATGGAATTTCTACAAACATGGTTTAATGTATGGAAACTTTTATCTCAGGAACAACCACTTTACATCATATTATATTTCATTAGACCAAGATTTTTGAATATCGAGGAAAGGAAATAAAATATGATAAGAAATTTGACTGTAGATATGTTTATGTGAAGAAAAGAGGACAGTAGTGAATATTTAATTAGAAGAATGAATATTTATTTTGGACTGTAGGAAGGTCAGGCTAAATTGTACGGAAAGTGAGAGAAACTTAAATATGAGGAAGGCTAAAAGGATAAATATTTTTTGTCTAGTTTTTATGATCCAAACTAAGAATATGAGAACCAATGAAACAATTTCTATAAAAGTAAAATAGCAAAAGAAAAAGAAGTACTGATTCTGGGAAAATGATTTAATCATTCTTAATTAAAAAGATAGGAGATTGGAAATAAATAGTTTTAAAATGATCTTAAAATGTTTCAGATAAAATGTTTTGCTTGGACAATAGGGTCTCTGACCATCTTGTCTATGTGCAGAAACATCTTTGTCCAAGCAACAGCCATTTTGTCAATCTGGACAAATTTATTAGTAATTAATGAGAAAAGACTGGTAGATAGAAAATGGAAGATATTTGTCTCAGAAAAGTGGAGGAATATATATGTCTAACTAAATAGAAATAATAAAAATAATCCTTAATATCACACAATTTCTTTAAAAAAAATTAAATTTAAGCTAAAAGTTTATGTATTTTACAATTCTGAGGAACATTGCTGTAACAGCTGAAACTGTCAGATTAAATTTAGGAATAAACAAAATTGCATACACTTAAGTATATGTATTGAATTTTTATTATCATTTACATTTATTATAATATAATCATTCCCCAAAAAGATAGGACAAATAAAATAAATTATTCTAAACACTTAAAAATGTATTTGGGGGAGGGGGGTGAGATAAAAAGCAAACCAATGAAAATGATTTTTAAAAAAATCTGTCTTCTACTTTCTAAATAAGTAAGATTTTATTTATATGTCGAATTGCTTCTGAAAATTCAAACTATAGTGGGGCCATGAATTATGCTATATCTTACTACATTACTTCAATTATGTGCTATACAAAGAAAAATACAAATTAATAGAATTGTAAATAAACAAACCAACCAACCATTAAAATTCTCATACTTTATGATACTTGGCAATCATGTGTCATTATGCAATCATGTTTAAAAAAAAAGTAAAATTTGTAAATAAATTTTACAATATGCAAGTAGCCGTTTTTCCATTTCACAGTGCCATACACAATCATATATATTAATAAAAACATTTCAGTTCATTTTGAAAGCATAGATATTTTACTTTTTCAATATTATCTTTTCTGAATTTGATTGTAATAAAATATTTTCTAAGAGTAATTGCTAAAAGTTTTATAAAATTTTAGAGCATACTTAAAGTTAATACTAATTTAAAAAGAAATAATAATTAGAAAGATCATAATTTCTTGAAAGAGACAGTCTACTATGCTTCTATAAGAGAAAAAAGTTAAAAAAGCAAAGAATACCACTTAAAGTATTTAATAGTGATGGAAGTCTGATATTTCACTACTTTATTTTAAAAATAAAAATATGGTACTCAGTTTTTCCTTACTCTTCTTACTTCAGTCAATGTATGAGAAAACACACATTCTGTGAAATATATATATATCCATGTTCATTTATAATTTCCTACTTCATTAAATACACTACAGTAAAGTGAGATTTATAGATGGGTCTTTTTTTCTTATGATGGTTATATGGTCTGACTCAACTGGTAATGTATCTGTATTGCATATAGTTTAACTTGTTAGCCTTCATCCTGCTCCCTTTGGAGACTTATTGGATTTTTTTAAAGGTTTAAATGAAATATTGGAATATCCATCATTCTGTATGAATCAACTCCTGCATATAAATTTAGTTCTAATATCCCAGTAATTGCTTTTGCACTTACCTGGGTATATCCTCATCATAATCTAATGGCTTTATTTTTTATGTTATTCCCCTTTTCTTTCTAGTTTCAGCTAAAGCTCTTGCCTATCTTTTAACTTACATATAAGCTAAGTATGTTAATTATGTAGTCACTTTGACTGACCAAAATATGGCTTCAAAATGTGGACATTATACATGCCCCTAATCTCTCTATATTTATCCAAAATATGCTTGGATCTGATTGTTTCACAATAGTGAATGGTTCTTCATATGGGTAGTAAAAATTTTTGATATTTATTTTCCTTCTGCTTACTCAGATGGGATGTTTTTATAAAAACCTTATCTCCTATCTTAAAATTGTGTGTATTTTTCTTCTTGCTTTATTCCTTTGTTCAGCCTTATCAATGAGCTGTTTATACACTTTTTGTATATTCCTTTCCATTTCACTTTAAGTACGTTTAACTGTGGGTTGGTACTTGATGAATGGTATTGGTATAGGCTGATTAAAACTTAGTCTAATGGGTGTTAATCTGGTAGATTCATTTACATTCCAATTGATGTAAGTGACTACACATTCCGTTTGCTTTATCTATCCCCTATACTCATCCTCTAGGTATGTCCTAAACAAACATCCGAGCTCCTGCATTACACATTTGCAAGGATTTGACTGTGGATTCCTAATGGATGTGAGAATTATCTTATTTGAGATTTCTTCCATTCTTTGGATAGGAAAGGCGTAATATGGCCTGTTATGATGGTCTTAGACTTTCCTGTCACCATGAAGTGGAGGGTGTCTAATACTTTGATTGTATACTTAGCATTAGCCTGGGGTATTGGGTAAGTAGAAACATACTTAGAACAGGGACCATAAGCAACCAATAGGTATTTCTGCTTATTAAATGGAGGCAATGGCCCATAATAATCGATCACTAAGATCTTGTTTGGTCTTTCAGGTATGATGGACTTTAGGGTGTTACTGTAACTTTGGTTCACTGGTTTGGCTTGTAAGCATCCTAGACAATTTTGATGTGATCTCAAGATATCTCTATACATTTTGGTCAGTAAAAAACAATTTTTTTCAAGGTATATTCTGTTTTATGGGTTCCGTAGTGTATGTACAAACAGTGGATACACTTTATGAATGGGGTAAACAATGTTTTAGGTATTACTATCCTCCACTCATCTGTATCTATATTTACTTTATATAGTAAGATGTTTTTTGTGGCTTAAAACAAGTAAAATCCTTTGGTGCATTCAAGACTTTCTCTCCTTTCAAAACTTTCATGATTGGGTTTAAATCTGGGTCCCTCATTTCCAATTAGGTTTGATTCTATGAGTTTGTTTTCTACGGGTGCCTCTGGAATGGTAGATATTACAGTCAACATCAGGTAGGTCATATCTTGGAAGCAATTTCATCGTGAAAACCCATCCTTTATCCTGTCTTATCAGAGAAATCAATAATGCAGCTGTTTAAGTGTAGAAAGCTCTGCCCCTAGGATCACCTTATATATTAGGCCATTCAGTATGAGAAATACATGGTAGAGGATTGTTTGGCCTATTTTTATTTGAAACTATATTTGCTTCTATGCTAGCTTAGCTTTCCTACTGTTAGCCATGGTAACCTGAATTGATTTCAATGGTAAGGTTTATATGTTGTTTTTGTCAGAACTTCATGATAGAATTTCTCTGAAACAACTAAAATCTGGCTGCCAGAATCTGACAGAGCTTTAACCAGCAAACCCTCAAACAAATCCTTTACCATGGGGCAACTTTGCAAAGTGAAATTAGATGCTTTATCCTCCCACAAACACATCAGATTAGTGATTTCTCAATCCAGAGTTTAGTTCACATTTCTCTGTACCATTTTGGTTCTTGAGGTGAGAAATATAGTCTCAAGTACCTTTCTAGTTTGGTTTCTGTTAGACTTTGGGTGTGATTGCTGCACCATGGTCTTGGGGGATCTCCCTGGGTTATTAGGGGGGCTTGTCCCTGTCTTAGCATTATTAGCCCAGTTTTTCTTAGGCAATCAGGTATATGGGGAATTTTGTTGTAGTGATTTTCCCTTCCAATGACTGGTGACATTGTTTTTCCTCTTTTTATAAACATGGCATGATTGTTGCCTCTTCCTTTCTCCTTTCAGATGCTCTGGTGGATATCTTAGTATTATTCATGTCTATGCTATTTAATAAATCAGCCATCTGCTCAGTGCTTTTAGCACTGTTAAATTTTTAGGAGAATCATTTTGATTTCACCCTCATTCAGGCAGTATGTATTCAATGTCTTTAATTTTGTGACCATGCATTGAAAGAATTTTGTTAACATCTTTCCTGGCATCAGCTGGTATTTTTCAGGGCTTCTTGCCCATCCCTATTCCAAAATTTTTTGATCAATAATGCTTGGTAGTCAGCAAAGGCAAAGAGGGCTGGAACAATGAATGCCACATCAATGCACCCCCTTGAAGGTGGCTGTATGTTATATTTACCTTTCTATCATCTGACAAATTGTGATTCACAGAAAAATGAAGGTTGACTCTTAGGACATTCTATAAGGGCTTCATTGGTAGATCCTTTAAATACTTTGAGCCTTACAAACTGATCGACTGCCCTGATATGTGTTGTATGACCATGCTCATATCCATAGTGTTTACTTGTGGGGTCGAATATGGTTATCAGAGTTAACTTGATAGGTACTTGGAATTATTCCTTCCAAATTAAAATTGAGAGAATAATTTTCCATCTCAGAAATTATTTAATGTAGGAGAGTAGATTCCACCCATGGGTCACTTATCATATGAGAATCCTTAAGGGCAATTCACTCCTCCCTATTATTCTGGACCCTTGTGTCAGTCTGTTTGCCACACTCCAATGGCTGGTGTCCTTTGGCATAACTGGGACTCAATCACCATGAATCTCTGATTGAGGGCATCATACATCCAGCTGATCTGATCACATGTCTGTCACATTTCCACCAGTTTCTCCAGAGTTGTCTTGTCCAAGACAGACCATGTCAGTTTCCACTGAGGCTATTTTGTCCTAGAGGCATTTGATATTGTGATCCAAGCTATATAGTGTTTTGTCACACATCTCTGTCTCAATGTTCTGTCATGTGCAGAGTTGGTCCATCTTTGAGTGTATGAACTGGAACTCCCTTTAGATCTTGACTTGGATCTTCTGATCTGCATGCATCTCACCCCTATAAGTCTTCTGATTTCTGTATACCTCATCACACTTAATATTTAACTGACTAATGTTGCTAGACCTGAACTTCTCAATGTTGTCCCTTTGGACACTGTTTAGGTTTATTGACAACTGCTCCATGTCAGCAGACAGCTTAGTTTCTATATTTTTCATTTCTATTATCAAATGTCTTAACATCATTCATGTATGCCATTAAATTTTCCTCCATATTGCTCATTATATGGTTCTATGGTCCATCTTCACTTCCATACTATGGACACTGTTTAGGTTTATTGACAACTGTTCCATGTCAGCAGACAGCTTAGTTTCTATATCTTTCATTTCTATTATCAAATGTCTTAACATCATTCATGTTTGCCTTTAAATTCTCCTCCATATCGCTCATTATAGTCCATCTTCACTTCTATACTATGGACACTGTTTAGATTTATTGACAACTACTCCATGTCAACAGACAGCTTAGTTTCTATATCTTTCATTTCTATTGTCAAATGTCTTAACATCATTCATGTTTGTCTTTAAATTCTCCATATTTCTCATTCTATGGTCCTATGGTCCATCTTCACTTCCATACTATTCATGTCTTCTCTTAGGCTGCTCATGTTACTGTTCACATTGTGATTCAATTTTGCTTCCGTGCTGCTCATATTATTGGTCATACTCTGGTTGATTTCTTCTCTTATACTCTGGTTCATTTCCTTAATCACTTGGAGCATTAGTTCTAGGATCATCTTACTTCTTATAGGCTGTACTATTTCAATTCCAGATACTTGAGCTATCTCAATATCAAGTGCTTGTGTTTGAGGAGTCACATGGCCTACAACATATGCCTATGGAGGGTGATTGAGCTTGCTTATATACCCCCCAGGTATTTGGATTTGTGAAGACCATCCCCCATTGCTAATAGCATCTTTCACATTGCTATCTCTACTACATTATTCCTCAGAACATTTCATATTTATGCTTAATAAATGTTTTCCTTTTCTGGTTATAAAATTTTTCTTTAACAGTTAAGTATAAAGTTATTTATTCCTTTATAGATACAAATAGATACATGCCATAGGACCTTCTACTATAGAACATTTCATATTTATGCTTAATAAATGTTTTCCTTTTTTGGTTATCATCAAATTTTTCATTAACAGTTAAGTATAAAGTTATTTCTTCCTTTATAGATACAAATAGATACATGCCATAGGACTTTCTGCTACTCCTTGCCATTCAGCACTTATATTTATTTTCTCTCTGTATTTTTTGTTTGTGTATATGTTGTTTTTAATTCCTACTTTTTAGCCTGTCTTTTTATTCACCTAACTCACCTATTTTAATTTGGTTTATTAGTTAACTGTTTATTTATGGTCTCAGTTTATCATTTCATTCCCATTAGTTAACTTATCTTCAATGTTTCACAAGAGGTTTTCCCTTTTCTTGAGTCATTGCTCAGAAATGGTTTAAATTCACAAGTCTCATCATTTTATGGTTGGGTGTATCAATTGGTTGCTACTTGGGTAAATTCATCAGGGTTAAATACTGTGGAAAATGTGGCAATAGAATAAGTTGAAAAAAATTTTTTTAATTTACCAATCCAATGGCTGGACCTCCTTAGAAACTTCTGTTTCCTGCCCCTATAGTTTGGAAACCAAAATGTAACAGTACAGGTTTTGACCAGAGAGGAGGGGGAATACATCTCACTATGGTCAGACTTAGGATCTCATGCAGGATGCTGTGAATGATGCAATGAAGTACCTAACCTATGATCATATCTACTTCCAATAGGCTAGCTCTGGGTTTACACATTATATTTAGATACAATATGGGCTAGTTCATACATATCTCACCCCTCCTTCAGACTTTGTTACATCTCAGTATTCAAATTCAGGGAGAAATCTGTCTTCAGCTCTCTTCAGGGGTGAATTTACACTAGATAGCAACTACTGCATCTCTATACAGGTTCGATTTAGTGGTGTGGATAAATAAAGACTGATCCCAATAGAATTGTAAGATACTCTTACAACTATTCTAGCATGTGATAAATGACTTACCAAAGAAAAATGATCTGAGGAGAGATAGATTGTATCCATAAACAACATTATTGCCAACCTCATGGACATTAATCAAGTTGATTTAAAGAAAGTTTTGATTTTAATATGCATTTTTTATATGTTTGTAAAATTCTACTTTTATTTTACTCCCACACTTGGAAACATGCCTACAATTTGGAAGAGTCCATTATCAGTGAAAACAACAAAATGAAAGGGAGAAAATTATTAAGTTAGCTAGAAAAAAATGTTAAATAAAGTTTAGGTCAGCTTTACCTCCATGGTGACTTGATATTGATCATTACCACTATAATATGGAATAATGTAAGATTTTTGATATTATTCCATATTAAGTACATACACTTACCACAGAACAGTTTGTGTCATGTACATTTTTTTTTCAGTATAAATGACTAACCTTCTAGTACAGATGTTCTTTTCTATCAACCATAGGGAACCATACATAAGTAGGGGGTCCCCAAAGAAGATGGAATATCAATAACTAAAATTGGATGATGAGGCTATTACACAAATATTTATATATTATAAATTAGCTAGATAGCTTTGAGGTTGATTTAATAATGATTTTTTATTTTTATTTGCTTTGTAAATAATTAGTGCCTTGTTATATATCTCTACCATGAGTAAGTGTTGGAATAATGAACACATTTAATCGTTGATATGGTAGAAATACATTCTTATACACATAATTATATTGTTTTATCATGTTAAAATGTTTTGAATTTTCATTTTATTATTTAATAAACATTGACTCTACTTATCAAAATCATTAATACATTTATTCATTAACTTATAACTGAGTATATACATACACACACATTTCATTCTTATATAATAATACAGTAATATGTTTGGATGGATTTTTAAATCAATTGGAACTTATATAGAGATGCGGTATTTCCTATCTAGTGTAAATTCACTCCTGAAGAGAACTGAAGTCAGATTTCTCTCTGAGTTTGAATACTGAAGCATAATGGAGCATGAAGGAGGGGTGAGGTGTGGCTGAACTAGCTGAAATTGTATCTAAATTTAATATGTAAATCCAGAGTTAGTCCATTGGGGATAGATAAGACCATATGTTGGGTACTTCATCATGTCATTCACAGCATCCTACCCAAAGACCCTAGGCCGACCATAGTGAGATGCCTCCCCCCTCACGTCTAGTCAAAAGCTGGACCATTACAATAGTAAACTATTTATGGAGTAAACATGTTTGATATATTACTAAGATAATTCACAATGAAGATTCCTAAAGAATTATATAAATGAACTTATAAATAATGTTCATCTTTTACTATAACAATGCTAATATATTTTATCAGATAAAAATAAATAAAAGTCAATTGACAAGAATATGTACATTATATACAAATTCATTTAAATGTTTCTTTAGGAATTTGGCTTGGGAATTATCTTAGTAATATATTCGGACCTATTAGTTTATGAATACATTATTATTCCTTGCATTACATACCTGATAGGTCATAAAATTATTTACAAACTCATTAAAATCATTAGACTATGACAGCGTTTCCCAACCTTTTTTGGCTCGCGTACCACTTGGTAGTACATCACGCTAAATTGTACCACTTCATAAAAATGATTGTATTTCGTGAAATTTGTTATTGCGAGTATGTTATTTTATTTGCATTATATATGTTATAGGGTGACCAAGTATGTGTTCACATCACATAATGAGACAAATTACATTGAAACACGCCTAAACGTCACACCGGATTATAAACTTACTGAAATTATAAACTCACTGTAACATATATATATATATGTATTTGTTCAAAGTTTCATATTTATCTACTATTTTGTCATATTTCGTTTACTAATAAATGGTTTTAATAAAAACACAAAATTATAAAAAAACAATTAATATATTTTCTTATCATAATCAAATATTTTTATAAAATAAATTTAATGAGATCCTTGTACTTGTTTCGAAGAACATAATTTTTTGAAATTTGGTTCAAAAAATGCGTTCAATCTGTTTCGATACTTATTTTTTTTTAAAAATATATGAAGAAAAAACTCTTTCTACTAATTCCATACTAGTAAACGGTAATAATAAATTAAGAGCTTTCTCAGAAAGTTGTTCATATTCTTTAATGTTTAATCAAAAATTCATTAGATTGTGTCGTTTGAATTCTACTTGTAAAGTTCTGTTACATGATAATTCTATTAAATTTTCTTTATCCTTTATTGATAATGATGTAGCTTTTTCTAAATTTTCTTCATAGAAGGGGTTTGAAATCCAATTATCATTTGTGTTTTCGGGTTTTGGAAAATATTCCATGAAAGACAATTTTAATCCTGTTAAATGTGCTATTATATTTTTTATCTTGAGACAGACTAACCTTATTTTCAAAGAAAAAAAATATGTAGAGTTTAGAATACTTTCGGTTGATTGTTTTCAATACACTGTTTCCAAAAATCTAATTTCTTAATCATACTTTCAATTTTATCATTAACATTAAAGATCGTTATCGACTGTACATATTAACAACTTTACTGTATAATATTATTAATTAAAATAATTTTTATGAATTATAGGAAAAAACATTTCTATGATATTTTTATGATTTAATTTTTTTATTTTTATTTATGTCCGCCATTATTGATTATTTTTCGTGTACCACCAACCAGCAACTCGCGTACCACCAGTGGTACGCGTACTACAGGGTGGGAAACACTGGACTATGAAATGCTGTTTTATCTTTGCAGAGGTTGTGGTTGAAAAAATTTCAGCATGTCACATGTATTAATTAATCAGAACTTTAAATAAAGGTTTTGTGAACCATTTGTAACAGTCATCACTAACTATATCACTTTTTTCAAAGCATAAACACTTTTCATAATTATATCAAAACTGTATTCAGAATTTATAGTATCTTTAAAAGATAATAAACTATGGAATGTCACACATCTTTATGAAGCAGGTGTTGCATAGTTAATCATGACCTTGAACCTATGCATTCAATATATGGCATAATATTTTAAAAAAAGTTTGTTCCTCTCAAATCAACTGCCATTTCTATGGAATTAATATTTATATATTTAATCATTGGAAATGATAAACTTTTTAAGTGCTAGTTCTGTCAAGACACTGCCATCTATTATCAGATTGCAGTATAAATATATAATGAAAGTATTTAGCTCTTATAAGGATAGTCAATCTGATGTGTTATTATTTAGGATAAACATCCAATGATACTCAGATATTAAAAAAGCCTCATTCAATATGGTTGTAAAGTTCAATTATTGGCCATATTGAATAAGGCTGATTGGATGTTACATTAATAACATGTCAGATCAGTTATTCTTACAAGAACAGGGAAAACAAATGAATGTGGACCACAGCTTGATAAATTTGTTTCCAATAATTATGATTGTTAGTACTGTATTAATATTTATATACATATATATATATATTGTTACAAAGGATTCTAGGATTAAAAAATGAATTTAAAATAGGCATTAGTAATAAACTATGCCTATTGGGAGTAATTATAATTTCTCATATCTTAAAACATGAAATTTTAGAGACAGCCTAAATGATGAAAAAAGGACACCCATGAAATTATATTCTTGAGAGCCTGCAATTTATTTTTAAGTATTAAAGGGTTGTTGTCAAATTACGTAAATCCTTGATAATCATATTAATACTGTAGTACTTTTTTAAAATGATCTATTATATATCTGATTTTCAAGCTGCTATTATTATGATGGGATTTACTCCCCCCATTTCTTGCCAGTCATCCTTACCAATCTTTCTAAGCATTGTATACTGTTATAATAATTTTGGTCAATTTTATGATATGACTAAAATAAGAATTTCCACATCCTGGTTACTTGTGATTCAAGTGTGAGTTCTGGTTTAATGTTATGATCAAGTATTCATTCGTTTACCAAATTGTCAAAATAATCACCAGCAACACAATTCAGAATCATCAATACTTATTTTTCTTTTCAGCACACATTTATCCTATTCAGAGAAAAACACTGAAAACTTCATAACCATGATTAACTGGAGTAAAAATTTGGTAAATGAATAATTTTGATAAGTATTCAAGGCTATTTATCCAATGTACTGCCCTCTAGTGTCATAATTAGTTTTAACAGATACAAAACAAATCCATATACATTTGCTAGGTCTTGTAAAGATAGGCAATCTGACACATAATCTTAATAAAGAAAAATATCCATATACATCCTCATATCATCAAAGCTTTAATCAATATAATTTCATAACGTATAATTAATTTCACTTTAACTGGTAAATCAATAATGTAGACAGATTCATTTTACATTTTCAAGAGCTAGTAGTGACAATAGATGGCAGTGCATTGATATAAATTGCAATGAGATAGTACATCGATTTAGAGATTATATATTACTAGTATTATATTAATTAGAATTTGCATTTGTAGTTGAACATTATTTTCAGAATAAGAATCTTCCACTAGTTATAAATTATTCTTTCTAAATGGCTAATATAGAGACATAGGTAATAACCGTATGCTATTAAATAAACTGTGATATATAAGACCTATTGAACGAGTAATACCACTTCTTCCTTTACTGTGAAAACTGCATCTCATCAATTTGTTTTGTACTCGTTCTCAATTTTAGTTATTTGTTCCAAAATTAAAACAAGTTTATATATGTGTAATCAACTGTGAATTGCAAATAAATAATGCCTGACCAAGAGTACATTCTGCTGCCTTTTAGGATAGGAACTTGGTTAATCAAAGGCTACATAGAGTTTCTGATACAAACAGTCTTTTCTATTTCACAATTTTTCCTTTATAGTCACTTAAAGTTAGTATAAGATTTGGTTGTCATGAGTATTTCCTGTCATCAGTCATCTTCCAATACTAATTGTGACAATGGAATTGTGTGTTGGTGCAACTATATTCACACACTTTAACTACACATATAGAATTTCTTATTCCAATTCCTTTTTCTTTCTTTTGTCTTTTTTCACTCAAGCTCTTGAGAACTGAAAAAGAAATGATAAGGACAGATTTAATAGGCTAAAATAGTTCTTTTTATATTTGCTCATTAAACCATTAAACCTCACATGACCAACATTCTTTATGCTTACACAAGCTGTTATCACAAAGACAAAAATTCTCCATACAGTAGTGCTATTCAGTGCAAGTCAGAATAATCAATGGATGCAAAAAGATTTGGGCATAAAATCCTTCATCTAGAGCTTACTCATCCAATATCCCAGACTAGTTTCTAGCTTGTGGCTTTCATTAGTAAGGATCCTCGGATCTGAGAGCATTGCTCCTAGATGTAGTGCAATGATCTCAGATTCAAGGTTTCTCACTGATGAAAGCCAGTGGTGCAGTGATCTCAGATCCAAGGATCCTCACTAATGAAAGCAAAAGCTAGAAACTAGTCTGGGGATATTGGATGAGTAGGCACTAGATAGGGATTTTATGGACATCCCTTCTTGCATCCATTGATTACTCTGGTTTACACTGAGTTGCTACTATATGGAGAATTTTGCCTCTGTTTATATTTGCTCATGAGAGTACAATCACTACAGCCTCTTTGGAACTAGATTTGAGACAGGAATTTTGGCTGATAGAGATTGTATGTTTAGGTGGCTTATTTAGGAGTATCTCTGATCTAAAAATGGCCTGTCTCAAACACAGTGGCTATGCTATTGTATCTATCAGATTACTCATTACAGCAATGAAGATAATAATAATATTAATAATAGAAATGGTAAAGCAGAATGAAGTGGCAGTCCTAAGGATGTATGAACTTAATTTGATAACAATCTCTTCAAAAGCAGAAAGGACTACTAATTAAGGAGCTGTCATAAGGCTAATCATATTAAAATTTGATTTGCATAATGGCACACATCTATTTAATTAATGCCCATGCTCCAATTTTAGATTATAAGAATTATGAGTAAGAAAGCTTTTATTCTTTGCTGAATAGCTGTATTATAATGCCATTAAAAAATTGAAGATTTTAATATCATGTGAAAATACAAAGAAAAGACTTTTCCCAATGGTTATTGATGCTATAAATTCAAATGGTTTATTTTAATGAATTTTTGCTGAACATCTGGATTGACTATCACAAACAATCTGTTTATACTGAAAATCATATGGACGTATCCATGCTCCAATCAATGGCATTTAATAGATTACATTATAATTAGAAGTCAGAATACAAGAGAAGTTATATTAAAGAGCATTTACAAGGAAAGACTGTTAAATAGACCATAGCTTAGTAAGGACCAAGATTAAAATGACAGTTGCTTGGAAAAGTAGATCCTATTTCAATTATATTCACAGGAAAATTGATTCTCATCTTTGGATCTTCAGGCTAGTCATATTGCTGAAGTATGCAATTCTCTTAAAAAATGTTATGGACTCAAGTAAATCTGAAGTATGCAATACTCTTAACAAATGTTATGGACTCAAGTAAATCTGTTAATGACTTCACTAAAAAGAAGAATCATGACTAGTTTTCTGACAATGATTTTATCATTAGTAATTTGATAAATAAAATATGAAAATTCAAAATAGATAGAGATCTTAAGACAAAGTTCAATAACTGACAAGAATACTGAAAAAATATTGGTGGATTAAAACTACACAGAGGCAAAACTCTCCATACAGTAGCACCTCTAACTGAAGGTCAGAGTAATCAATGGATGCAGGAAGACTTGTGCATAAAATCCTATCTAGTGCATATTCATCCAATATCCATTTCGAGCTTGTGGCTTTCATCAGTGAGGAGCCTTCATGCACACATTGATTACTCTGGCTTGCACTAAGTGGTGCTATTGTATGGAGAGTTTTGTCTCTGTGAAAAACAGCTTGTGTAAGCATAAAGAATGTTATCATGTGATGTTTGATGGATTAAAGCTACAAAAAAGATCCATATTATGATCAGTGTAGACCTTGTTTTGATGCACTGAAAGTAACATATGGACATGGAAATGGTATCACAATCTTATTAAATCCTGCATTGGCACTATCTTATGTGATGACATGGATATTCTATATAGATGGAAATATTTGATCATTTATTGAATAATGAACAAGATCTCAGTTTTGTGAAGTCTAAACAACATTTTGTGATCTTAAAAATGGAAAGACTGCAGGTCCTGATAAAATACCTGGTGAAATTTTAAAACATAGGGTTGCTTCCTGATGTTATGGATGCTTATACTATTCCAATTTTTAAAAATAATATAGACAAGATTCCAATAATTTTTGTGAAATATCATTATTAATCAGCAAATATACTTTGAAGAATTTTTGGAATAGTTTGTTTCCAGTTATAGATGTTTAATCAAGACTCAGTATGGGTTTAGAGAATCAAGATGTGGATTTTATTGCCAGACAAATGCGAGAAAAATGTTGAGAACAAAAGAGTGATTTATAATTTCTTTTTTTGGTTCAGTCAAGGCATTTGACTCCGATAATCAAAAAGTCCATGGCCTTGTTTGTAATTAGTTTGGTTGTTCATCAAAATTTATTCTTATTATATAGTTTCTAATATAATGGAATGGGAGAAAGGATTATTACTACAAGTAGAAAATCTAATGCATTTGAAATTACAACTGGTGGTAAACAAGAGTATATATTTGCCCCAACATTGTTTTCAATTTTTATGACAATGATCTTTGGAACTGTTTTTAGGGGCTTAATGAAACAGGAATCAAGATGCGATACAGATTTGATAGTGTAATTTTTAATTTAAATTGATTAAAAGCAAAAGTAAGAACTTCATCTTGAATTCTGGATTTACATTATGCTGATAATTATGTTATTTTGCTACTTAAAAAAAATAATTTACAAAATGTATTTATTGCTTCAATATAAGGATATAAAGATTTTGATATAAATTCTTTATCAGCAGTGAGGAAAAAAAATTCTCAACAATTTTTAGTTTGGATGCTCATCAATTTAAGAATGTAAACCGATATAAAACCTAGATAGTTTTATAAACAAAAAGGCAGATTTAGATGATAAGATGCAACACAGACTAATGTATTGCTGCTATTTAAAATAAGTTAAAAGGGTATTTAATCACATAAAAATAACTATTGCAACTAAATTAGTTGTATAAATAGCGTTACATTAACTAATTTATTATATGGAAGTCAGATTTAGACATCCTACCAATACAATATAAAAACATAAGAAATGTTTCATTTAGAGTGTTTCTTAAAATTTTAAAAATACAATGCACAATCATAAAATCAGTAAATATTTTTCTCAATTCACTGGATTTGATAATATAAAGTCCACTATTGTAAAATCACATCTTCATTGGACTGGACATGTGCAAATGAATGAACAATACAAGTCTTTTCAAAAGAGTATTTTATGATTAACTTGGTCATGGTTTTCATGAGAAAGACTCCATTTATGTTCAAAAATATTCTGGAGGGGTGTAGTATTGATTATTTCCACTGGAAAGATATGACAGAAAATAGAATGTAGCTACAATTAGATGACGTTGAAGTATTTCAGAATGAAGTTTTCTGAAGAAATTAAGACCACACAGCAAAATATCAAATAAACAGAAAAATAGTCTAGCGTGTTCCGTATATGGATGTATTTGTGGTCACAGTTTGGTTTGTATCATCATCATCAAACTCATTTTTAGGTTTCCTTGGAGTTAGAGTAGCTATATTTATCACGAATGATTGCTATTATTATTTATTTGAGCAACACGGAAACGGAAATGACATTTTTTTTAATAATTATTGCATAGAGCACATAAATATTACTTAAATTAATCAACAATAACAGTTAATGTCTTATAATTAGAACCAAATTGACTTATTCAAATGATTTCTTTTTTTCTTTGCCTAAATATACTTTAAAAATCGGTATTATTGCTGGGAATAATTCGGACTGAAATAACTCACCAGGTGGTAAATAAAACAATCAAGCAGTTTAGAATTAAATTGCTAGAATATCAGAATAAATTATATGATCTTTTTATTTTTCAAAACATATTATACTTTTTCCATATGATAATATTAAGTATATAAAAATAAAATCGCTAAAATAATAATTAAACCGGAATAAATAATCTTACGCTCACCATTATGAAATACAAGCACACAAATTTAAATTTGCGATCCCTAGCGGAGTTTTATTTAAATTAAATTTGTTATATCTGTGTTCATATTTAGAAAAATGTTGTTCAGATTGCAGTCTTTTATATATATACATTAATAGGTCATTTTAAAAGCATCCCTTCATACACTTCTAGCAATTAGACATTCGTTTATTATCTGCATTAAAATAAAATGTGCATTTAAGCCATTCTTATACTGAATCTCAGGACAATTATATTGCCTAGTTTAATTAGAAGATTTTAACTTATTTCGGATTCTTAATTATAATTGTCAAGTTTATATGGCTAATGCGTAATTCTGTATTATTGTATGGCAGTTTTCTTATCTCAAATATTCAAACTGATTTTTCTTTTCTCAGTACTTGAACTAGAATTTCACTTTTCAGTCAAACTATATAAATTATTATAATTTTATTAATCAACTCAATATTTTTCATGAAATAGTTATTTATGTCATCTTTAATTTTTTTTCTTTCTCTTGGTGCTTTTTAGGGATATTCATCAATCAAAGCTTGTAGCCACTCAGTGATTATATGAAAGGTGCTTTATAAGTGAACCAAGTAACATAGGATTGTTCGAAGCTTGAATACAGCTAAAAACAAGAAAAAGAAAATTAGAAAACCATCTCCGTTGATGAACAATATAAATATTTGGTTTGCATTGCCAAATAATAATGATGATAGTGATGAGATAATAATAGTAACAATAAACTATACTACAACTTTATACAAAAAGCAGGTACATCAACTGAAGTTAAATGCTAGCTATATCTTTTTAGTACAAATTATAAACATCCGCTAACACATTTAAACATATATTACGTAAATATGTCATCTGTTGAACACAGTCTTTTAATGAGATCCACACATAACAGTTAGCAGAATCGCTTTCAGGTATGAGAATAAATTGCAAATAACAAATAATATAAACTGATGTCATCAGTTCATTAAAGATAATATTTAGTTAATAATAAAATAACTTCTTCATTTTTTAAATATATTTTATTGCCGTAAAAGTTAATATAGCTTATTCATCATGAGCTTCTCATGCTATCAGACTATTTTCTGAATAATTGTAACAATAAAATGACGTTTTTGTGAAACCGCAATACAATTCTTTAATTACTTTTATAGTAATCTTCCTTTTTATTTATAAATAAGTAAAAATGTCAAGCATTTAGTGTTGAAAAAAATAAAGATGGGAACAGTCTTATCAGTAGTAGATTGCATAATTTGTTATGGTTTTGCACATTATAATCAACAATAAATCTTTTTGAAAGTCAATTTTGGACAGAAATTTAACTCAGAAAATGATTATGTATTTGGGTGCACCAATAAAGCTAACTTCTATTATTGGAATTCTTAGGTGTACCAATAAAAGATTAGTAAAATTAAAATTAGTGTGAGCAGTCGTACATATGACCATTAATCACTGCTCATGATCCAACATTGGATTCAGAAAATTCAGAAAATGAAAACTTTTTTTTCTTGTTGGAAGAATTTATTATATCAATACCAATAAAAGATGGGTAAGTAAAAGCAGTGAACATTTGAATAAATTTATTATAAATAATATTATTAATTCTGTGAACCAGATTAATCCGGAGTTCTGAAATCATTGCATTTATATACAAAACAATGAAATCTTAATATTATTCTCAGGATTCAAAAGGTAAAATAAATGAGATATCTGTGAGTTTTCTGTGTAATCCAAGACAACAGCTCATCTTTTTGATACATCTACAATTTTGCTCCTATCTTCCCAAATGTTTACAAAAAAATGCCTGCTAGGAAATGTCATATTTAATATTTACATTTTATTTTTTAAAAAAAGAAATCACAGTGGAAAAATTAATTTTAAGATTTAAAGTTTATTTATTTATTTATTTTTTCATTAACCTATTGACAGAAAAATAAAAGAAATAATATAAATATATTTATGCTTTATGCATGTTAGCCAGTGCAATTAAGACTTGAACTCAAACTTTTAACTCCCTACAATTATCCATTCTATCTTATACAACTGATACACATGACCACATAATGTGAAAAAGATAAATGATTTACAATATATGTATTTCATATTGAACCAGCACTCATCAGTTGGTCCAGATCATTATCTCTCACACATATATAAACTGAAGTACTGATTGTTTTTATAATCTGGACCAACTGATGAGTGCTGGTTCAGTATGAAATACTATATTGGTGATCATTTATCTTTTTACATGTATGTGATTATGCCTATCAGTTGCATAGGATGGAGTGGATAGTTGTAGGGAGCTTAAATCCTGAGTTCAAGTCTTCTAGTATATATAACATAATCCCAGTGCATAATGTTATACTGAAATAAATATACAAATATTAAGCATTAATTCACCCCACATGGTTAAGAAATCCAGTACCACCCTCTGCGAACTAATGTATAAATACATTAGAGTTCGCATTTCAAAATAGCCACCTCAAAATGATACCACTTTGAACTATCTGCTATAAGATGTTATATATTGAAATACGAACAAACTCAAAGAACTTGAAATTTTATCAAGCAAAGATCTTAACTTTTTGCTACTAACAAACATGTTTTAATATTATTATATAAAGACAAACTAAACATTAGTAAATTGGCTATTTTGAAATACGAACTCTAATGTATTTATATATTAGTTCAGGGCGGCACTATTCTTAACCATGTGGGGTGATTTAATGCTTAATATATATATATAATTCAACTGAACAAGTTTTCCACTTGCTCTAAATCATCACCCAATCTCAAAATGCTCTTCAATGTTGTATTTTATTTAGGTAATATATATTTTATCAGTTTACTTTACAAGTATAAGTTTTCCTATGTGCATTTGATGATATTTATTATATTTTTAATAAAAATGATTACTGGAGTGACTTGTTCAATCATAAATATATTTTAGAACTCATATAATTTATTCAGTGTCTGTAATTATATATTTCATATTTTGAAGTGTGAAAACAATAAGCTATGACTTAAGAATATGTAAGATTTTATATTTTTTGGCTAGTCTGGTTTATGAATAAGTAAAATAAAATAAGATAGTAACAACAACAACAACAACAACAATAATAATAATAATAATAATAATAATAATAATAATAATAATAATAACAATAATGCTCCTTAGACAACAATCAAACCTCTGATTACTCATCATCTTAATCATAGCTCCAAATGCACCATAAGCCATTCCCCTCCAAAATGCACTAACACAAGCCAACAGCTACATGGTTTACATTGATGTAACCCCATCTAATTAGAAATTACTTACATTAAGTGAAATACAATGCATATCAACTTTAACATCTATAGTTGAGCCCAAACCCATCAAAACTTGCCTTTCAGTCTATTCCAAAAAAGAATTCACATAAGCAGTAAAACAGATGGTGC
Source organism: Epiperipatus broadwayi (assembly GCA_028023455.1). NCBI lineage: Eukaryota > Metazoa > Onychophora > Udeonychophora > Euonychophora > Peripatidae > Epiperipatus > Epiperipatus broadwayi. The sequence continues at coordinate 1,247,452 of JAQFVV010006271.1, forward strand.
TTAGAGGGGGACCCCTGCAGAATGAATAAATGGGGTCTGAATTATGGAGTCAAGGAGTCATTCAGAGAGGTCAAGATTGATCTGTTTAATAACAGATTTCCAATTAATCTCACATATATCAATGGAACTTCATAGTGCCTAAAAAGCAAGAGTAACTTGGCAGGCACCAGGGAGTCAAAAGCAGCTGCTATACCTATCTGGATTACAACAGGCTTCGTTTTCCTGCAAGATCTTATATACTCTACCAATAACTTGAAGAGTCTCACCACTTCAATGGAAGATGAGCCCTTATGAGCAAATTGGTGCTTGGAGATTTTTGACAAGAGTTGCTGCTGAATTCTATCCTTCACCAGGGATTCAACAGTTTTAATCAGCAACAGTGTAATTGATATAGGATGTATATTGCCTAATGGTGATAGGTTGATTTGTTTCTTCATAAAGGGTATAAGTGCAATAGGGTACAGATTGGGAATATTTTGAAATTTCCCAGCCAGCACTTCAACTAACCCTCGCACCACAGGAACAATGAATTTACTCAAATGGATCGGTACAAAGTGCAGAATGCCATGTAGGCTGGGATGAACATGTTCAGGCTAGGACAGCAGCTTACTGAAAATTAGTTGCTCAGATATGCCATGCTCCTCAGATTCTTCATTTTCATGTCAAATGTTACTGATGTTAAATTTGTAACCCTGGCTTTGAAGAATTGGTGCAATTTGTTGAGCATGGCACTACCAGTATAATGATCCTTATCTAATACAATCATGGATGGTGTGAGACTTCTTGCAGCACCAATTACCTATCTGAGATAACTTTTTGTCCAGTAGTTTTGTGCTGGCAAATAAATTTTGGCTCTCTTGGTGGCTATATATTGGGCAAGCAACCTCTGCTTGTCCTTATATTGTTTCTTGAGATCTAGTATTTCCCCAACACAGGCATTATTAGATAATAATTCACTGTTTCTGCTTGCAATTAGATTTAATTCTCTGAGTAGCCTGTTGGGAGCCCTTGTTCTCTGAGTAAATGAGTTGATTAGGGGACTGAGGATCCCAACAAAGGTAGACCAGACATGAATAGGCAGCAGTGATAGCAGTTGGATCTTATAAAACAAAATATATGATTCCAAGAAAATCCACTTGGGCATATTTGCTTTATTAAGCAGTCCAATGGTCTTGTCACAGACAGCAGGGGGCTGTAATACAAAAGGTCAATGAGAGTTCTGTACCACCATGTGTAGAAAGAGAAGGCCCCCAGAGGAAAACATCTCTCCCACACAGCAGCACTCTATTGAGAAGATGAAGATACTTTAAATTAAATTGCTAATATGCAATGTTGAAATTGCCAAATAATATAATAGGTGACACTAGTGAGGCTAGGGCAGCATTGATCCTGTTTACCAAGTAGGCAGTCAGTTTAGAACCCTTCTAAAAATAGACACAAATTAGCACAATTGACATTCCATAAACAGTAATTTCCACAATTAGTAAATCAGAGTTCAGTATAAAGTTCTGATTTTTTGTAATTTTAATCTTTTACTAATCAATATGGCAATGCCAGAAAAGATTGAGTATGAAGGATAATACTGAAGGACTGAACTGGCTCAAAATTTCATCAATTTTATTGTTCAATCACAGGTACAACTTCATTTCACATAAACACACAATTTGCATCTTACTTGTTTCCATCCACCTTTTTAGGACAAAACTCTATCAAGGGAATTTAATTCCCTGACATTAATGCCAGGAATTTAAGAGTCATAAGGATGTTGGATGAAAATCAAGGAATAACAATGCTAGTGATCCATGAATGAATTTTGGAGCAAACCAATTAATCATATTGTTCATGAGCCTCAATCAGTGCAGTGAGGATTATGATACATGTCAAGATTGACATATTGATTTAAACATTCTGGCATTGAAGATTGATGGTGATTAGTGTCAGCTACCTGAAGCCCTTCATTACCAGATGACTGCCCACCATGACATGATGCTGAACAGGTATTGCATTTATTTCTGTCAGTCTAGATCCCTCTGTGTTGGGCCTTAACATAGGCAGATGTTGCTGGTCTTGCACCACTTATGAGTCTGATGTCGAGTTACTAGTTTCCTCACTTGAGAGCCAAATGATTCCCAAACTTCCTTTTACTAGTTGAATTTATTGCACAGATTTCATCTCCACCAGTTATATTAATAGAAGCATGGGTATTATCTTGCTCCCATTCTTCACTTATTTCCATTTGGTCTGTCTGATCAGGCATGTTTGGTTTGTATTGAATAATTTTAATCTCATTGTGCCTTGCAGCCACCATTAATGTATTTACAAGTGGCTGGTCAACTCTAGAGTGTTCTTGCCCAATGCTTAATGAATAGCTTTGATGTTTATCAGTCAAAACCACTTCACTATCTTTATCAAAGCCAGAAGCATTACTATTTGTATTCATTACCATTTTATCACCTCTGAACACAACTTCACATTTGTAAAACCTGCTATTTCTTTCTCCACATCTCTGACAGTCTTTGTTTGGATAGGTTCTCACATAATGTATTCTCTGTCCACATACAAAGCATTGGGGTTGAACACCTCACACTGCCATAAAGATTGGACAGCTGTTTTTCTCCAGCACTAAAGGAAGGTCACTTAGAATGATGCCAGCTTCAATGTGAAAGTCACTGTATTGGGAGAGCAATTCCAACCCAGATCTCTTCTCTGTTAAATAATTGAATGAGGTTAAAGTTCTGAATCCTGATAGAAACTTCTGTAAATCATTGGTAGCAAAATTCAGGTAGCAATTTTTCACTATACCATGAACTATTATCAGATATGATGTGTCAATTTTAATCAAAAACCTTTTATTGAGGACACAATAGTTTCTTCTGAACAACACTTTTTGTATAATGTTGAAAAACTCCATGATAAAATATCTTTTAGTAGGGTAATGAAACACCCTTTTTATAGCATTCCCTAACTGGTTATTCTTAATTAATGTAAAAAAAATTATCCACAGTGAATTGAAATAAATTACAATCAACATTAGTGGTGGCCAGAATCAGAGTGCATTCACTGGCATAGTTTAAAAAGAAATTAAATAACATAGAAGAAATCCTATTATTAAAGTTATCACTGATTTGGTTGTAAATATTTGTCTTGAAATCTGCACTATTAAGATCCAAACTGTGTTTCATGTAACTGCCCAGGTTTAAATTTTCTTCATTATCTAAATCCATCAATGCCAGCCCTGCCATTTCTCCACTTTTGGCCATTCTGCTGCCTTTAGCTTTGATGTAAGAGTTAGCCTTAGAAGAAGGGCTGTTATTTTGCATAATAATATTCATTGAACCCAATTTAAACTTTTAAGCATAAGAAACATTGGTTTCAGCAGAGGATTCACTTGATTTATCTACAATAGCACTATTACTGTTATTAATTAGTGGAGGGAACTGAGGTATAGCATGTTTTTCTTCAATTATTGAATTATGTAGGTTGTACTGCATTTTAGAATTAGTATTGCAATTTTCTGAATTGTTGTGGTTAAGAATGATATTTGTATTCACTATATCGTCATTTTGGGCACTAATTTCGGTCTTAAAATTGGACTGGGAACTTATAATTTCATCTGAGTCATCATTATTTGGCATTTTAAAATTGCTTGTTTCATTAAATCGGACAGAATTAGCTACATTATTATAGAGATTGGGGAATTCCAGTAAAGTGCCCCCTTTTTTAAAAAGATTTTGCAGTTTTATATTTTTTACCGATATCAATATAGAATCATTCATATCTTGATTGTTTTTGGTATTTACATTTTTCAGCATTGCATCTAGATTTTGGTCTATAATTGGAGATTTAAGTTGGTCTATAATTGGAGATTTATGTTTATCCTGAGATTTAAAAAGGTTTTCATTAAGATTTTTATACTTTTCATTGGAAACCACCTAACATTAAGTTTAGACTTAGTTAAACCACTAAACATCACATGATCACTATCTCATACTAGCACATATTGTTATTAAACAATTCAAAACAGCAAAACTCTCCATATAGTAGTGCCATCTTGTGCTAACAAGAGCAATCAATGGATGCCAGAAGGCTTGTGCATAAAATCCCTATCTAGTGCCTACTCATCCAATATCCCCAGACTAGTTTCTGGCTTGTGGCCTTTATCAGTGAGGAGCCTTGGATCTGAGAGCACTTGCTGTTTTGAATTGTTTAGACTTAGTTATTAATTTAGATTTTGTAATTGGAATTTTTCGACATTATTTTGAGGACTTTTATGACTTTTGTTAGATTTATCTACAATGTTTTTAACATTAGGAGATGAATTTTGAACATCCTTTAAGGTTTTCTTTTTTCAAGTCTCACTCAGTGCACTTTTGCTGCTTGGAATCCATACTGAAATGTTCCTTTGGCCTCTCCATGATGTGAAAGAATTTCTTGTGATTACTTTCTCACTTATTCAATGACTCGGCACTGTTAAATTATAGTTCAAAGTCTTACCTTTCAAATAGTAATTCCTCTGATTAAATGTGTGTAAAAATATAATATAAAAGACAAAAGTAGCACAATATAGAAAAAATTTTGAAAGTAATTATTAATGCCACGGAGTAAGTAACTCAAGTAACTCAATCTTCATTATGACCTACTTTCAAGTTCTGACCATCTAATTCCAGCCAAGAAATCCTGGTTATTATTTTAATTTTTACCTATAATAATCAAGAAAAAGGAACACCCTACATTGTTTCTGGGAAAACATAAAGACAGTTACATAAGAGAACATTCATTTATCTATGCTATACTAAGGATTTTTATTAGTCATAGATTAAATGTATAAAAAAATGGATTCAAAGATAAATCTTAAAGCATGTTTGAATAAAATTTTAGTTGAAGAAATGATTAAAACTAAGCAGTACTAATTTTAATATGACTTTTATGTAAAGCTTAAAAACTTATAATGAGCATTATATAGGCTAATTGATGATTACATTTATATGATTGCGAATAAGTGGTCTACTAATAGGAAAGAAAGTATTATTTATCATTTGAAATATATAAAAAAATAAGATAAGTGTAAAAAAATAAAACCATCCTCAAAAATATTTAATAATGAATAAAGATGTATTGAAAATAAATTGTGAATAAACAGATGAAATAAACCTTCTATGTCTGTGGAATGTAATCTTACTCTACAGTTAAAAGAAAATGTGAAATACTTTTTTTTCTTAATAATAATAGTAGCCAAAAATTAGCAAGGAATCAGTTGAATGCTAAATTATTACTAGCGCAGGGAGCATTTAAATCAAACTGATAAAGCAAGTTGTGGATAATCTATAATTACTAAAAAAAAAAGCCGCTACTGTCAATAACCCAGTGAATTGTGAATTTTATAATTGTAATAATCTTTGAATGAAAACAAAGGTATCAAAAGTGATAATCTTGAGGTGTAACCAGTTTGCATCATGTGGAATGATTAGAATGCCAGTAAAAATTAAAGTGTTTTTTAGGAACTCGCACTTTAAAAAAAAAAACTCTTGCACATAATGTTTGTATAATATTTGTATGTTAATTTTATACATTAAACATAGTTGTTATTACAATAGATAATGAAAATAATAATTAATTTAAATTTGTTTATTTATGCCATGAATTATTTTGAAAGATATATGTTTATCAAATAGTGTTAGATAACGAACATAAATAAAGATGATAAATAAGTAGATGAAATATACCATAAAAGTAGTTACCAAAATATATGTTATGAAGAGAAAATTGGTTTGTGTTTAAATATACAATATTAAAAAGGAGAAATGATGATATTTTAAATTTGATCATAAGTTTTAAGATGAATAATTTAATATAGTTATACAAATTATATTTTAGTTTGTCATTTGTATAAGCAAACAGTTATAAGAAAGATCTTAAACAAATATATTATAAAAAAGATCTTAAACAAATATATAAGTTGGAAATATGAAGGTAATAATTAAGTAGTTAGATAGAGCAAACATAAATATTTTATTTATGATGCACTAAAGGGTGGTCTATTAACATTTAGCTGAATCTTATAAATTATAGCTGAAAATTATTGCAGAAAGATATAGGGATTCAGATTTAATAGTACACAGCATAAAATTCTTATTGGTTGTCTTTTAGTATATAGGTTGAGAATAAAACCACAGGAAGATGGAGTTTGAGATCAAACACTAATTGATGATTTTATAATTGTTATAATAATATTTTTTTAGAAAATAAGTAAATAAATAAAGATCAAAGGATGAATATCATGGAGTCTACCAATAAACAAAAGGTGACATTTCACCTTATTATAATAAGATTATTGTATTGAAGCAAGAATATAATAATGTTTTCCATTTTGTCTTTATAAGTTAAAGGCTAACTTATAATGGGTTGATAATTGCAAAAGAATGGAAAAACTGCTTAGATAATGGAGACCCCTGATTTGTGATATATAGAAGAAAATATATAAAGGTATATACCACACAGCACCATACTACATGAAAAAGTAATGTTTCTTTTTGTTTAGTTTTATTTTTTTAAATATCAAAAAGTTAAAAGGGGAATGGACGTTTTTTAATTGTTATAGTGTCAATATATTATATTTGTATATAAATGTATTACTTAGGTCATTTTACATTACCTGTTAGTTAAAATGTTTATTATAATATCTTGTTAATAATATGATTAAAGATGTTTTGAAAGTTAACTTGAGTATTAAGAGTTTTATTTCTTTTGAGGAAGTCATTGTCACCACATCACATGAGCCCAATGTGTACTGTTTGAGATTGCAATAAGAAATTAAACCAGTATAAAACAATACCACCATTATTTAAGAACACATTTTGTAAAAGAGATTTTAATTTGATGTAAACTGCCTTGATCACATAAGGATTGATGATATTGCAAATTATTAAAGTATGCTTATTTATAAGGAATTAAATTATGAATTATTTATTATTAAAATGTAGATAATATTAGTTTAAGAGTAAGTATTAGGGAACATAAATATAAAACAGGAGTACAATTTTGATTATAGATTCAGCTTATAAGTCTTTTCATAATTAATACATTACCTATAGAGTTCAGTAAAATCCCTCTTGATATTTTATAGGTGGATTAAATAATTAATTAAAAATCAATGATTATCCTGATAACTCTTTGGTATAAATTTATTATTATGATTACTGTTAATTACAATCCTATAGAAGTAATAAGAATAACATTCAGTATACAATAACATGATAGCATAATTTCTTCCTTTGTTAAATGAAAGTCAATAATTATAGATGTTTTATTATATTCATTTAATTATTATTGTTAGTCATGAAGTATATAGATACTGAATAAGGAGGAGTATCTGGGCATTCTCATGTCATTGGATCAATACTTTTGTGTTTATTTAATGTTAAAGGGTATACAATATTGTTGACAGGAGAGAAGATTTTCATAATTATTAATATCAACCAAAGATAATTAAAAAATGGTAAGAGACTTAAATATTATCTAGATCAAATCATAGGATGACTTAATGTAGGGACTTGGCATATCATCTAGGGGTCATCATCCTATTGGCAGGGTACAATATATATAATGATTCAATGAAAAGTAAATGTTATAATATTTAACAATAAAAGATGTTATAACTATAAAAAGAGATATATTGACACCAATACTGTTTTTCAAAAATTTGTAATTTCTTTATTACAAATATAAGTTTACAAGAGAAAAAACATTCTTTAAAATAATATTTCAGCATTGCAAATATAAAATACAGTAAAATACATAAGCAAAAGAGTACTGTTTATTTTGATATATTTTTAATACAATTATTATTTGAATTCCATTTCTAAAATCTTGATGAATTATTGTTAGACATCATAAAGCAATAAAAATATTTTCTAAAATTTAAAATTGTACTTATAATTATTAAAACATCACAGAAATATAAATTCTATGATCATAAAAGAGGCATTCTTTTTTTAGCCAATCATAACTCTTTGTTTAATTATATTAAAATTCTTTTGATTTGTCTTCCTTCAAGTCAAAGATTTTTGAATAACAACTGAATTTAATTATAAATATTTTTGTCTTCAAAATAAATATTTGTAAAATATTCTGTAAAATTAATCATAAGTAAGTAAATAAGTTATTAAAAATATGCAATTTATCTTTCTGCAATAGCACAAAACAAAGCACTTTCAAATACTCTCACAAGCAGTCTCCAATCCTGAGAACAAAGAATCTACTAATCAACACTACTGTTGCCTCAATTGCACTAGGACTTCTGTAGAATACAGGTATATTCAGATTCCTTTAAAATAAAAAATCATTATATACTTTAATTTCCAGTTTTTGCTACTAGATAAGTAAAATATTGCCAAATGAATGCTACAGATAACTATAACAGAGTGATGATAAAATGTAGATGCACAACACAACCAAAAATGCTGCTAGTAGTGAATCTGTTAACTTTTTGTTTATCAATATAGTTTGAATATAGTTTAATAATTATATATATAAATCTTAGTTCTTCTTTAACTATAAATATCTTTTTATTTGGTAAGAAATGTGTTTTAATATAATAACATTTGATTATTTAGTTTATATAATATATGATTTCTGAATAGAAAACTACATTGTTTCCAGTTTTAAATCTAAACTTGTTATAGATAAAGGAAAAAGCAAGCAATTAAATATGGGGATGGATATTTAAATATGCTATTATCAGGCAATCACTAATTACTCAAGTTTAATATAGATGGCAAGGAATTTAGAATATAGGGCAAAAGTAAAGTTATTATTCTGTTTTAATAAGGTGGCACATACAAGAGTAAGATTATTATTTGAAGGAAAGGGTAAGGATCATAGAAAGTTAAATAATTATAGACTGATAGCAGTAACATCAGTTTTATATAAAGTTTTCTCATATATGGTGGCTAGAAGAGTTGTAAAATGGATGGAAGGGAATAATGTAGTGGGGGAAATGCAAGGAGGTTTTAGATTAGATAGGCATATAGGAGATAGTTTATTTATAGTTACACAACTTATGGATAAGTGTAGGAATTCAGGTAAACAATTATATATGAGTTTTATAGATACAGAGAAACCAGATGATAGAGTAAATAGAAATAGATTATGGATAAGTTTAGCAAATTTGGGAATGGATGAAGCTTTAGTAGATATTATTAAGAAATTATATGAAAATAATTATTATATATATCAATTAGGGAATATAGAATCAATTAAAGTTAAAAATGGGGTGGGTCTAAGACAAGGATGCCCTATGTCACCTATTTTGTTTGTGTTGTATTTGAGTGAAATGGAAAGAGCAATAGAAAGATTAGGGTGAGGGATAGAGATACCGTTAATAGGTTGTAAGGGAGTATATATCTTTTCAGGTCTTTTTTTGTGGATGATATATTTTTGTGTGTGGAAAGAAAAGAAGATGTGGAAGTTATGCTGAGGACATGTGCAAGGATGGATAAAGAGATGGGGATTAAATTTAGTGAAGAAAAATCAAATATAATGATGGTTAATACTGGGGAAAGAGAAGATGTAGAATTTTTATTGGGAGATATTAAGTTAAGTATGGTGAATAGATATAGTTATTTGGGAATTATTTTAAGTAATCAGAAAAATTATTTGGATGAATAGGAGAAAAAATTGATAAATGAAGCAAAGAAAAGAAAGAGATTGATAAAGAAATTAACAGTATTTTCATATAATAAATATGATGTAGCTAGAATTGTATGGAAGGGAGTGGCAGTAGCAGAGTGAACATATGGCAATGATGCAACATGTGTTAGTAAAGGGATATTAGATTACTTAGACAAAGTAGAAAGGGAAGTAGGAAGACACGCATTGGATGCAGATGTATGGACAGCAAGAGAGGCAATTCAAGGAGAAATGGGATGGTCAAGTTTTCATATGAGAGATGAAAAAAGTAAAATGAAAATGTTTGGTAGATTGCAGTTTATGGATAATAAAAGAATAGTCAAAATAGTCTTTAATTGGGTTATGAGTAAAGGGCAGGCAACAAGATGGGTGAGAAAGGTGATGTGTATGCAAAAGATTTGGATAAAGAATTTATATCAGTATATTTGTACAAAAGATGAGATGATTGTGTTAGGAGGATTGTTGAGTGTTATAATGGTAAGGAATGGGATAAAAGAATCGATTTATTAATAAAGAATAGGGAATTAGAGAGATGGAGAACTAATATGGAGAGTAAAAAGAGTTTAAATATATATAGAAATAAACAGAATATTAGATGCGAGTTAATATATGATAATAGTTAAGGAAAGTAGTTTATTGTTTAAGGCTCGATGGTATCTTTAGCAACAAGAGAATATACATGTAAATGGAAAAATATGGGTGATTTAGTCTGTAAATTATGTAAAGAAGAAATAGAAAATATTAGGTATCTGTTAATTGAATGTAAATGCTTGAAAACAGAAAGAGCACATATAATGAAGTTATGGAAGAATAAATATGAAGAAAGTGATTATACAGAAAGTGGATTATTGGTTTTTATGCTGTGTTTGGGAAAGGTAAGGGGGATTTAGATATAAAGGCCTTAAAAAATGACAAAGATTATGTTGTGGAAATGGGATGGAGTGGAATATGGAAAAAATTAGACTGGGGAATGGAAAATAAAGTGACTAACAGGTTTCTCTGGGCATAATTGCTAAGAGATTCTTGACTTCGTTTAAGGAGAAGCTACAGGACATCACATCACATGTGTTACGTTAAAATATGTAAGCTAATCAATGAAGAGATATTATGTTCAGACTTTGTGTGCACTGGAGGAAGTTAATATGAGATTATGTGCACGATAATAATAAAAAATATTTTTGATCTTCAATAAAAACTAATGACTTTATCTGAAATTAAAAAAGATACAATAAATTTCTGATTTCATAAAAAAATAGTTGATAATTTTTTATGCATTTATTTTTTAAAAAAAATATCTGCAATATGGTGCAGAGGATTTATTTCTTACAAACTAAATTGATGCGTGTACACAACTAAAAAAAAGAATAATCATTTATTATCTCGATGAATTATTTGTATTAATATATTAGACCCAAATTTTTTCGACATAATAATTTTCACAATTTGGGGGTTCGAATTCTAATCAACTTAGAAATTTATTAAGTAATGAAAATTTCTAAGCCTATCCTGGATTTTTTTTCAGTCTATCTATAAAATTATTATTTTAACTGGATAATAAAACAAAGAAAAGAAACTGTAAACACTCTCGTTGCCCGACAGTTGAATTGAAATGTAATTATTGATTGTCTATTCCTCTGCGGAGAGATCTGGAATAGCCTTTGTTCTGGTGTGATTTTTAAAAGTAGTTTTGCCTTAAATTTTATTACACAAATATTGCGTTACGCTATGAACATTTTTCAGTTAATTATTACCAACAGTTCAGTCAGTCTGACGTGTTTTTTTTTTTTTTTAAAAAACCACCAACTTCAAAATTTTTTTGTCACTTTCGTAGGGCTTTGCGTACTTTTTTTTTTTTTACTTAATATAAATTTTCATTTTTGCATTTTATGATGCCAAATTATTTTGATCAACTTTTAGTATACGTAAAATAGTTTTAAAGCACAGCGACATTTTTTATACGATTTATAATTAAAAACACTCACTTGAATTGTCTTATTTTTTCAATCAAACTAATTGATTGCAGTTTCTATGGCGACGTCGTACATTTTTATAAAGTTGGGTTCATATGATTATTGTACAACAAAATAAGGTAAAACTTACTTTTATTTACAATTAATAAAATAAGTTTATTTTACAATAATTGTATTGTCATAATTAATGGCATTTTTCTTTGCTAATTACAAGATCATTCAAATATTATTGTATTATTAGCATGTGATTTGGTGTATCAAGTTTGTGATTGTCTCATGCATGGAAACGAATATATATATATTTAGAATTATTGATCTTATGAAAATCTCATACTTCTTTTAAATATGAAATGTAACTCTGACTTTTGTAATTAATACATTAATTAACTTGATCTACAAATAAAATCCTAGTTTGCGTGTGTGTGAGTGGCATTCTGATATTTGAAAACAAAGTACTTACTCCCTCTCTTTATATTTATGTACACCCATGCATATATATATAGATAGGGGGGGTAATAAAATTAAACATAGTTATAATTAAAAAATTGGTTGAAAGACATTATATATATATAAAAAGATAGAAAGTTAAGAGGAAAAAAAAGGCTTTATAAAGATTAAACGTTTATAAATATATTTATAGAGAATGATTTGTAAAAAAAAAAATGAATTAAAATGATATATAATGCATTTAAAAATCTTAATATTATATAGGATCTTATGCATCAGATGACAAGCTTAATGTCTTGCTTGTTTTATTAAAATGCAAACTCTGAATTCTAAAATAGAGTTGCAACAGATTATTTATTGGAAGTAAAAAGAAATTAATAAATATATAGACAGACTAATATTAGTGATTTTTTTTAAAGAAAGAGATTTAATAATCAATGGATTAAATCAAGGCATCAAAATAAATCATACAGTCAGTTGCTTAGTACCGAGTTCACAAAATTAGCATAACAGTTTTATTGAATTGATCAAATTGTGACTTCTTTTATTTCCTTAGGTGGAGATTCATTTGAACAGTTGAAGCATTTAATATCTCCTACTTATTATGAAATCAAACTACTTAGACTCTGAAGAAATTGTTAATTGGTTATTAAATGATAAAGATATTTAGGGGAGTTTTATAAATTAATATAATAAGAGAGATACTACTGTGGTATCTCACCTTTAAAATCGATGTGTGAGCTTTATATATATAAAAACTGTGATCTATTTTACATAAAAATAACGTTTATTTACTAAACGGGATAGTTACATCAAGGTTGAAGCATCGAAAGTCATATGCCATTGTTCTAAATATTACACAGGGTTATTGCAATTATATTGCATATTAAGTTTGTTGTATAAAAGTATTAAGCGATATTTATATAGTATATGAACCATATTAATTAAATATTTATTTATTTAAACGTTTAGTAAAGAAAAAACAAATAAATAAAAAAAGCAACCAGCTATCAACTCCCGAATAAGGATGTCTAGATTTATTGCTGTGACAGATTTTATTTAAGATGCATTAGAGAAACATTTTAAAAGTATAAATAATTTCAGAAGAATATTCTAGCGGCAATTTACAAAATAATAACCTAAAATACAAAGGAGTCATTGATAGAAGTTCTTAAAAAAATTTCTGAGTACTGAAGAAAAAACTAAGACTAGACAGTTAAAAGAATGTGTTCTGTTTTAAAAGCCAAATAGTGATATACAAGTGTAAAAAATAAGACTATCAAGTGGCTAATTGTTTGGGAGTTGATAAGAAATTTGAACACTAGAAGTGTTACAACTAGGCATAATTTATGAATTTAGGCTCATTGCCTTAAATTATGCAGGAGTGCATTTGTATATATATCTAATCAAACCTACAAAATGTTAAACCCTTAATAATATTAGTCAATTATTTCATAAACCGTTCATTCTAACAAATTCTTCCTATCTTGGATGACATTCTAAAACAGTCAGTTAATCAGCCCTTCCAGCATAATTCTTCAACTAAAAGAAAGCCCACATATGGTTATAGAAATATTAAATTCCAGACCAATTAGACTTTAAAGTCTAAAAAGTCTTTGTTAAACATATTTAAATGTTAAGATGAATTAACGTAAGGGAGAACTGAAAACAATTGTCACTTTAGTCATTAATTTAATCCATTATATTATAAGCCAAATGTTTATAATATTAAAATAATAATACTATGTCAACTTTTTAATAAAGTGAAAATAAATCAGCTAGTGTATTCCCCACTGACATATTTTTACAAGATCATATATCACGCTAAAATAATAAATTTCTCCAGGACAATCGTTATGTGGTATCAACTCTGCTATTTAATTGGTAGGAAACAAATCACTAATATTCCAGATTGATAATATTCATCTTTCTTTCCATCCATGTAAATACAATACTTAAGACAGATAAAATTTTCAAATGTGAATTAGTCATCAGACTCGGTCTTTTCCAAACGTGTGAAATTTAAAAAGAACTTTCTTAAGAAATGTTTAATTTGTAAATGAACTAAGATAAATAAGCAGCGAATAATTTTAAAAAGTACAATTGACTTGATATTAAAATAAAGACATGCTTATTAATTCTTCTAAAATTTATATGTTTTTGTATAATTTGCAAATCATGAGTATTTATATTAAATGAAATGCATTCCAGAAATCATTAGCAGATTTTCTATGGTATGTTTGCATTCAAAAACTGGAATTTTTACATTAATAAAGAATGGTAGTAAAAATATAGAAAGCATGAATAAAAACGTAAAAGATTAATAGGGGGGGGGTGCATATAAACGCTCTCATAAAAAAGGCATTGATATTTTTGTTATTTTATTGAATTCGAAGATTAGATATAGAATGTAGTAATGTTTAACTCAATAAAAATAATAAACTTTATTTTGTTTGTGAGGCGAATTCGATGCATATTATAGAACGCTATATATAGTAAAAAATTAATTCCTTAAATATAAAAGTATATAAAAGAACTATAAATTTACAACTCACTAATCAGAAGTAAAAATACATAAATTCAATTATCTTTTTTTAATAATCCTCTGATCAATACTGTTTAAATTAAAAATCACAGAATGATACACTTTTGACTATTCTTGGAACTATTTCTATTCACTATTCCTGAACTATCTATTGTAAGTTTGAGAAATACTCATATATTCAGAAAAACTTCTGAATTTTGGCCTACATAAAAAAATGGATCTGATGCATTTGGATATCCTAGTCCTAATGCACGTCTCATCCAATAGCTCACCTTTTATTCTTTTTTCTTTGACTTTCAAGCTGACAGCCTGAAATTCAGAATTACTTCAATGATGTTTTGAATTCGAACCAAACCCAAGCATTAATTATTGATTTTAGTTTTCCCAACTTTATAATAATCAGGCATTTTTGAACTCATTGATCAGGATATTATAAACCAAAAAGGTATGACATGACTCATATTTCCTACATATAACATATATTATTACAACAAGACTTTTATTTTTTTCCCAAGCCATCTATTATAAATTTATATAACTACTGGAATTAACATTCAGTAATTATTCAAGCTTACAATAGATGATTCTGGAGAAGAATGAAATCAATAGTTTCTAACAGCCTGGTTTATATGTAAATAGAGATAGCTGTATGTTATAACAACATATCACTTAATTTATTATATTGCACATTATATGATAAACAATTCATTAGGATACACAACATATGTTAAAATAAGTCAGCTCACTATTTTAGTGCCATCTATAATAAGCTTAAATAATTTTAGTTTGGTTTGGATTTCAATTTTTAGCTTGAATAGTTAAATTGTGAAAGATGATAGCTAGATGCATAGCTACATTATTTCCCAGTTTTGAATCTTAAACATCAAAAGTTTTGAATCCAAAACGTCAAAAGGGAAAAGCCAGAAAACATTTTGGGCTTGATATTGAAATGCATTACTATCTAATAATCACTTATTACTTAATTTTTTTTTCTCATGTGTCATAGCATCAGCCAGGAAGCGAATCACTAACCCGGGACAACTGCTTGTAAAGCAGCTGTTGCTGACCTCTCGACCACCAACTAGAATAGAAAAAAACTCGTGTTTTATTGTAATCATGCATTGTTTGACGATTTGCACTATACTTTTTTTTCATTAAAGAAAAATCTTATTGAAGGGGAGGGGGGAGGAATTAAGAAAAAACTATTTTAGCTATTCAAAATAAAGAAAGAGTAGATAGAAAGTCAATTGCAAAAGATAAAAACTCTGAAAGCCTGGATAAATATTGATTGGGAGATAATCATTTTATAAAAATATAATAAACCCATATTTTATACTTTTAAGAAAAAAATTGATGAATAGGTGCAATTTGACACGGTAAAGAATTTATTACAGTTTGTGATAGAAATAAACTAAATTGTGTTATGGGTTGGGTATCAATAAACAACTACTGCTGATTATGGTCAAGTGCTATTATTTGGCTTCTTATCTACTTTCTACACTTGCAACTGCGCAGAAAAACTTAATATTAATAAACTACATTGAATGATTCATATGGTTCAAACCAGTGTTTCCAGAATAAAACATCACTCTGTTTGTAATTATAACAAATATTATAACCTCATGATAAATACCAATATCTTAACTTTAACTGTTTATAATACTTCAAATTTACTAAACACTGTTTTGTCATTAGAAATACATTATTCTTTGCTTTGCTTTGTTTTTTTTATCTGCTCCAACAAATAATAACTACCTAAAAAATAAAACAAATTATATTCCCAAACGAAAAATCAAGTGGTTACTGGTGACTTACTATGTTTAAATTTCAAGTTCAGGTTCAGATAAATTCGAATATTTCAGATGATTGATTTTAAAACTTTTAGTATTTTAGATAACTATTGACATTCCTAATGACAAATTAGTGTTTACTGTGCTGATTTTACTGAAGAAAAAAATTTAAAATTTATTTTATTTATTGTTAAGAATATCTATCTATCTATCTATCTATCTATCTATCTATCTATCTATCTATCTATCTATCTATCTATCTATCTATCTATCTATCTATCTATCTATCTATCTATCTATCTATCTATCTATCTATCTATCTATCTATCTATCTATCTATCTATTTATCTATCTATCTATCTATCTATCTATCTATCTATCTATCTATCTATCTATCTATCTATCTATCTATCTATCTATCTATCTATCTATCTATCTATCTATCTATCTATCTATCTATATATATATATAAGAAAACTATGGTTTTAGCATCAATAGAAATATACTGAGAAAACATTATATGACTTTGTCTGCTTTCATTCCGTAATATGATAATAAATGGACACTCACAGATAAAACTACAAACTACTCTTGAAGTGTGGATTATAGTTTATTATCTAGAATCCATTAATTAATTAAGCTTACAGTATATATTTCTGGGACTAAAATGATTTATTGCTTCTCAAAGTTCCCATAAAAGGGAGACACCTTTCTTATTAGTGGTAAAAGGTACATTTCATTCAATCAAAGTTTTGTTTCATTGTCAGCATAGTAATATTTGTGCTTCCATCTCAAAAAACTTCAGATCCTTATTATCTAGATAATTACTGAGTTCTCATTTACTAACCAATGATGAGATCGTTAGTTGGATTACAGTTATCTAGTTATCTAAAACATCCCATAATTGCTTTGAATCTTAAAGTATTACAAGGTTCTTATTTTATGGTTATAGCAAATGGATTTAGATTTGCAATTTTCTCTACTGAAAGAGTTCTAAAAGTCAAAGTCTAATTATGATCTTTGCAATCCTGAAGTTGTAGTAATATTGTAAAAATTGTATTTCTGTTTACAGTTTGAACAATCCAGATTAAAGTGGTCACTATTGGTGATGTTTTTTTTTTATTAAATAAGAAATATTTTCTTTGTATATATTCCCAGATTTATAAATATACTTGAATGAAATACAATAACATTATTTTTTAATAATTTTAATTTACACTACATTATATTTTATGTCCACTCCTTACAACCTTAACTATCTGGGAAATGTTTTTAGAGTTTCTAATACTTTTTAATAGAATAATAACATTAATATTTAGTAAATATTTAACAAAAATATTTGTGTGAATGTGTTTTTTTTTTTTTTAAAAAAAATTCATTCAAGGATGTTTCATGAAATTCTAATATTTCAAAGTCATGATCGTATACTAGTTGGTATGTTCTTTACCTAATTGGCTGTGATAATATTGAACCAATTATTGTAAAGTCGCATATTCATAAGATTGGATATGTAACGAGAATAAACTAATAAACTTTCTACAAAAGTAATTTACGTATAACAGTGAATGATTTTATGAGAGAAAGTCGTTATTAAAATTGCCTCAGACACATTAAAAATCTAATGATTGCATTCCAATGAACAGTTTAGTCAAGATATTAAAGTCTTTCAAAAAAATAAAATTCACAGCAGAAGTTAAAAGTTGGCATTATAAGATATCTAATAGATAGATTATGTAAACAGTTCGTGATATATGTGGGAAAATTTGTGTTTCAAGATTTATTTGTATAGTAATGACCAAATCCAATATCATGGTTACACTTTTTTGTTATCTTTGTTTTGTTTGTTTTTATCATCTGGAGTTAAAATGCTTACATTTATTTACAAGTGGCTGGTTGTGTTGATGTGAGAGTTTTCTTTTAAAACAATGACTTATAATTATCAAAAGGAATACCCTAGCTTTCTTTTTACCTTCCATCAAATGGTAGTGTAGAAACATTCTTTGTCCAATTTCTGAAGTTACAGCATACATTGAAGAACAAATAACATTTCTATAGTTTAAAGTTTTATGTCCACCTGGGCTTCTGACAGGCTATATAATTGTTGATCTAAGATTTGAACAAAATTAGCTCTAATAGCTGTTAATAGTTAGAATGCTGGAAATTTTAATTCATTAGATTAATTCAAAAGAAAAAGCTAAAAATAAGGCCTCAAAATATAGCACTACTTAGGGTCAATAATTTTTTCGCATTTAATGGCTTCTGAGACTAGAATTAAAATTACATGGATTCCCATATCTATTACTTCTTTTGTTTTTGTTTAATTTTATACAGATCAATGTAAAATAGATGAACTGTTTGGTTTTTCCTGTAATTTTTTTTATATTATAAATCATCAACAGCGATGAAAATTTAGGGCAATTGGCAGTTATTTCTGGAAGTATTAAATTCCTGGAATAATTTGCATAAACCTACATAAGACAATATCACTCTAGCCAACTGAGTCAGATTTGTTGCCATCAATTCTTTAACTCGTGATCCAAAGATAGTTTTGTTAGAAGCATCTCACTCCACGGATATATAACAATTAAAGTCTTGCGTTGTTTAATTAACCTAATGATAGAGTAATAGCTCAGAAGTTAAGCCTTCACAATAGATGCCCAATCGATCATTTCTGGTGTTCAAAAATAAAGCGACGCATCTCCCTTAAATAATTAATTATTCCGATTGTATATTTATCGCAAATTACCCAAAAATAACTACCATATGAAAGAAAACATCCATATTTTTTATATTAATTAATACAAGAAAATCACATTTTCTGATAAGTGTTTACTGTTTTTTTTTTTTTTTCGTGAACCGAAGTTGTTAACTGTGGGTTTTTTCTTTTAGAAAGGGGAGTATAATCTCGAAAAGAGTGTTTTTGATAAATACAAATCAATTATTGTTTAATGGTACGTGAATAATTTATCAGCATTTTATTCTTACCAAGAACAAGAAAAAAAAACGTAATTCTGTTTTAAACAGAAAAGCAATTCGTTTGAAAATATGATTTATTATAATCGAAATCATTTTTATAAAGTTTAATTAAAATGGCATCAATCAACTTTTTAATATATTCCACATTTTTAAATCACAGTTTTAAGAGTTATTAGCATAAATTTTATACATAAATTTTAAAATCGGAACTTGGACTAATATAATAATAGAATGTATTTGTGTCATAAGTAATTTAATATTTCAAAGTACTTTAGTCAGTTACTTTTGATCCCTATACGTAAAGCATATAGTTACATTGAAATAATTAATGTTTAAAATTTCCGATTGTAGACAACTATAAGTCACAGCAGCTTGAAATAACCCCCGCAAAGCAACAACTTTCCTCTCATCCATATACAAAGGAAAACTGACGGTTTTGTTGTCCTTTTTTATCATCTAGTTAATAAATAAATAAATAATCGAATAATATTATTGCTAGAGAAGTTTGAACTGATGAAATGCTAGATATAGAATCGATAAATATGATACGTTAAACTGAATTAAATCACGCACGACCTGTAGTTAATAATAATTAAATATATACTTACCAAATAATAAATAATATACTATGTAATATGGCCACAGTTCTAACTATCTAAAAATAGATTTCAGATCGCTTACAAGATTTCAGTATCTGAAAATTTTCTAAACTTCATCTGGATTCATATCTTAGATGTAGCTGCTAATTATAAGACTATGAAGCTCTTTTATAGATAATAGATATTGTACTTGTAAAAATGCTGCGTGCAAAAAAAGACTTTGCTGTTACCTAAAAGAAGACCTGTTCATTGTAATTTGAGGATTTGAAACAACCAAGCAGAGAAATTCTTAATGCTTATTCCATACATTCTTATTGTTTATACACAGGCTAAACTCTCCACACAGCAACCATCCAGCAGTCACCTTATTAGCTAACTATAAAGCTTTGAGTCCAAAATGAATACACAATAATGATTTCAATTCAAGCTCATTAAATTGTATAGTCCTATAGATCTGAACTCACTTCAGCATCCATACTTTATGGTGTCTTTGGTTATTTAATAACCACAGTCCACCATAATCCTATTGAGTTATTAAAAAAACCAAAGATACCAAAAAGTATGGATGCTGAACTGAGTTTTGATCTATATGACTATACAAGCTAATGAGCTTGAATTGAAAACATTATTATGTTTTCAAAGTTTTATAGTTAGCTATTGTACAGGTCAAAACATGTTGATCCATCAAACATGAGCTGGAACTCACAAAATGTATTTCAAACCCAGTCAAGCCTGAAATTTAGATCAGGGACCAACCTGAATTCGAACCCATCCCCTGAACCCCAAATCAAACACCTAATGAATAACATATAATGATGGCACATGAAAATTTTATTCTAAATCCGGCCGACTAGCAGAGCCGACTAAGCAATGAGACATATATATATATAATGGAATGTATGGAAGTGGAGAGAAGATAATTCGAACAACATAAATGATTTGAATAATGAAACATTTAATAAAACAGTAAAGTAATCATACACTTATTAGGATGTGCGTGAATGAGTGATCTAGATAGTCATTCACACTCATCTTACTCATTTGCTCTTATATTAAACAATGTATTATACATAAATAGATATATTTGGTGGGTGAGATCAAAATGCCAATCATTTTATTACAAAATAAAATTACAATCTATTAGAATTAATACTTTTATAATGGTTATGAAAAATGGTGATTGATGTCTGAATTTATGGAAGTGCTCTAGGACTCGTTATACATGTCACAAAACTATTTTCATGCCATTGTGGTCATGAAAATCAATAATATAATTTAAGAATGGTTTAATCATTAGGGATAATATTCATTAACATTTAACAAAATAACTTACGTTTAAATATATTTATCAAACAACATATTTATAAACCATTCTTTTTAATTCAGACTTAAAAAGTGATAACACTTTGTTTTTCTAAAATATGTATACTCTTAAGTAAAGGAATATATTACGATGGTGAGATTTTAAAAATAAGAAGAAAAAAATAACATTATTAATTAAGTTATCGTATACTATTGGGAATCTATATATATGAGCAAAGTGCCATTTAATATTAGAGCATTGAAATGAGATCATTAAGCAAATAAATCAAGAATATGGAAAATTAGCGGTGCTGACATCAAGGCAAAAATAAATCCAAAATGAGATGTGCTTCTGAATGAAGAAAAATGAAGTGTCTAAGAATCCCTTTTCTAGGGCACTGCTTAGAGAAGTGTGATTAGGCATGACATGGCCTAGAGCTTACAAGAGTAACTGCCATGAGAAGCCTTTTATATGAATGTGGTCCTGGGAAGATCAACTATCCACAGGACATGCATGAAGAAAATGTTATGAGTTCAAACTCATCGCCATCCCCAGACTAGAAGCACATAATATTTAATAAAGAGAGCTATATGTCAGCAACACAGCATGAAAACTGTCCTTAATGACATAACATGGCAGATACTATTCCAAACACATGATCCTCATTCCAATGCTATAATTTAGGCAAGTCATGCTATGCTACATAATATATATATATATATATGGAACAGACTTAATTTATATAAAATAGATTTTAAAATTACCCCCTTTCTTTCCCTGCTATTTACCATGCTTAAATCCCACCCTCATGGATTTTACAACTTGAAAATATCCAAGTATTTGAAATCTTAAGAGTATAGCATAGTAAAACGGATAATAGATAATATATATAAAATGGATAATAGATAAAAAACATAAAAATAAGAAATCATCCTTTCAGAATTAAATTAGTAACATAGCAAAATATTGGATAGCGTTAATTTTTAAATGATTAAAATTACCCCAGGTAGAATTTCTTTATTCTAAACAGAGTTACATAAGTAATACTTTTTTAAATATACTAAGTAAACATGAAAATCGGTTAACTCGGAAAAACAATCTGGAGAGTGTATTAATTAACAATGCATTTAGGTAAAGGTTTACTTTAGCAGCCCCAATATGTTGGCCCTTTATTGTTTAAAATTATAACTAAATTATTCGAAAATCTTACATATATGCTACTATATCACAATTACATTAAAATTTAATCAAATGTAAAAGATAATAAATTTTTTTTTACCTTTTTAAAGAATTTGAATGTTGGATTAATTACACGACATTAATTAAAAGAATTAGTTTTAATTTATTTGAAAGTTAAGAATTTAAACTATCTACAATTTAAGAATTTAAACCATCTACATTTATAGCACATGTTACAAAAAAGGTACCCTCTGTGTTCAAAAGTTTGAATTAACATGCACATGTGTACAGTTTTATAATTGGAAAAAATGGCTGCTACATATTTAGTTCCAGATGATGAACTTTTGAATGTTGCTGCTATTCTGACAGAAGAAATGGAATCTGCATCAGTTATGGAATGCCATCCAAACTCCAGAATTGGCCATCAAATGGCTTGCATGAAGATTATTCTGAAAAACTATGCCTTATGCCAGGGGTCCCCAACCTTTTTGCACTTAAGAGCACTTTCTATAATACCGGCCAGGTGACGAGCACCATTTATTTTTTCAATGTAAATTTATAGTTGGATATTGTTAATAATACACATAATGTACAAAAAAATATTTATTTCAAAAATTAAATTTTAACATATAATTAATGTTTATATTTTTACGCTGCAAAAGTATAGTATGTCATACAATTTGATTACAATATAATACAATAATTTATAAGAAATTTTTAAAAGTAAATTTATTTGTATCAGATAAATAATTTTTTATTGTATTCGGATAGTTGTGGGCACATGTAAAATGGGATGTGGGTGCCATGGTGCCTTTGGGCATAGGGTTGGGGACCCCTGCCTTATTCCAACAGTGCAGTGTTTGTTGTTCACTGGTGATGTATTCTACAGGCTTATATGGGTGTAGATGGCAATACAGAATATGTCACCATTGCAGCTCAATCAGAAAGGGGTCTTTTTTTCCCAAAGTCATCTGCCTCTGGGAACAATTATAAACATAGGGTATTTTTGGGCACATAATTTGCCCCAACAATTGTAACAGTCAGAATCGTCTATCTCGCTAACACACTGCAGAATTCAAACCCCAGACACGAAACTGAACATTCTAGGAGGGGTTGCTTCTAGATATACTAAGTTTGAATCTAAAGTCCAAATTTCACAGCGCCATCTACGTGACAACGCATCTGATGCCACTACTAGTATGACCTTTGACCAGTGCCTGGTGGTGAGGGAGAAACAAAAGACTCTATACTAAAAGAAGTTTGAGTGGCTAATTAACGTCTATGGATTTACAAAAGAAATGCAGAAAATATATATATAGACTGAAACAGTGATAGGAATCAAATAAAATAAGAGATCAAATTTAGTTTTAAATAATTTCACAAAATTTATTCATATAAATTATATATATAATGCCACTGTCTGCTTATATGAGACAGGGACGCATATTAAATAATTATTAGCATTAATTTCAATAAATGACAAAAGGTTTTAAAGCAAAGTGATATATTCTAATCCTCGAGTTAATAGCATTACGATAATGTGTTTGAAGAGATAGGAATATGTGTGAGGTGCTTTGAGTAATTATACAAGTTTAAGAAAATATTTGAAATTAAGTGTTCTAAAATATTTATTGATTACGGACAAAAGCTTACTAAGCAACAAAGTGGGAATGTGATCAAAGCATTTATTTGAGAATAATAATAATAGAGTTGCATTTGAAGGTCAGTATTGCTGATAATGAATTTATTAAAGTTAGAGGGTGTGACACATTTAAGTCACGGATGCTTTGTAAAATAAATATAAAATAAAACAATATTGAAGATCCGGAATAATTACGGAGGGCATCTCACCACTAACCCGCAGGAAAGTATTTTATGAACAGCCAAAACTTAGAGACTGTGTGACGATTGCGTTTAATTCCCAGTTGTGTCATTTGGAACACACTCTGCCTGGAAACTTGCAATATAAAGAACAGACTTTTCCGTGTAAAGAATCCCTGGAAAAATAAAACAAAGTGGTCTCAACAACCAATTCATTTACCAGCAATATGAGACTAGTGTATATAAAAACATACTGAATGGGTTTTACTCGGATTAAGAGAAATGCCCAATCAAATTCCCCGAAATTCATTTAAAAGGGTCCGCACATTCTCGA
The DNA here is from genome assembly GCA_028023455.1 of Epiperipatus broadwayi. Lineage (NCBI taxonomy): Eukaryota > Metazoa > Onychophora > Udeonychophora > Euonychophora > Peripatidae > Epiperipatus > Epiperipatus broadwayi. Next base: position 1,272,103 of record JAQFVV010006271.1, read on the forward strand.
TGTCACTGATGAACTCTATAATTAAAGAACACGGTAATTAAAATAGGAAAATGCATGCTTGCGGGTTTAAAAAGTAAGTATAGATTTATATACACAATCATGCATTAGGGGACACATTTAATCATTGACCTCGCACATACTCTCATATTAGATTAAAATCAATAACATGTAGATTTTAAACTATGTGATTATATTATATATTAAAGAATAGAATCGCCCTCGAACGAGTGATTTGCAAGATAATAAAATTGGAAAATTATAAATTTAAAATATGCCTTAATAGTGGCATCTTACTTTCAATAAAGGAATAGTTCACTCGTTCAAAGACGATTCTGACACATTATCATAATAAAATAAAAGAAAGCTTTATAAATAGAAAATATTAACCCAAGGATAGAGCAAAACTGTTGATTATATTATATTAACACGTTAAAGAAATACATAATGAAGTTATGTGAAATATAAGGAAAACAATTTTAAATAGCTATAGCATGTTAGTTATCACAAGAGCTCTTGGGTTAATTTAGGGCTACCTCTGGAGAAGCATTTAGGTAGATTGATGGTCGGCAGGTTTTTATATAATTTAACAGCAAAATCTGGAAATGTTCATATTTTGGCAGCAGCAGCAGCAGTTCCGGGGTTCCCTATGTGATAACTTCCGATTGTCTATGGCAGCATATGACCATTTCGGAGAGAAATAGCCTTCTTGCACTCTACTCTGTCATGTCAAGGTTAGCAAATTATTAGAATAGAACTCAGAATGATTTCTCTTAGAAACATTAGAAGACAAACTCTGGAGAACAAAAGAAAACCCTTCTTTTTATAGTAGACGTTAACAATAGAACTGCCCTGGAGCATTACAAAAATATATCGGACTTATCAGCTGTAATTAAATCTATCCGAATGTCTAAAGGAATTCAACATTAATTAATTTCTTTTGTTAATTTCCCTGTCGACATTCGGATTACAAACTAGATTTAATTAAAAATTACTTTTACTAATTAAAGAAAACCTTAAGTGGACATCTGCTGTTTTTAGATAAACTTATATAATATTAACTAATTAAAATATTGTCCATCATTTATTTTAACAGAAATATTTGGAATAACTTTTATTAAATTAAAGAAAATGATTTTACTTTTTAAATTGCAATATTTGAATCTATTTACTAAACAAATATTTACTAAATGAATTTTATTTTAAATCAAAATATATTACGACAGTAATATATTTGTAAATAGATTCAAACAAAATAACTTTAACAATTTATAATTTTGATATATTTTAAAATGCATATCATAGTGTGTGCGCAATTACGACTTATATAACCTACTTTTTAATAAATCAAAATTATATGAACATATACGTAATCTATAATCTTTTATTTATTTGGGAATGAATTATATATATAATATGAGCATTGTACTCGTGGTTTAAAATTAGGTGGGAATTTCGGTACATAAGTGTATTGCAGACACACTACGATAGATTGGGGTTCAAACTAAAGTATGATGGTAGGAAGTAGGTGAAAAAAAGTGAACTGAAGATCTGCAAAGCAGACCTTACTGATTCACAATACATTGTGCATGAGACCGGAGTCAGCAAGAAAATAATAATTGACTGGGCTAATTTTTTCTAGGAGAAGTGTGCCAGATATTATGACACAAATCTGATGGTTCTTGGTGGATTTGATGACAATGGAGAACCATTAGTCATTGAAATTGACGAAATGTATTATTTTCACTGCAAAGACCACAGGGGGACTATACAAAGAGGTCATTGGGTCTTTGGCAGTATAGAAAGAGTATCAAGAAAGTGCTTCTTGATAGAAGTTCCATACAGGATGGCTAATACACTGGAGGGTCTGATACAGCAGTTCATTTTACCAGGTATGCACATTATTTCAGATGGCTGGGCTACATACAATAACATCAGCAGTCTCAACAATGGTGTGTATATGCATTCAGTTGTTGATCATCAGGACAACTTCATGCATCCTAAAGACCAAGGCATACTCATTCAGAATATTGAAAATATGTGGATAAGAGCAAAGTGCAAGCTGAAATTTTAATCTGGTAGCAGCAGAGCTTTGTTTTCATCATACTTGCATGAATTTGCCTTCCAGAATAGACACAGCAATACTGCTTTTTTTTCCAACTTCCTATTATGCATTGTTCATAATTATGCTTAAAAAGGTAAATGTTTTTTTATTACTTTTACATTTGAATAAATTTTCACGTAATTGTAATATAATAGTATATACGTAATTTACATTGATTAAATTTTAATGTAATTGTAATATAGTAGCATATATGTAAGATTTTCGAACAATTTAGTTATAATTTTAAATGATAAAGGGCCAACATATTGGGGCCACTAATGTAAACCTTTACCGGCATTTAGATCTAACTAAAGAGAAGAGGGTTTTTTAATAACCTCAATCCATGGAGGTCTGAGTAGATAGGAAAAAGAGAACTTTATTCATCAAACTCACAAGATTGTTTTAGATTGGCAGCTTAAAATACATCATAATTTAATATTAAGAAAGAACTGCACCAAAATTAAAAAAATAAAAGCATATGATAGACTTAAATATATAAAAAAAGTTAGTATGAGAGCAAATTTAGATTTACATTTCAGAGGATATTTAATTACTAATATATAAAAAAAAATCTGGATAGCAGAGGTTGAGATTAATTGAAGAACTTAGGTTTAGATTTCACATGGTGGTTTTTAGGTTAAATTATTTTGCTTATATTCAAGAGCCCATTGACAAAGTTTGGCTCATGCCTGACAATTTAACAGGATCCAGTGAATTATAAAGTGACAGCAAGTTTCCATTAGGCATTCCTCTGTTCTTATTTCAAACTTTTCATCCCTTTAGAGCATCAGCAGATTGGTTATGAGTGGTAAGAGAAAGATCAGCAGAGGTGAGAAAGGTGATTAAATTTACTACTCATACAGCATATTGGGAATCAGAGTAGTGTTGAATAGATTGACGACAGTTGATTTCTCCAATCCAGTTCTCCATTGGTGGTACAAAATTGACTCATTTTATATTACACTCAGATATTTAAGGAATGTTTTTTAATATTTTCTTTGTAATCTCAATCTTGATCTAATAGGGAATTTCACATTTACTTTACCTATTGTTCTTGGAGATGTAAGCATTAGACAACTGTCCAAAAATATAATCAAATCTATTTCCAGATTAAAAATAGATTTGACAAAAATGTTAATAGCAAAAATACAAACCCTTAATCTGATTTCCCTTTTTACTTTTAGTAAACTTTAATTAGAAATTCTTTCCCAAAACTGAAACAATGTTAAATTCCTATTCCTTTAATTATTTTTGGACAATTAACATTCTCCATCTTGGATTTTTAAAAGAAAAATACAGTTTTTAAAATGAATAATTTAAAAGAAAAAGTTTTTACAAACTACAAAAAAATATATTTATAAAATTAATAATTTGTTAGTATTTGCTTCCATCATATATATATATCTGAGCTGCACCTAATATACTTCTATTTTAATAAAAAAAAATAATAAAAAAAATGTGAAGTTAAACTTTATCAATTTTAGGCATGCATCTCAAATATATACATAAAAATATACATACAACTAAAGAGGTGGGACAGAATATGAGGTTTGAATACATGGGTTAATAAATAAAGGGAACCATAAAGCTCAATCTTAAGCTAAGATTGACTACTTCACTATTAAAGTAAAAGGGTGGTTGCTGGAGGGTTGAATTATATAAAATCTAAGAGCAGTGTTCTCAGATCCAAGGCTTCTCACTGATGGAAATCACAAGCAGAAACTAGTCTGGGGATATTGGATGAGCAGGTATGGGATATGGATTTTATGCACAAATCTTCTTGAATCCATTGATTACTCTGGATTGTGCTGAGTGGTGCTACTGTATGGAGAGTGTAGCCTCTGTGTAAACAGCTTGTGTAAGCATAAAAATGGTGATCATGTAATGTTTAGTGGTTTAACATTCTTATTATTCCAGATGTTTACTAGTATGTGATTATTTATATGGTAAATAAATTTAATCAGGCCATTTTCAACTTGCATCAAACAGTATAGTGAATTAATTGTCTTTTTTACTTCTATGTTTAACACCAAGTAACACTATAATCTTTTTTAATCAATTGCCTAAAAATTCTAAACTGAAACATTAGTTGAATAATGAATATCTATATAAATGATATATTTTTAAAAATTTTGTAATCTTGGTAGTTAAAAATAATCACAATTCTTATTTCTAAAAAGTTGTAAACTCTTCAGCCAAAGTAGTAGTTAGAAAACTGAAGGTGGAAAATACTAAAATCTCCTAGTTGGTATCTGGCTACCAATTGATACTTAACCTTTGTTTAGTTGTCTGTCATTACAATTCATTTTTAAGTGAAAAAAGATTATATGAATTGGAAAACTGTCTAATATAAAGAGCCATCATTAGACTTTATCAAATTAGAAAATAACGGAAGAGACAATTGATTTTAAAAGTGAATGTATGTTTTTTTTTCCATATGTCATAGCATCGGCTGGGAGGCGAACGCGCAACAATCGTCTGCAACCAACAGCTCACTTACAAGACGGCTGCGCTGACCTCTCGGCTAGCAACGCTTGACAAGTGAATATATGTTTTATTATAAAAGCACAAATATTGCAAGCATAAATATGGTGCAGAATTTATTATACATAAAAAGTGGAAGAAAACATTATAATGTTTGATGATGTATCAGATAGAGTAGCACAATTAGTTATCAAATTATTAATACAAATTATTCAGAATTACATCCCAACAAATTACTAAAACAAATGATTCAGAATTATATTTCAATAGAATTATATTTCAATAAGTTCTCAATAGTGATAAAGAAACAATAAATTTATATATATATATATAAAATAGTTTTAATCATATTAAACAACATTTTAAAACTGTTATGGAAAACATATCAGATAAAATTGGAAAATGGTTGAAAAATGAAAGTGATGTGGCTATGTTTGGAGATGGTGACAACATGGGAATCGACAAAAACTTATGAAATATGTAGAAAAGAACATACTATACATTATGCATTCTTTTTTTTTTAAATAAATGTTAAACAGAAATGTAGTGTGAATGTAAAAAATATATAATAATGCAAAACTAGAAAAATGGAAATTATTAAAGAAAAACTAATAATAACAGATATTCCTAACATTCAGAAACATCCCAATGAATTTAAATTAAAACTGGTAAATCATTTTAAATATTAAAAGTTTGAAGATTGTTTAGAATTGAATGAAATCAACAAAAAGATAAATGATACAAGATAACTGATACAAAATGCAGCAATTTATCAGTAAGTTTTATACTGAGACAAGGAAATGCAGGATAAAAAGGAATATAAAAATATTCAAAAATTATCTATTAAGAAGAAAGTAGGTTGAAGTAAAGAAGGGTTCCCCTTTTTTCTTCCATAACATAAGCTTGTCGTTAAACACCTGTAGAGGTCCTGACTATCGCATTTTACATGCATATTCTCCAGGTTATAGCCTCAGTAAATATTACTATTAAGAAAAATTAAATATATAGAGTTTTGTAAAATGGTACTAAAATAGTTAATAATAATATAAATAAAGATAATTGTTAATTGCTAAAGAATACTATAGGAAAGCATAAAGACCTGTAAAGGTATAAAACAACATTTTAGGCTTGAAAGGAAAGTTGTTTCAGCAATAAAAATAAATTATTTATAAAAAGAGAAAATTTATAATAAAATATGTAAAAATTTTACAAAGAATTATGTAGTAGTAACAAAGAAATAAAAAGCAAAGTAACTATTACATTTACTACAACTTCTAAATTTCTGAACATTTAAAATGAGAATTGAGATATGCAATTAAATCTATGTAGAATAAAAAAGCTCCGGGCAATAACGAAATCATTATTGATATTTCAAAAGAGGTAGGCAAAGGAATTGTGAATTACCTTACATTGAGAAAGAAGAGAAGTAAGATGTAGACACTATACATTCAGGATTATAGTGGGAGCATTTGTTATTGTGTGTATATAGTGTACTTTTCTAATACAGCTTGGCAGGAACCAGAACTGTTTTAATTTGTATACGTTAATCTCTCATCACACCCTTAACTTGGAACAGTTGAGAACTTTGTCTAAACTATAAACTAGTTAGTGAATTAAACTACTTTATGAACTAAAATCTAACTAGTTTGGGAACTAATATTTGTGGGCTGTAATTGAAGAGTCAGTACACAGCAATAACCAAGTCTTTTTCCTTAAAATCTACAAACAAAATAGCATTACATTCTAAAAACATTTGTTTTACAAACTCTCCTTTTGAAAGAGGTTTCCTGTTGTGAGCAATGCAATGGGCAACTTGAAAACTAGCAGCTGTAATGTTGTTATTTTTTGGAATCAAAAAAGGTTTTAAAACACTGGTTTGTGAATGCTTCCCTTTTTTTTTGTAAAAGTGTTCTTCTTTCTTCATCTGTTGAAAGGCCAAGATTAGAATGCAACTTTTCAAAATGTCTTTTTACATTGTATGTATGTGAAGTCACTTTTTTGTTACAAATTACACATACAGTCATTTAATTCTTTTCAATCACACCATATTTATCAAACTATTGTGTTTGATATGGTCTGAAACTTGTATCATTTGTTTTCATTTTTTTAACCACTGACATAGTGCAGAGCTACAACTAAAAATATTTATATTTAGAATACAATAATTTGGGAAGAAATTTCTTATTAATGTACTTGATATACATCCATATGTAGATGAGAAACGTTAATAATAAAAAATAATAATGTTGAATTATTAAACACTTCTAGATGAGTTTGACAAGGCTGCCATTTTGTTCAGTACCATTACATCCCTGAGCTGGTACATCTCCCTGTTCTACGATGCAACAAATATGTATGAGTGTCAAATTTATAACTAACTGTCATGAGTCATACATGCTTCATGACAAAAGGATGAAACAATGTTTTACTAGCATGTATGTCATACCAAGTGCAGTGATGTGATAGAAAATCAGCTAGCCAATGTCCACTTGGAAATATTTTTTTTTATAAATTCAACATTAGATATATATACTTTATTTTTTAAATATTTTTGATTGTATGTTGCCTCTTTTATGATATAAAAAATAAGTTTATAAAAATCAATGCATGGGTCATTTAAAAAGCCTGTGTGGGTCAGATACTGACTCATGGGTCATAGGTTCACCAATACTGATCTAGATCATTTCCCATGCATATACATATAATCAATACTCACTTTATATTAAGATAGCAAAATTTCAAACTTTAATGGACAGGCTTCAATCTTCTCCTCCTCCAACTCTCCAACCAGCCAGATCATTGTAAAAAATTATTCATATAGAGTTTCAATATAAATTTAATAATATTTATTATACTGAACATACTTTTTATGCTTTCACATCATATTTAGGGTCACTATACTATCTATATTAAACACATCATAGCTGTCTTCTTTCAGACCCTTTCCCCATTTAATTATATATATATATATATATATATATACACACACAAACAATTTTGCATAAAATTTCATAGATTTAAATTGGTATCGAACATTTTAGGCAATATTGCATAAACCAGCAGAGATTATTAGACAATGTGAATGAACTAAATTTAAACACTTTTCTAAATTATTTTATGCATGTTGAATGAATAAATGATAATGTTTATTATAGCTTATCAAAATCTTATTAATAATGCAATGTAATTAATTTGATTCTTGGTTTTATCTGTTGTTTATTTATGGAGATGTTAAAATTGCAATGTGCATGCATCTATTTGTATAAAATGAATAGCATTAATAGGTGTGTAGACATTATATTATTCCAAGAATGAAATTATGTGTATATTGGTCTCTCTTGAATATAAAAACAATACAGGTGTGAAATGTTGGCCTATTTGTACATTATACTGATATTGGATGTTTGCAATGTATATTACTGCTTTAAGTTGAATAATAATATTTCTGTCCTTCATTTATATATATTGTGACATTTTGCATGTTACAGTAGAGATTCTGACATATAATTATTAATTTGATGCTTTTTAATATGTATTTTATAATAATGTTTTATGAGTTTTTATATTTATGGATGCCCTTATAGGTAATTATATTTATAGTTTTTATGAAATAAAGATGGTGGTATCATAGTTTCTTCTGCTTGATTATATTTATTTATTGACTTGTATTGATATATTCTATATACATATCTTATATTTACTTCCTTATAGTGAACATTAATGAATGATATAATAATAATAATAATAATAATAATAATAATAATAATAATAATAATGATGATGATGATGATGATGATGATGATGATGCTAACAGTAATAATAATAACAACAACAATAATAATAATGATAATAATAATTTCTAATGCTACTGTTGGTAATAAAGTTGATTTATTAAAATCAACCTGTGTAATATGACAACATGTTTTTGGTTATGAATTTCAAACTTTCTCTAAAGATCTAAACCTCATGGTTTTATAATTACGAGTTAAATGGTTTTCTGTATATTCACTTACATGATATATTAAAATAAAATAAACTATAATATAGAGTTCAAATAAAATTGGGTAATATTGCCATTTAAAAAATTAAGTTATATAATAATAAAATTAATATTAAGCACAGTTTGGGTAAATAGCTAAAGACAGCTGTTTAAAATCTGATTGGCTGTCCGAGAGACAATGGTAGGCACATGTGGAAGGCTAGCAACCTTTCAATTATTACTAATAGAATTATGTAAGTCAAAAATATATAATTATTTATAAAATTTGATTTTTTCTATCTTATAATTTGCTTAATATATGATTTTAACTTCCAATGTTTGGTGTATTAGTTTTACTTATTAATAAATAAACTATTTATCTCAGTTAGATGTTAATTTATTATTTTCTTTATTTATCAGTTAATAAACATATGCTATAATTATTTGTTGGATGTGTAATTTATTTTAAATGTGGAATGTACTATTAGTACATATATTGAAATTATATATATTCCATATGAATATATTCTATTGATGTAAATGTTAAATGTATTAAAAAAGGGAAATTGAATATAACCCAAGTCCATCTTGTGATTTGGGCTTCTGAAGAAGGTTAAGGCTGATGACAGGCACTCCATCCCCCACCACAATCTTATACATTGGGTTGCCACCTTTTGGATAAAGCTTTTGGTTGGGGAGAAGCCAGCTAGAAAGTAGGTTATTTTTGGCAGGACAATTGTGTTTAGAGGCACAACTTTCCCCAAGAGAGAAAGGTGAACTCTAGATAATGAGGTCACTGTTTTTTCAACCTTTGAGAGCAAGGAAGCTACTTTCTCATAATGGAGGGGAAAGAAGCAAGGTTGAACCTGAGAAACTTCTGAGGGGGAGCCCTAAATCTCCCCTGAATTTGTTTCCTGGTTTTGATCGACCACATGGCTGATTTCATTTCTCTTCATTAACCCTCAGACCAAATTTGCAAGTGAAATGGTCTAAGAGTTTTTTTAATTTACCAACCTCATCCTGGAATGAGAAAAATACTGTCACATCATCCATATAGGATATATGGTGAATGCTTTTTTTAAGCAAAGGAAAGGCACTACCTGGAAGAGTTGCCTCAATGCTCAACAGCAATGTGTTAATGTAAACCTGAAGAGAAATGCACTTAGTGGTGAGCTCTGCTGAAATACAGAGCTGAAACCCTGGAGTCACTTGACAATCCAAAGAGAGAAACACTTCTCAATTTTGCAAAAGTTCTCAATCATTTGGAGGTATGTGTGAGGCACTTGGAGTTTCTCCAGGATACCAAGTAGCACATCAACCCTGACACATTCAAAAGCTCTGGCAAAGTTAAGTTGCACTGTGACTGTCCATGCCATCTTCCTCCTGTACACATGTCCACTTTCCTTTGACCAACCTCCCACAAGAAAGGGAAACTTATAGCTTTAAGAGCAGATGACTATGGTGATCAAAAATATTGTGACCTCCAGTTCCCTTTTGAAGGAAAAGTTGCATTATTGGGAAATTTATGGGCTAACACATGCCAATGATTTGAAAGTTGAAACTGGTCTTCCCATTGGAATTTTACGGTTCATAAGACTGATGAAAAGGTAGAAGCTGGAACACACACTGGTGGACTTTTTAATTAAGATTATCCTTTGGGCCCTTCTCACCATGGTGTTCCTCTGTCACAAGCAAGGATACAGGACTGACCCATATGACCAATGTGCAACAAAGAGGAAGAGACAGTTTCCCACATTCTAGAGAACTGTGAAACATGGAACAAACTATGGTTCCAGGCTCTACACAAAACCACAGACAAGGACATTGCAAATATTGTGATAGCCAAGGTGATTAACAAAGGACTCTATGGTTCAATCATACTGGAAATACACATTATTGGTCAGAAAAAAACTCAATTTTGAAAAAGGGAATAGACTACTCCATTAAAGGTCTTTTTTATAACCTACTTAGTGAGGCCAGAGATCATGACAAAAAACCTGCCAATTCTGGCTTGCTGAACAAACATGGGGCAATTTAATTTGGAAAAATATCCCATCTTCTAGTTCCTTGCTACCAAAGACAATTAATAAAAGAGGAGACAGTGTCAAAATAAACTGAATAACCAAATTAAAACTATTGGAGGTTCGGCCTCACCAATTTAATTTCAATTAATCTTATGGTCATGAAATCAAATTAATAACTTTTTGACTCAGTCTTCCTTTAGTTAACCAGGATTGCTTTTAAACTTTCTAATAACAAACATTATCCTTTATTGAAATATCTACAAAAGTTAATTCCAAACCCTATTGGATGTCCACAAGGTGAGCCAGGTGGGCAGGTTGACAGTTTGTAGTCACTGCAGATCCGGACTCCTTAGATTGACATAAAATCACACCCATTGGATTAGCATTGGTCTGGAAAAATCATTAGTTCATCTTATACTAAGACACTAAGAAAAATGCTTGTTTTAATAACCAGTTGATTTGGTTCACCTTTACTTGACCTTGATTTCATGTAAACTTTGTAACCATATATATTACCATATTGTCCTTTTTTATGTTAATTAGAAAACTTAATTCCAATTCCTATCAAATGTATGCACTGTGATCTGGGTGGGCAGGTCAACATGCCTAAAATTAATGTAAGCTTGTCTCATTGTTGGTTTTGTAAACCTGTTCAGTCAACTTTGTTATTGGGATATGAATAAAATTTGGGGGTTTGAAAACAACAACATTTATAATCTATATAACATGTTTTAATTAATAAAGTTTATTGTTGAAACATAAATGTTAAATGCATGGAAAATCAATTTTATTTAATGATTTAAAAAATAAGTGACTTCATTGAATGTATTTAAATATTTTGTTATTATTATTAATAAAAACATTGTGCACTATGTATATAATTAAAAGTTCATTTTATTAAATTATAATTTAAAAGGAAGTTGATATTTCTATAATTGTGCCAAATATTATGGTATATTGAGATTAATTCTGTTGGATTAAAAAAATTTATCTGTAAAGAACTGATATAATTATTTTATTAAATAAACTTCAGAATGATTTATTGTTCTGTTGGCACATAGCCAAGAATAATTTCTTATAATACTGACTGATCACATGAGCAGAGCGGGTTGTCAGGCATGAAACAAAAAAAAACATTGAATTTTAAGCTCTTAAAATCTTTTTATAAATACATAGATTTTTTATCTCAGAAGTGCCAAAGTTCAAAGGGATAATCTTATCTTCCATATCTTCATTTGCAATGGATAGGAATACTGTATAAACCATCAATTGTTGCAAAAATTATGATTTTCTTCAACTTCATGCTTGTCTGTCTTCTGTCTATATTTAAAAATTGATCACCATGATGAATAAAATTATCTGCTTCTGTTAATTGCCTTTGATCATTTCTTCAATCAATTTTCAAAGGAAAACAGAATTTTTATTAATAAACAAAACACATGAAATACAATCAATTCATAAATCTTTTATGAAATATATTTTTCCCTATGGCCTTGTTTTTTTTTATGACTAAGTTTTGTAATAAATATTTTTTAAGAGCATGCGTAATGTTATTATATTTAATAAGTGTTGCTAAAATGAGAATTATTATTTAAATTTTTTATATAAGTAGTCTTAAATATGTTTGCTCTTTTAATGATATTACTTTAAATATTATTATAGTATTGAGTTTTTTTTATCTTTAACAGGTATTTCATCCATTGCTTCATCTTATAAGCCCTCAGTGTATAGGTTTCTGGACTACTAATTATTTATATCAAATCTGGCTAAATTTACTTTGGAAATATGTTGAATTGTCGATCATCTATGCATTTGTGAATTTTAGTATGTAAATGTGAATATTGATAGCTGTTAAACAACATTATTGTTTATTTTTTTTAATAATTATTTTGTTTGTTAAATATATATTTTGTTTATTTTATTATTGTCCATTACTTGAGCAATAATTTGAATTATAAAATTTAAAATATTGATATGCTAAATATGGTATATGTGTTCAATATATATGCTGGGAAAACCTGTGTCTATTCTTTATGATTTTGTATTAATTGGAAGAAATCTTTTTTATATAATTGATTGCTTCCAGTTACATATAATATTGTAAAAGAATCTCTGATCTCCAAGACCATGAAACTATTTAAAAGAAAAATCACTTTGTATGGTAGTAGATTTGTGTTTAAATGTGACTTTGCTAGTTAACTTCTTTCTTTAGTATTTGCTTTCATTAGTTAACAATATTAAATAATAATTTGGCATAAAAAAGAGGTCTAGATTTATTATCTAGTGACATGTTCTAGTGAAGTTATATATCAAACTACTTTATTCATTACAATATATATATGAAAAACAAAACAAGTTGTAAATCATGTAACTTGCTATAGTTTGCATTTATGATCAATAGATGGAGCTTTACCAAAATCTCCACACAAGTATTAGTTCACATAAACACCAAGAGAGATAGAATTAAATATCTCTTTCATTGTCTCCACCTTCAGATCAGCTGATTTCAAGCTAATTTGGCTATCATCAGTGAAGATCAGGGACTAGAAACTAGATCTAAACACTAACTCCAATAGCATTTATGAAACATGTTCCTATCAGTTTGCAAGCATGAATATTTTTGACACATAATGTCTTCAAATCCAGCCTAACAAAAAAGATAGCTATATGGGTCTGAAATCAGTTCAGTTTCACCACATAGTAAAAGTCTCTGCAATATATATCATTGCAAAAACCTTCAAAGGCACATTTATGAAAAAACAAACAAGTTATAAATCACGTAACTTGCTATAGCTTGCATTTATGATCAATAGATGGAGCTTTACCAAAATCTCTAAACAAGCATTTGTTTACATAAATGCCAAGAGAGATAGAATTAAATATCTCTTTTGTTGTCTCCACCTTCACATCAGCTATTGGAGTTAGTGTTTAGATCTAGTTTCTAGTCCTTGCCCTTTACTGATGATAGCCAAATTAGCTTGAAATCAGCTGATAGAAGGTGGAGACAACAAAAGAGATATTTAATTCTATCTCTCTTGGTGCTTATGTAAACAACTGCTTGTATGGAGATTTTGGTAAAGCTCCATCTATTGATCATATATATATATATATAATAGTATGATAATTTTTTAACTTAGTGTGTTGTTTTAAAAATCAATAAGGAAAATCTTTTAAAAGTGATGCAAGAAAATAATTGACATAAAAATCTCTTCAAACAACCAAACTAATTTCTCTGCATTTTGCATTTCTGATGAGTATCCTAATCTATGTCAGAGAAGATATGGGATAATTGTTTAGGATATGTAATATAAGATCTATTTCATTAAAATATTACATGGATATTTTTTTTCATTTTAATCTTATTATTTTTAAATTTATATAGGTAAAAATAGAAAAAAGATTACAAACTCATTAAAAATGGGAAAAAATTATCTAGATTACAGGATATTTAAAATAAAGTCTTGATTAACCTCATTCAGTAAAAACAAATACTAATATTTATTTCTCATAATACAAATCGAATAATTCAGTGGTAGGAAGTTTGTTTGAATTTAAAACATGGTAAAAGGCTGATTATAACTTTAACTAAGGATCGTTTGTTTTTTCAGTTTAATACAATACTGTTGTGCTCTAAAACTTGCATGTTATTGGTTTTGCATCAAATTGTGTACACAATTAATTGCAAAGATTTTAATTGCTCTAAGGCTTATTGTGGTGAGACCCTAAGTAATGTATCTACATGACTTGCTCAGCATAATTATCTTTACAACTAGACCAAGAAAAGTAATGAATACTTTTCTGTTTTTTTAAATCATGAGTTGCAATCAGGCCACAACTTTGATCTCTCTATGGCTGACATTTTTCGTTCCAAGGGAAATGACGGAAAGAGAATGGTGAAGGAAGCATGGCTAATAACTAAGGATAATAATGCCATCAATAAAAAAGGACTCTAAAAAATGTCACTAATAGCTTCATGTTTTATTATTAGTATGGAAATATATTACTAAAAATTCAATTTTATGATAATCTTTTCTTTAATATTCAAAAGAGACTTTAAATTTAGATATCAACTTCTTCTAGTCATATTATGCTATGGTTATGACACTGTTCAGTATTAAAAGTATTCGGGTTTAAATAAATCTTCTTTATCACAAATTTAAACCTGTTTGGTTGTTAAATGTATTAACATGTTTAAATCATTAATAGTGCAATCAAATACTAAATTGAAATTGTCATTTGTTTAACATTTTCTCTATGCTTGAAATTGAATATATGTGGATAGATCTAAGATTAACTCTGTTACTTTCCATGCTTCTGAAAGAACAATTAATATAATTTGCTTTTGTAACTCATTACATGTAATATTACAGTGAGATCATGAAAACTAAAGCTATATATAGTTCAAAACTCAACTCTGTAACTACTACTATTATTATGTCTTACGATTTCTGAAGATATTGCATTTTGTTAATTTTTTATGGCAGTAAATGGTTTATTTACTTAAGATTGATATTTATTAAGGAAGGATTAATAGTGAACTTGCAGCGTCTAAATCTGATTAGAAAGTTAACATTACCCAGTCCTGCATTTGAAAAAATTGCAAAAGTCTTCCCAATAGCAAACAAAATTTGTTTCATTTTGTGCCCTGTGTCATTTTGTGTAATGGTTTAGTAGTGAACTAAAGGACTAATCATCTAATGATCCCAACCAAAGCTTAATCTCATGTAATTGCTTCAATGATCAAGTCATTGATATAATGTTATTTGTTCTGGGTGATTTACAGCAGCGAAAATGTAATTAATTTATGAGCAAAAAATTCTAGACAAATGATCAATTGTTTTATTTTATATCCATATGACTGGCGATACTACTCGAGCGCAAATTGATTTTATCTTATTTTTCCATTTATCTTTCTATCTATTTATCTAAATTCTATTTATCTATCTACCTATATCTCTCTCTCGCTCTCTTTATATATATTATTCAATATATCTCTATATAAATAATTTCTAGAAATAAATCGCACAAAAATAATTATGAACAAAAAAAAGCCCTGTTAATCCGTAAGCATTTGATTCTACTGCGAATAACAATTGGTTATATCGTTATTTCTCTTTGAAATGATACTAGTGAAATAATTGTCTGGCTTAATGTTTAATTTATATTCGCATGTGAATATTTCCAATAAAGTGACGTGATAATACTATTAACTTTAATCATTACTATAAATGCAAATTTTTGGTTTAGTTGTTTGTATTTCACAAGTATTTTGTTTCCATTAATTTTATTATTGTCAATTTTTTTTATTACTAATAATATTTTATTATTTATTAGAACATATACAAGAAAAATTCCTCTTTACTTTCATATAAACAAAATCTGACCAAGTATGTTAAATACAGTAATTAAATCTTATAAATAAAACAGTTTCATGGAACTTGATTCATGTGTTACATTCGTTTCGTCACATATACGTTTTTGTAAACAATAACGTTGTGTAAAAAAAAATAAAATAAAATTAAACTCTCAAATTACAAGACGAGACATTTTATCATTCTTATCAAAGTAGTTTTTTTCTAAAGTTCAGAAATTAAAAGATTTGTTTCGGATAAAGGCAATTACTATTTTATAAGTGACTTTTTTTAAATTAACAATATTTTAAGTATATATAAAAAGGACAATGTAAATATTTTTTGGCTTTTTAACAAGTGAAAATATTCTTCAAATTAATAACTATACTCATTTTTGCAGTAAATATTTATTCAGGTATTGCTTATCTTCATCTTTTATTTAATCTCTTTATATACGTTTAATAGCTTCAGATATTAAATAAACATTATAGTGTAATTTCGGTTCTACAGTTATTTTTTATATTAATAATTGTCAGTAAAAAGAATGATATATATACATTTATATTATGCTATATTTAAGTATTTTTAATGATATCATTTATAATTATTATTATTATAATAAATAATAGTCAAATGTTTATTATACAAAATGTTGATCATCAATATATCACTATATATATATATAAATCTACCAGATGAACTTAATGACGTCATATTTAAAGTTTTTCCGATATTGATAATTTATAGACTAGTTAATATCTTTATATTGAAGTGGTCAATCTGAGGAGTCAGATTGTGCTTCATAACCCACTCTAATCTTCCACCACAAAAACAAATTCAAACTCCATTCCTATGCTAATATATGCACTTATATATCTCAATTTTTTGTGCTTTAGTTTTCAAATTAACCATGACGAAGATATTCACAAATATCTTAATTTACATATCTTAAATAAAGAAATAAATAAATATTTTGTATCATTTAAAAGTCATATGTGTGCATAAAGGATATGTACATATAACAGGTGAAGGGAGATTACTTGTAAAATAATTATATTATATTGTATATTTAAAATTATGTTAAAATATTATTTATTTTCAGTAATGGCGGTCAGAAAATCTGATGCAATCTTGCCGAATATTTTTGAACACAATTAAATTAATTAGTATAAAACCCATTAGCAAATTTAGAAATATGATAAATTTAGAGATATAATGTAAGACCCATTAGTGAAAAATTTGCAGATTTTAAGTTACTTTTACAATCTAAGATTAGATTTTAAAACAATCATTGCAGGATTGTATTGTTTTCTAACTTACTAACAGAAAAGCATGCATCCAGTCGGCAATTTGCAGATGGTCAAGGTATGTAGATTGCCTAAGGTATTATAACTAAAAGCATTCCAGAATAACTTTAACAAACATATAAATAGGGCTAAATTTAAATGCAGAAAAAAGAACAGCTACTTTTAAAGAACAATGGCTAACCTAATCCATGCTAGTCATAATTTCAAATCAATGTGCTATGTGTAGAGGGAAGATATATTTTTTTGGCCATTCCAATGCCATGTCCATAAAAATCATCACCCTGGACCTATCTACCCACGATCTGTAATGTACTTAAAGGTTAACTAATGGAAATGCTACCTGCCTAACAAATAAGAATCAAAACTAGATCTAGTCTCTGATGGACACTGCAATTAACTGGGGACCACTATTAATGATTAAGGTAATAAATTCCCATTGCTGCCTAATATCCACAAAATCTTCTTTAAGTTAAACCTTAATCTAACCGTCTTGTATAATTACTTCTAAAATGTAAAATAATGTATGATCTTGAGATCAGAAATCAAATATTAAGTAAAATAATTTGTAGTATTCTTACCTGATTTTTAATATGTATCCAACTTTCTATAAACTCTTTATTAATTCTTTCCCATCATTAAGCCTCAATTATATAATATTTTCTTATTTCACTTTTGTGCAGCAGCAATATATTATGGTAACTTTATTTTTATATTTTATATTTTGAAACTAATATGCCATATATTATGGTAACTTTATTTTTATATTTTATATTTTGAAACTAATATGCCAATAACCTTCTAAATTTGCAAGTGAGTTCACTCTTTCTCTTAAACCACCCCTCTTTTTGCAAGGAGGGTCATTAATTCTTAGTTAAAAACATATTTTGTTGTTTTTATTACTGCAGATGCTTGCCAGCTTGGGAGAAACAAGTTAATTATATTTTAATGTTATAGTCAAATAGAGCAGAAATCTGCTCTATTAATTAATTCTATGAAATGTTATTCCTAATTTAAAATAATAGCACTAAGTCTAAAATCTCAAATCTGTTTATTTGAAATGAAATAAATATTCTGTTCTATAAAATAAATTTAATTAACCACCACCTAAAGTATACATATAATTACTTTAGTATGCTATAAAGCACTTATGACCGAATATTAACTTGTTATTTAAATGTTTGTGGGGAGTTTACATCTAAGTAAATGTAATATGGGAGGAGGATTCTCGATTCTAGATAGAGTAATATTCCAATCAATCAGTTTAAGTTATCCATTACTGTTTAGTAACCTAATCATTCCATTACACTGGATATTCCAAATACATAGGTATTAATTAAATAATTCTTATATTAAATGTTTTATATATGTATTCTAAGCGTTGCATGTATACAGGTCTTCTTGTTCACTTATATATATTGTGCTTCACTCCACTGGGCATATTGGAAAGCTGAACCCCATTTCATTATCTCCAAGTCCAAGAACAAGGCTCTGAAACTCCTTGAGACTCTTCACAATGTGAGGCAGCTTTGCATGGGGTCACTCTGGGACAGCTAGCCTATAGCAACTCCCACCAGACTATTCTTTGTTCAGTGAACTGATTGTGCTAAAAGATGCAGAAAAAAATCGGTCATCATTCTTTATTAATAATATGAAGCACCTTTTTAGGAACCAAGACTTGATCACAAATAAATATTCCATCATGCATGTACCACTCTCTTATCTCTCATTCCAAATAAAAACCTATGAATATCCATCAGCTGTAATGTTCTGATTCTACTACACAGTTTTTCTTATAATTTATTAATCTTCTCATGTGTGCACCATTCTGTGACACAATTATATATATTCCAAATGAACTCTCCCACACACATTTCTTTTGAGATTAATTCTTCCATTCATTAATCTTAACCATAATCATATAATATTATCATAAACTAAATAATACTTGTAAACAAATTCAGTCAAGTGATACTTTTCTCTCCAGGATTGGATTAAAGAGTCCTAAATATACTTATATCACAGCACTATTCAAATCATATTTCCATAATCAATCAGTTATTGGCATATCAATCAGCCCACACTAAAATAACCTACCAATAAATGTGTATAAGATGTCTTAAATTGTAAAAGAAAAATTTTATGTTATAAATAAAATGTAAAGAGGCTAATGATAATTAATGAAGAATTATTATAATCAAATTACTAATGCTTTGTTTTGAATCGCATTAATAAATTAAATATATACATAACTAAACCTTCAGAATCATTGTTTCCTTTATTTAATGAATATGATATTTTGTTTAAACAAATTATGCTTACTATGACTAGATGAGATCCTGCTAATATAAATAACCTGAAAGATCATGATCCTTTAGATATGCTAGAACTTGTAATTGTTATTAAGCTAAGGGCTTCACTGTAGTGTCCATGCCGAAATAGAATCTCTTTGTTTCTCTGCTTTGTGATGTCAGCCGTGAAAGATAAAAAATAAATCCAGTATCATCGGGATTGTTGCTCATAAGTTGGTAGATCTGGAGAATGGGCAAATAGGGCAGAGTTTATGAGTGTTCCTGACCTATGTATTTCACACATGATTGGACTTGAGGTACTTTTGCCTCGATTCTAGATCTTGTTATGTGAACAGACAAAAACGATCAGTACAATATATATGCAGCAATAAAACTTAATTGCTTTATTTTAACACAGTTGAAAATCCTTTATTTCTTTCACACAGAAACATATATATATATATAATGATAAATAATATTTGAATATTGAATAAATATAATGCAATGTGAAAATTTCCAAGTCTATTTTAAAAAAAAATAATTGAACTGTTCTCTAGTGGTTGATAGTCACTTTTTACAGTAAAAAATAAAATATTTCTTACTTATTTTAGATCTTTTTATTTAGAGTTATCTAGAACACTAACTGCCAGAGAGCAAACTTAAATCAGTGTATACATTTTAATGTAAATTGATTTTAAAGAATTGATATTAAATTTGTAGAGTGGATATACTTCACTCATTTCTAAAACCCAATAATAAATAAACATGTTATATATGTAATGATAAATAGTATTTTAATATTGAATAAATATAATGTCATGTAAAGTTTACTGAGTTTATTTTAAATAATAATTGAATTTTATTCTAGCTGCCATGTTCAATAACATTTTACTCTATGCTAATGCACACATGCTTTGTGGATTTTTAACTATAAATGAATACTCTCACTTCCAAACACAAGATAAAGTCTTTGTGAAAAGATAGAATGAATCTTATCCTTTCTACCCAAATGTTTATGTATGGGAAAATCATAAGCATTTGGGAATGAGAGCATGAAGATGTTAAGCAATCACTTTAAATTACCTTTACTATGCCTGAATGAATGATGCTTGTGAAATTTACTAAAATGTACGATACATCCATCATTCTTAGTTGAAATTGAACATATATAAATGAGATATTAATTTTATATAGCGAGATGTTTTTATAAACTGTAATAGTAATAATCAGTCATTAAGCTAATGCACATGCACTTTGTGGATTTTTAACTATAAATGAATACTGTCACTTCCAAACACAAGATAAAGTCTTTGTGAAAAGATAAAATGAATCCATCTATTCTTTCTACCCAAATGTTTATGTATGGGCAAATCTTAAGCATTCGAATGCATTATGAAGATATTCAGGTACACATCATTAAATGATAATAAAATCCAGCAAAATAAGTTTAAATAATGTATGTGCATATAGAATGTGGAAATATCTGCTCTAGTTTATTTTAGAAAAATCAGTCAGATGATATAAATAGCATATAAAGAAAACAATAAACTGTAAAAACTTTCAGCATCTAAAAGAGGAGCCTCTTTTAAATATTTTCACTTGATATTTATATGAATAAAGTGCGATAATAAGCATATAAATGTATAAGAAAACAAAGTCTCCAAATTTTCCCTAGTTTGCCTCTTATAATAGAATCTTTCATCAAGCATTGAATGTTATATATACATTAATAATTTTTAAGGAATGTTACTGTTAAATAAATTTGTAAATAAATTGACTTTATTTCTGTAAAAATCAAGAGAATTCATTTAACAGAGATTTTCTTATAGTTGCAATTTTTTTGCAGTTTATTGTTTTCATTGGTCATTGTCTATATCATCTGGCTGTGACTTTGTTACAAAAAGATTGAAGGCCACTTATATTACCCTATTAAAAAAAGACAAAAGTGGCTGTTTTGCATTATTAAATTATAGTAATTTTAGGACTAAAGTTTCTTTAGAATTAAATAATGGGAAGTATTTTATTCTAAAGTCTGATTGTGGTAAGAAAATAAAATATAAGTTAAATAAAATTATGAAAATTATGGTAAAATAATGTTTTTTTAGATAGAGTTATTTAATAAAATTGTTATCCTCATGATTTTTTGACTTCTAATGTTTTCTTCAATTTAAAATCTCATAAAGATAGTTTTACTAAGATGTATTTATGATTTTATAGGAAGGATTGTTGATAAAATTTCAAATTTTTTTATAAGTTTTAAGAATTATATTAATTTAGGTTAATATTATGTAACTTCTTTGATGAGGCGTATGAACAATTTAATAAATTTGTTTTAAAAAGAAATGAGTTTTTGGTAGTTTAGATATTGAAAACATGTATCAATCAGTTGAAGGGAAAAAGCATTAATGTGTTTCTTATAGTTTTAAAGAAATTTGAATATTTTTCAGCAGATAAAATTAAGGTTATTCATGATTTTCTATTGTTATTAGAGGATTCTATGTAGTTTGTGTGCACTGATGTGTCTTATAAAATTAACAAGGGCTGGGTTATTGGTTATGTTACTGCTCCTTTAATGTGCTCTGTCTATAGAGTTGTGTGTTATTAATAATTTTTCTGTTTTTTCAACATTGATAGGTATGATGATGATTGTTATTCAGGAAGCTAAATTGAAGGATTGTTAATAGATTGTATGCTTTTGATTCTAATATTAAATTTACTATTGAGGGGGGGGGTACATTTGAATTTAATAAGTTGAAATTTTTACTTTTAAATGTTGATAATGTTTTATTTTGTAGTCATTTTATTAAAGAAATTTTTTTTAGATATATGATAAGGCCAGACAGTTATTAACCTTTTACTCATTAGAAATTTTTTAATGGAATTTTTGCTATAAGAATAAGAGTTTAGTAATTTTGAAAATAATAGTTATATTAAGAAAAGTCAAATTGTTTTTGACTATATTGAATTGGGATATAATAATGAATTTGTTAAGAATATTACCTTTAATAAAAATATCTATAAATTGGTTAATAATAAAGACTTAATTGATAATGTGAATAAAGAGCTTATTTCTTTGCCCCATAAGGCATAAATTAGTCAACTAATTTATAAGAATAAGTTTTTTTATAGTGTGGTATGAAAGTGGCTTGGAAGAAATGCCTGAATTTAAATTCATTACTAAATAGTTGAAAACAGTCAATTGATTGCAAATTGATTCCAGGGTAGTTTATAAGATACCTTGCAGTTGTAATAAAATTTATATTGATCAGAGGAAATTAAGTTTTAATGAAAAAGTTAAAAAGATTAAAATGGCATATGATAAACAAATTTATATATTATTAATTAATATTTAATAAAAGAAAGAGACACAACATAAACATAGGTAAAAATAGGCAAAACATAATGATAATTGACACAACATACACACATATCTTTACAAATATTATGCAACTTTACAATAAATCTCTAATAAACATTTTATAGTAATAATATTATGTATGACTATGACATATATATAAATTTAAAGTTACAAAATAACTAAAACAACTTCCTTACTAGTATTATATCTTTTACAGGATGATAAATTATTACACTTGTTGTGGTGGTATTTTTTTATAATGTAACATATGATCATACAGACAATAACAAAACACATAAATAAGATAATTTTCATTAAACCAATGTCAATTATCTTCATAATTGTTCCCATGTTCTAACACATTTGTTTTTCTTTCTCTTTATATTCATAATCTTAGCAATGACAGTGCTTAATGTCTCAATGATAAAGAGCTTTTTCTTTTGTTTTTGAATCAAACCAAATGCAGACATTTACCTCTCAAATATGGACTTCCAATATTTTTGCATTTAAGTGTCAATATTTTAGATAGATTCTATATTTTTAATAAAATTTGCAAAAGAAGTAAATGAATAAATAAAAGAAAAAATGCATTCTTAATAAGATCAATGACTAAATTAGAGTATTTATAAATTGATATTCAATCAAGGAGTGTCATTAGATTTACCTAGGTAAGTAAAACGTTTAAGGTAGTGTCTTTTATTTTATATCATTTTTATACTCTTTTGCAGGACATTACTTCCAATGATGGCTCCAGGCTTTATTCGGGCATATGTTAAATTTAACCCACCATAATTTTATTTTTTATTACTTTAATTTTGCAAAACAATTGCAGTTTAACTTAATGAACAATCTTTATCAAAATTACCACTGTGTATATTCTCCTCCTCAATATCTCACTTAAGAATTAATTATCTCCAGTCAAATATTTTAGCTAAAATTCTCATCTCAAATTTAAAAAAAAATATCCTTAGTCTTTCTGCTTCTCAAAATCTGTTAAACTGACCCAATTTCTACTTCACCTCCTTCTCTATAATTACAACTCTTCACTCCAAAGTTTAATATATTTAGCTGGCAATTAGAAAATCCAAATTCTGACTGTTTGGGGGAGGGGTATATATAACTGTGTGGATGATATAAATTAGACAGATGTCTTCATATAAGTCAAGAAGATTAATTAGTATTTTAACTTTTAATTCTGTGTGACACAGTTTTTTTTAATATATTATTTCTATTTTATTGTATGCTATTATTTTTTAAAAGAAGAGAGAGAGAGAGACAGAGAGAGAGAGAGAAAACTCATTAGCTAGCATATAGTATCAAAGAAACTGCTAATAATTCTTATTTGACTACCAAACTAATTTTGAACTCAGCTTCTAATTAATTATAGGTTGACAGTTCCAAGATAAAGACATTTTAAGCCACCCAAGTGGATAGTAGATACCCCAATTACATATTACCATCAGGATTCTAGTGTCATAAAGGGATAAGTGATGTCAGCAATACAAATGAATAAATACCAAAGAGAAGTTGAGACATTATTATTATTTTTTTGCACTGGTATTGCCAACTTATCTCAATTATTTTATTGTGGAAAATTTAAAAAGAACTGTCTTGCTGAGACTCTAGATTACTTTCTTCAGAGGGCTGGAAGCCACCAAGAATCCTGGCACATCTGGATGGACAGAAGACTTAAGAAACACATACAGGGCTGACCACAGAAGAAGTGATGATTTCAGCATCTACAATGCCTCATATCTCAATCCATTGTGAGAAAGTAAATATTAGAGAAATAGAAAAAGCATGAAGAAAGCCTACTTTGATTCAAAATCATGATTACCTATAAATAAGTCCAGATTGCAACTAATCTATATTTATACCACAAATGTGCTATCATTTTAACTATGATTTTGGAAATAGTAACCAATATAAATGTCAAGGAAATTTGCATACCATAATCAGTATATCATATATATGTATACTTAATCATAGGGTGTGCTTTAAAAAAGGTTTTTTGTGGTTATTGTCAAAGAAATTAACATACTATAGTCACTATGTCATATATACATATACTCAATTGTAATGTGTACTTAAAAGCTAACCAACAGTTTTTCCAAATGCAGGAGAACAAGCAATCAGTAATATAAAATCAAAATTTTATTAATAATTGTTGACATTTTATTTTAATTTCTCCTCTCTTCTCTCTCCCCTCAAATATCAAATAAGGTATTAATGATTAAGAGTCTTGTTATTCTTCAATATTATATTATTATGCTATTGGTTTTTTTAAATTTTATTTCAATTGTTTTATAAATAATATTATAGGTTGATTTATTACACAAATATGTTGGTGTCCTTGATATAATTCATTTTAAACTAGATGTTCATTTTTGATTGAAATATTTATGTACACATTTTATGATGGGGAACATTTAAACCTGAGATGGTGTGTGTGCGCATGAATGTATGTCAGTGGTGGACAGGTTTAAAATAAAATTATAAAGGTGAGCCATAAGCTTGAAACCAATTGGTCTGGGGATAAGAATATTCCAGATATATATTTTAAATATTTTCTCTTACACACTTATCAATTAAAAACTTGTTTGAGCTATTGGCATGTTCTCTATATTACATATTTCTAAATACAAGCTTATAAAAGAAATGTCATGCTATATGAGTTGCTTTATTGATTACTATAATTTTACCTTTAAGGCTTTGGCAATGACAAGGCTATTAATATATGGTAGATTTGAAATTAGTTCAGTCCCATATAACTATTTAAGTTAGATGGCTGGAGTTAAAGACATTTTCATGTCTAAAAATTTCAGTGTTTCTACTTAAATATTATGTATTAAATAAGTGCTGGTTTTGAGTTGATATTTTAGATCTAGTGTCTGAATGTTTTAGCTCCTCACTGAGGTGAGCCATAAGCTGGAAACCAATTGGTCTGGAAATAAGAACGTTCCAGATAGAGATTTTAAATATTTTCTCTTACCACACTTGTCAATTAAGAGCTCATTTGAGCTATTGGCATGCTCTCTCTATATATATAATTAGCATTTATGATATTTTTTTATAAATAGACATTTTTCAATTTACAGATTAGCATTGGAATTTATATGATTCTATTAACATAAAATTCTTTCTCTTATCTACTATAACAACAAAATTTTTAGCAATGTAAATACTAATTAATTCAATAAAAATAAAATACTTTATGCTTGTGATAATAATAAATATTAACATACTTCTATTATATTGAAATATTTAAAGACGTTAAGTAAAATACTCCTTAATCTTATTGAACTATAATTTTATTTATTTTTTAAAAAAATGCAGAATGTCTCTAGATTGAGAGCTCCATTCTAGCATTATACTAAATTTATTTATATTTAATAAGTATTCACAATTGTCTACATTAAGCTTAATATAATTGGCTTCATATATTTGTTTTCTCTTTAAGTCATCAATGTAACTTAAATGTTTAATATTTTAGAGCAGTAGTCTTCAACCACCAGGCCATGGACCGGCACCGGGCCACAGAAGTTTTCTGTTGGTCCACTGCTAGATTGGCAAGAAAATTTGTAATAACAAAATAAGATTTTAAACTTTTAATTAATATATACAATTTTTATTTATTTTTTCATTGCATTTTTTCTCGATTAAAAAACAAAACAAAACAAAAACAAAATCTAATCAATCATACATAAATTAATTTGTTTTTCTATTTATCACTGATGTTTATGGGGGGGGGGAGTTTTTTATTATACAAACTCCAGTTGTCTTTTGATAGCCAATCACAGCCACTTGCCAGCATTGTTAAAACAATAAAATGTAACTTGACCTTTTTTGATTTCTTAAATTTTTTCTACTCACTCTTTTAATATTTCATTTTTAGGGGTTTTTTTTTGGCTATACGGCGATTTTTTTTTTTTTTTGGCTTTAACTTTTTATGTTTGAAATCAATTTTTATTACCTTTTTTTAAAAATAAAAACCAAAAAATAAGTTCTGTCTCTAACTTTTACAAAGTATTTCTCAATACACCCCCACCACCCCAAAATAAAGTAAGATCAAAACTTTTGACTTTTTCAAGTTTCTTTTTTTTTTTGTTTAAAAATATGCCCACTTTTTTTTTGTCTATAAGGCAATATTTTTTTCGGCTTTATTTGTATACCGCTAAAATACTAAAACTTTTATTTTTAAAACCAATTTCTGTTACCTTTTTTTAAAACTAAAAACAAACAAAAAATAACTTTGGTGTCTATCTTTTGTCTCAGTGTTGACAAAGTATTTCTCAACCCACTCCCCCTACACCCCCCCCCCAAAAAAAATAAATAAATAAATAAATAAAATAAAATCAAAACTTTTGACTTTTTCAACATTCTGGTGAATAGCATTTTATTCTTGCATGTTTTAACAATGAAATAATAAATGTAAAATGCAAGCACATTAATGAGAATGATTGTTATTATACTGTTTTCTGTAGCAGTATGACTGTGCAACTCGAGAAAGAGTGTTTAGCATGTGAAGGTAAGCAACACCATTACAATACACAATAACTAGTATGCTGTTTTGGTCAGTTATAAAAATTATGCTTATCTAAGGCTAAGTAGAAAATTATGTTTATCTAAGGCTAAGCAGGTTACATCTTTAAGAAAATTTATCTGTAAACTTCTGATGGTCCGCAAAATCTTATCCTTACTTTTACCGGTCTGCAGGTGTGAAAAGGTTGAAGACCACTATTTTAGAGCATCTATTTCATGTCCATAACTTAAGTAATGAATGTATAAAGCAGATTTATCAGCTCTCCTTTTAATTGAAATGTTATGTTCTCTGGCTCTTACACTTAACTGTTTTCCTGTCTGTCAAAGAGAAATTATATTACTAAATCCACAAGTAAATTTATATATGATTACTTTATTATTTAGTTATATATTAATTGTTTCATACTTTTACTAATTAACCATACAATATATTAAGATTGATCAATATATTTTTTATTAATATATTATAAATTTTAGACTAATATAAAAGTTTGGCCCAGTTTTCATTGAATTATCAATATTACTATCATTATAATAAATTCACATAGAAATATCACTACTTAATTTACATTTTTTTACAATTAAAAAATATTTTTAATATTTGGAAGATTATATTCATAATTGTATTTATACATTGGACTATTTCTATTTTCGCTTTAGAAAAATTTAACTTTATTTAAATGTTCCAATTACATTCAACTGTTTATAATAGCTAATTGCATTCAGGTTCATAAATACCCAAATGTTTTGAGAGATATTATTCTCCTGTTTTCTTTAGGTGTTTTTGGCCTGACCAGTGAAAGTACTAGGATGGGAATAGAATCTGGATTATTAGATTCTTGAATATTGAGTGCTTTGACCAATTGAGCTATCCTGCTAAAGGCAACAAACAGAATAAATTTTATATATGAGGTTCTTCTGATCTTTCCACTTTTTACTAAGAACTATGTTGATCAGTGGTTTCCATACATTATACATACTCACACTAGGTTAACTTATGGGGTTGTTTACCATTGTCATGTGATCAGGTTATTTAAATTATCTTCTTTGTACCTTTTTTTTAATCCAATATTTTTGTATTTTTCCAATTCATTGGTATATACTTTAGACCCATTTGATTTTTCTCTTCTAATCATCAGTTTCTGGTCTTGCAATTATTTTTCCAAGTGGTGACTGGCATCACTATTATATATTCTTTCACATTTATATGATATTTCATAGATGCAGTTTTTACTTTTCATCATTTCATGTTTAGGCTTTGTAGGTGTTAGAATTTCTCATAGTGTGATATGGCTGTGGAAAGTGGTTCTAATGTTATGCTGATTGCATATTTTTCTTAATTTGGCTGCTGTTCTTGGTATATATGCATACACTACTGTACCAAAAATTTCTTTTCCTTTGATGATTTTTTTTGTTGTCTGTTCAAAGTTTTCTTAACAACAACTGATGGGGAACTATTTTTTATAACAGTATATTCTAAATAGACTTTTTTTTTTTCCAAATTACCGATTTCTGAAGAAACATCTTTTGCCCTGATCCATAATGATAGTATAACTACGTTTTGTGTTCTGGTGTGATTGGATGTATATGCTAAATATTTTCCTGTATGAGAAGTATTTAATATAATATTAAATTATTTATGGACTTTATTACTGTCAAAGAGGGTGGTAATTAAAGCTTTGTGAAATAGTAATAAAGTGCGTAGATGATTTAATATTATATTATACAGATTTTGGCAATGTAATAAGAAAATATTAGTTCTTATACTTTAGGAGTAATATTTATGGCTCTGATTTCACGATTCTCCATGTAAATATTGCTAATCAGGTATGACAGCAGTAAGCTCCTAACCATTCTTTGATTTTTGTGGAAGAATTTTATGTTGTATTAATGTTAATAGTTCCATTATACTATCAATAGGCAGAGTTGTTCTGTTTCATAAATTATTATCACCATTTAATCTCTTTCGTACAATAGACAATGATTCTTCATATTGTACATTTGTGAATAAACTTTCCACATTAAAACTAACTACTATGTCATTACTTTCAATTTTCATATTCTTGATTAATTCTACAAAGTGTCTAGAATCACTGACAAAGGACTGGATCTTGTATTCCAAAAGTCTATGAACATTGATTAGCATTCTTGACAAATTTTGGCAAGGAGAATTTTTAGAACTAATATTAGATCTTAAAGAGACATGTTTCTTATAGATTTTAAGTAAGCTATAAAGATGAGGAATTTTTCTGAAGTGTGATGTTAGTTTACATTTTTTTCAATCACTGATATATCTATAATGGTTTCTGATTAATGCTTATAACTTTGTTTCTGTACTCTGTATTGGATTTTTTACCATTTTTCTGTCTTTTCCTGTGGTGAGGAGTTCTTTCTTGTTGTCATAATGAATTGTAACCATTACATCTGTTGAATTGTCTTTGTCAGTAGGGAGAATAATTATAGATTTATCTGAGAGATTTGTTTCCTTCGTCTCATAGAATACCTTTGACTTCAATTTTTGCTGCTTCACAAGTGTTCTTTTTATTCTCCAGTATAATTCTACTGCTTCTTCTAAAACAATTTTTGAATGACTTCCCCATTGGTTGTCATTATATTTAATAAAGGAGTATTAGATGATGTGATGCCAAAGCTTAATTTTTTTAATAACAGAAATTTCAGCTTCTGTTAGATATTTCAAAGTGAGATTTTTAACAGGTGAAGCTGTACACTGCTTGGTATATTATGATTTTTGTTAAGCCCAAGTAAGTTTTCATTCTTTCTTTGGCATTTTTGAATATTTTCATGTATTGTAGAATATGATTTTCTTACCACTTGATTCATAGTAAACTTATTTTTTAGAAAAAATTCTACATTATTAATAAAATTTAAGGTTTGATACTTGGAAAATCATTGACTTTTTTTTTCCAGAGTTTCCTTGCTTTCTGAGTATTTTTTTCAGTCTCTGGGATGAATTGGAGGTTTTATGCCTTCAGATTCACATTTACATAAGAAAGTTAAATGATTTTCTACTTTGCTAGCTTTAGACATATTTTTTCATAATTTTTAAAATTTGATGTGGTATTGAGTCCATATCATTTACTTAGTAGTGTTTTCATTGAATGTTTGTGATGATGGTCAATTTAGTTGTATTTATAAATTGGACAATTTCCATTATCTAATATTAAGTATTGAATGTATTCTTCAGGTAAACATGTACATAATCTTTGTATAATTCAATAAACTGTTTCTTTTGTAAACAGGCTACATTTTTATGTGTATTATACTTATCATTTCTATATTGAAATTTATTAATAATTGTCATCTTTTGTATCAATGTTTGTTGTGAAGGCATTATTTTTCTTAATTTCTCTTTTTTTATAAAATGTTTTAATATAATTTTGTTATCATTACATATGTAAATTTCTATATCTAAATATTTATTTTAGATTCAAATAATACTTTTATAAAAATTTTAATATAGAAGAACAAATATAATATAGATATAAATGCAGCTGGTTTACAAAAAAAGGCAATTCATTGAATAATATAAAGATTATGGATATAACCTAAAATTAATGAAGATCTATACTGAATAAAAACATTGATATGTAAATGATTATAATGATGGTAATAACAATAATTGAAATTTTTAAAATAATGGGTGTAACTTATATATTATCATAATTTTTATGATACCATTTAAAGCAAAACAATATATATATATATATATTATGGCCTATCTATAGGTGGTATGACCCTAAGCAGAGTTGTCAAGTCCCTACATTAGGCCCTACTTGAACTTTGGTTAGGTACTATTAACAGACTTACTATTTCCCGACCATTTTTTTAACTATAATAATTGAATTTAGGTAAGGCTATTATTTATCCCAATTTACTTTTACATGATTAAACATTTCTAAAATAAGACATATTTTTAAATATAATCAATGTGAGATTTGTTTACCAATAAACAGATCACATCCCCATAACATTAAACAAATACAAAATATCTGTTCAATGGCATGAGAATACTCAGATACTCCTCCCTATTGAGTATCTACATAATCTCAAGGCTAACAATAATATCCAATATATCATATCATATCTATAACTACTAAGTTTTAATTCAATCATTGAATTAATCTGTTATATAACTACCGATAAACTTTGATTCCTATTTTGATAATTAAGATTGGCAATAATCATAAGAATAACTTTACAATAAGGAGATCTCAGGATAATCATTGATTTTAATAATTCTACATACTACATATGGAATATCAAGAGGGATTTTACAGATTTCCATGGGTAGTGCACAAATTAAGAAAGGCTTATAATTTAAATCTATAATCAAGTTTTATATTTATGTTCTTTAATATTTATTATTAAAATAATATTGTTAACTAAACTGTAAGTAACACTAATACTTTTACTAATAATTAATTTATCGTTTAATTTCATATTAATAAACACATCTTAATATTGAGCAATGTCATCAATGATCTATGGGATCATGGCAGCATGAAGCAAGTAAAAATCTCTATTAAGAAATGTGTGCTTATTAAACTGTTAGATTGCTCTAAACTGAATTGATTTCTCATTTTAATTTCAATCTGTCTATTTTGAGTTCATGTGATGTTGTGACCGTGAATCCAAAAAGAAATGCAACATTTAGAACTTAAGTAAACTTTCAAAACAATAATTTTAATAACATTATTTACAAATCATTACAATAAAAATTCCCATTAACAAGTAATTTAAAATAACTGTTATAATAGAGTTGTATACAAACATACTATACTAATAATAAAACAATGGAAAATTAATATTCAGAGTGTTTATAATGAAACAAAATTAATAATCTCCCGTAGTATGTTGGGATATTTATCCCTATGTATATGCCTATATATCACACATCCAGTTTTTTATTAAACAATCAATCTCCATTTTTTTTAAATTCATGGTCGTTTATTTCAAACTTCAAAATAATAATTATAATAAAGTTGTATACCTGGTGATAAAGTAACAATATAAAACAATTGAGAAAAGATTGTTATAACTCTGGATGTTTCAAGAAAAACAAAATTAATATCTTTTGTTATTTCCCATAAGAAAACATCATCGTTTTTGTTTATCAATTAGTACATGTAAACACACCTTGCCTTCTTAATCACACATATATAGTGTTAAATATATTATTATACATTTCATTCTAGGATATTGATCATATTTGTCCATGCAAATCACTAATAATATTTAATAACAACATAACTTTTAAATAACTATTGATATAAACAATTGAATTAATCAACTTATTAATTCCCACTGGCCATTGATTTAGCCCCCCCCCTTTTCTGGCTGATTGTCCCACACTGCAAAAACTGATAATCACTTCTATTTTTTTCTTTCTCTAAAGACTATGATTATTCCAAAATTCACAAGGTATTGCGATGACGGATATTTCCCCCTATACTATACAGTATGCTTATGATTTCAATCAAATATGTATATCATTCAACATTTTTTTTAAAACTCTATAGAAAGTAACATTCCTATCGATATTGTTCAGAGTTAATTACTTCTCCCATCACTTATTGCAATCAGAATTTTATATGTAGCCTTAATGGCAATGAACACTTTTCAGCTATTATTAATTTATTTCTATTGACATTTAAAAATATATACTTAGCTGTTTCCCAGAGATTTACCATTCTTTTATTTGTCCTTGCTGAATATTTACTATGTTTACCTATTTCCTTTTGTTTATCACTGAAATTCATTTCCAATATGGCACAATTATCATTCTCTTCCAGTGAGTATATTTGTTGATCTTCTTTTAATATGCACATTTTATTCATCTCCAATTATTTCTTCAATCTATTAACTTCCAAGAGATTATTGACCTTAGACTTGCCCAACAGAAATCAATTAAGTTATTCCATTATTTTAAAAATGAAGCTTAAAATTATATTCAATATATAGATGCAGACTTAAAATTCATTACTTTTTCTGTTTGAAAATAATATTTTATAAATTTTTTATCCAATTTTTTTAAAATATATAACAACAAGAAAAGAAAAAAACCTAGTTACTTATTTTTATGATCAAGAAGTTTTTTTCTTTTTCTTTTACCTCTTTTTTTTTCTTCAATTTCTTAGTAAAAGATTGCTTGACCCTCTATGATTGGTGGATATTTTCCCACCTTTCTGTTAGAACAACATTTACTTAGCAGCAAGTATTTGATCTATTTTAAAATGATGATGATTTGACAATATTTTTATTTTTTCAAAAAATAATACTTTTTAGAAATTAAACAAAATACAATTTATTTATTTATTTTTTTAAAGATCAGTAATTTTGCAAATTGAACATTATTTACCTCCTTTTACATATAACATAAGATTTGACTATAAACATTTTTTATTTTTTTTTAAAATAAAATGTGCGCAGCCAATAATTATTGGTTTTTATAA
Organism: Epiperipatus broadwayi; assembly: GCA_028023455.1. Taxonomy (NCBI): domain Eukaryota; kingdom Metazoa; phylum Onychophora; class Udeonychophora; order Euonychophora; family Peripatidae; genus Epiperipatus; species Epiperipatus broadwayi. Next base: position 1,306,010 of record JAQFVV010006271.1, read on the forward strand.
CCCATCATGTTTACAAGTTACAATTTGAACTTCACTGGTTTTAAATATTAAATGATGTCAATTATCCATCTATATGCACATATATGGCTCTATAGGTTATTATTTATATGTATCTTGAGTTAAGATCCTTTATAAACTTCCATTAACTAAACCCAAGTTTAAACCCTATAATCTAATATGTCCTTATTGTTTTTCCTAATTTACTAAGTAAATATCACCAGGTTTAACAAAATTTAAAATTATACAACAAAATTTTATTTTAGAATAGAATAGACTAATAAAAAGTGCACTATATATATATTGTAAATATCAATAAATCGACTTATATTTTAAAAATATCATTTGTTGTTATTAAAAAAAATCTCTTTGATTTGATGTTTATATATGGAGTATTATATATATGGAGTAATATTATTGTTTATGGTTATTAGTTATAGTTGTTTTGGATTTATTATTTTATTTATGTATTGATGGTACATCGCTGTGAATATCGAATTATTAAAGATAAATAAAGACATATAAATTGTTGATTATAAAAAAAGATTATTTCATTTGTAGTGATTATTAAAAAAATGCAATATTATTATTTATGTATATATATATATTTTTAAAGCTGTTAAATAAATTTTCAATTTAATATTTTTTTCATATATGATTGATATTTTTATTTATTGAATGTTAATTGTTTAAAAAAACACATGTAACAATGGTTTTAAAAATGGCACTTGCTAGCTCACATGGAACAACAGCAACAACAAAAGGAGCCATTATTATTAGGATAGTTATTAAAAAAAACTGAAGGATAAAATTAGTTGTACTTTGTTTCTTTGAAAATTGTCATTCTTGAAAATAATTAAATAAGATAAATTTCTGTAGTAAACACATGATACCATGACCAGCTAATATATATATATATCACAGCCAGGGAGCTGTGTCATTTTTTTTCTTTTATCCCAAGTCAGTTTAAAAAGAAAAACTAAGCAAATTTCAACACTTGAATTTCACCGCATCTGAAGCCGAAATTTGATATAGCTATCTGGAATCTATAATGGTCAATCTAATAATAATATGGAAGTAACTAAAATTAGTTAGTATATTGGATTCAACATGTTAATTTTTTTTTTCAAGGAGAGAAATTTAAAAAAAAAAGAAATATATATGTGCATTTGGAAACCGATAATTTTTCTAATGTGGTATTTCTTCAATTTAACTATAGATAGAATGCATTCTAATATTAAGCAAATATAAAGGAATAAAAACAACAGAACAAGTTGACTTTTGAAAAGAAAAATAAACAAGTTGAACTTTAAAAAAAAAGGTAATAACTTTATTAATGTAAATGATATATATATTTTTGAGATCGATATTCTTTTTTTTTTTACTTTTATTTTTAATTATAAAAATAAAATGTTTTTATAAATATAATTCTATTTAATTCAAGCATCTTGTTTTAAAAAAAAACAAATGTTTAACAAGTGTCAAAGTTAACACTTAGGTAACTTAAAATTTTAAAGTATGGCATATAAGTTTGGGTTGTGTATGAGTTGTTATGGATATATTAATAAATGAAATTTATATTCGCAAATTTTATTGTAAAATTTTTTATTATTATTTATTTATCTATTTTCATTTTTTTTAAATGTCATATAATAATTCTTATGCAGACCTAAACAATAATTTATATATTTGCTGTATATAATATGCTTTATTTTTTTTTGTAATGTTGAATATTTGAAAAATATAAATATGGATTTGTGTTTATATTAATGCATACTTGTTGAGCACAAATATGTCTTTATCTATTTAGTATATATACTTATTGCAAGTATATATGTGTATTTTTTTTGTATTTGGGTTTATATTTAAAACTTATTTAAAACATTGACACTATCTAAAATTAAACCATAATATAGAAATAAAGGATGTACTATTTGTTTTATAAGTAATGCCTTTGTAATTTATTTGGAAGAGTATTAATATTTTATTCTTATTTTTCTTTTGGTGCCAGAGTCATTATGAAATTAATTGAATTCACAATTTAATAGAGGATAAATTCGTATTTCACTTATTATTTAGTCTTTAGGTTACTTACACATATTATTGTTCATTGATATATTTAGATATATATAAGTTTACTTATTGGATGTGTATATTAGTTTCAATAGAATTCTTTTTGTTTCTAATATATATTTTGTTAGTTAGTCATATCAATTTTGAGAATAAATTATAATAATGGATCTCATTGCTCTGTATGATTTTAGATTTATTTCATGTATAGCTAGTTGGAAGGGCATATAAACAATTTCTTTAAATATAACTGGGATAATTTTATCTTTCTTCATTTAAATTATACAATCTATTATATTAGGCTCTCTCAACAATTGGATTTATTTAGATTACATATATATTTCATTACATTTATTATCCAATGTTTGAAGCATTATTTTGTTATCATATATTGATGTTCCATTACATTTGATGTATCTTCGTAGGCTCCGTAGATGTTCCACGGGAGCTTCCCCCATTTGGCCTTCAAACGGTCGTACCTTTAAAAAATGGTTCACGTGGTTGTGTACCGCCACATCCTTACATTTTCCCATATGCTCCAGTCTTTCCATCTCACTAGACCTCGGTCCCTGTTTTATATCCCTCTCCCCTTCATCTAAACTTCCTTTTACTTCTTTATCGTCAGGTTTCTCCACCCTTCCCTTGCTTTCTATCCCTAGTCTCCGTTCTATCTCCTGAAATCGGAGTTCAAGACCTTCTAATCTTTCTAAAATCCTCTCCGATATATTTATTTCCTTCTCTTCCGTCGCCTTCTGCTTTTCCCCATTCTGTTTATTTTTTGGCTTCATTTTTTTATATATCACTATTAAGGTTAAACGTGCCAGGTTCGTCACCCCGGCTTCCAGTGGTCCCTGCATGACCCACCTGATAGACCTTTGTCCCTTCTTCTTATCCTATTGAATGATATTGTTTTATAATATCTCAATGTTAGATAAATTCTTAACCTCTATTTTCTAACCCATGACTTTATATATATATCACGAGACATACATCAACGCTATTTCCCCTTTGACCACTCAAGAACTTTTCTATCCGTACATTCACCATGCAAAATATGCCCATCTACTATCTTTCCAATATGTGTTCAAACTCTTTCCGATATATAACAAAACTATCACTTTTATTTTTCCCTTTTTTTTTTTAAAAAAAAAAAAAAATCCACTCTCGTTTGTGAGCTCTTTTACGTTACGTTAGGATGCCCTTTAAATGCCCGTTCTCTAACATTCGCAGCCCCACATTGGGCATCATTATAACACCCACCGATATAATATAAAACCGCCATTGTTGGCTTTAGCCTGAAGCTTCGAATAAAGATATTTGTGAGCATGGTTTGATTCCATCTCACACGCCAATCTTACCTGTAGATAAGAATTATCTCATCGAAAACGTAAATAAGGGTTCTGGTATGTATATCTGTTATGGTAGCGCACCGAACCAGCTCAATCTCAGGGTTTGGGGACAATAGTCTAACTAGAGAACAAAGCTAAAACAAAACTAACTACGTCTTACATGTCTATTATTATATGCGATAGTTTATTGGATAAAATCCATTAATCTAACCCGGATCTTATCGGGGTTTATTCTATTCACGACCATACTCATTACCAATAAATCCCATTTATACACGCATATAAATACCAATATTCAAGCGCACAGCCCATTTATTCTGATCCACACACATATATATAATTCATACACGCATCAAAATAGTGCAAATATATATATATATCAGAGCTGTTTATTTAATGTTGTCATTTATTTAATTTTAAAAGAGACTTAATATAGTAATTAATATTGAGGTAACACTAGTTTCTCTATTAAGATACATTCACTGAACACATATTTTGTGCCACGTCACTTTACCTTAGTTCACGCGATCAAAGACAAGTCCGCATTTATACCTTGCCAAGAAAACTGGTCTGGTAGATATAACGGATGGCAAATAGTTCCAATAGGGTATATCGAATAGCATATCCCAGAGGTGGAGTAGTTGATTCACTCGCTTTGCGAAAAGGTCCAAATTTTCAAAGATCTTTCGTCACCATTTCTTTGATGAAACAAAATTTCTTTATTTTATTAACGCAGTTCGTAAGTCCACTTCAGGTGAGTTTCACTATGCGTGTCCACTGGGCCGATTAACGAAACCCGCACTATAGAATTACCCCGACATTTTGGGTAAAAAAAATATTAAAACTTCTTAAGAAATATTTTACACGTCCTCCTAATCTGGAGTTCAAGCCGCGTCTCTTTTTTCCCCTTTTTTATATCTCCTTTCGAGCACAACAAAAAGTTCTTTTGTTTTCACTTTTAACTTTTCAAAATTCTCCCTGTGTATCCGTACGCCACTGACCAGTTCTTCCATTGTTCTTCAAAAAAATACCCACCTGACCAGTTTTCAGACTTCCCGACGCCAGTTATTAACTAAACTGCCTACAGCAATTAATTCATTTCTATTTCGGTCCTCATATGTTCAAGAGATTACTCAACAAAAGAAAACACGTGTTACCGACAATATTATTAGAACTCAAAAAAACCTACGGATAAAATATATACGAATAATCAATTATACTTTATACAGCTCTACATATATAATTGATTGTAACCATCACCGATACTACATACGTATATTGTACACTCGCACATACACTATATTTACATATACCTACACACATAACTTTCGCACTCCTTGTAACAGGGTTCGAATGACCATTTACACATATATATTTTTTTGTTTATACATAGTCGCTCCACATTAACACTAGCAATTAGTAATATATCACATACGCGCATATTCAAACCCGTTTGTTACAATATATATATATTCCACTATATTTGGCACCACAAATTGTAGGTCCCAAACTGATGATTGGTATAATGGAGTAAAAGTATTGTCCATTACATTTGGCGCCCAACATGGGGCCTAGTTAACTAATGATTGGTATAATGGAGTAAAAATATTGTCCATTACATTTGGCACAACAACTAGGGCATGAAAGCTAATTAGGGCTTGAAATACATTACATACCTGAGAGATGTATAGTTTAAAGAAAGAGAAGCATTTTTGTGTATGTAATTTTTTTTATATATATGGAAATATTTTGGCCTTATGTTTAGATGGTTATGGTTACTGTTATTGCATTTTTTTATGATGAGAGATAAATACAGTCATGAAACAGCTTAGTTTCAATTTAAAAATTATATTGATGGTGTTAAATTATTAAGTAATAATTTTGTCCATATTTGGAAAATTTGTGTTGTAGAAAATCCATAATTTTGAAGGTTGGATTGAATATTTGATTGTTGGAGTTTGGTTGGTTTTGTTGCAAGCATTGATGTTGGATGGGGAATTTTTGTCATTGTCTTGAGGGTGTGATGTATTCATGTCACTTGTGACTGATTGATCTCATTCACTGCTCCAACCCAAATTGTGATGTTAGTTATTATTTATCATGAAGCAGTTAACAGTGGTCCTGCCATGATTTTATCTCTAAGACTCCAGAGAGAGTAAGGTATAGTTCTTTTTGATATATGTATAATATTTGCCTCTAAGACTCCCAATGATGAGCATATTTTATAAATAATAGCCACTAAGACTTACATGTAAGCAGGGCAGTGCAATAGTGTTTGCAGAAAACTATTATGGGTTGTAGTAGCTTAGAGAGACTAAAATGTGATGATCATCTGAGTGTTCATGGAACATTGTATGCTTTAAGAGCATTGATTGAATTATTTTATCTATCTCAAAATTGTGAAATGCTAATCATTCTTTTGGCTGACAGTATCTGCCAGATAGCGGAATGCATGAGTATATAACCTAAATATATAGCACCAAACTTAGAGATCTGGTTAATTGATTATTGTTGGTGACAAATAATTTATTACATTTGATTATCAATTAAGGCTTGAAAAACAAACATATCAATGTTTTGTTTTCCATTATAGGTGACTTTTAAACATGAAGTTCAATTAGTGAATGTTTGTTGATGAAAAATTGCACTATTACAATTTTAGTAAAATAAAGTTTCAGGTTCAAAAGTAAATAATTAGTGAAGTTGATTTTTTTTATGTACATGAAATGGTATTAAGTTTTAAGTTCCAGAAAATTTATACATTTTTTTCTTCTTTATTTTATGTGGACTTACTTATATAATGGTGAACCCAGTTGTGATAGGCTAGAGATAGGTGTCAATTTAATAATTTTATACTTAACTACCATTATCTTGAATGAGAAAGTTGTCTCACAATATTATTGAATTAGTTATTTTTAAGGAATGTGAACATTTTATTATATTTTAATTACTTCAAGGTTATATTGAATTTGATATGGAATTTCCACATTTCAATATTGTATAAGTATAGAATACTTATTATCATTACACATAAATAAATGTTAGTTAGTGATCTCAGTTGTTACTCTCTAAATAAATTTTTTAGAGAAATTTATTGATGTTATGATGATAGATGAGATTTTTTTTATATATATAAACCAAGAAGTTCATGAGTTTAAACAACTGAAATTTAGATTGTTGGATAGCTACTATGTATAATAAAATTAAAAGGCTTATATTTTGCTTTGTTGATTAATTGCTTGTTGGGATAATAATTGGAGATGGTGAGCCCTTGATCTGTGGTAATTACTATATATATATATATATTAGATTTTTTTGTATAAGTATATAATATTGCAGTTCTAATAATAATGGATAACAGTAGTGAAATGCCAGTTGCCAGTTAGTGGTGATTTTGATTTAAGAGATTTTATGGAAAACTTTAGAGAGGAATTAAAAGCAGATCTTAGAGCTGAGATGAAAACCAACTTAAAAACAAACTCTGAGAACTTAGAGATGAAATGAAAACCAACTATGAGAGACTAGAGTCTAGATTAAATACCAACTCTGATGAACTGTTTTCTAGATTAAAGACAAATTCTGATGAACTTTCCTCTAGATTAAAAACAAATTCTGATGAACTTTCCCAGAAACTAGAGTCTAGTTTAAAAACCATCTCTGATGAACTTAGAGCTGAGATGAAAACCAACTCTGATGAACTTTCTAGGGGATTAAAAGTTGAATTAAAAGTGCTGGTAGATGATAGTGTTAGGAGATTAGAGATAAAATTTGAGGAAAAAATGGAAAAATACAGAGAAGAGACAATGGTTGAAGCTAATTCTTTGAAAGCAAAATTTGAAGAAATAAGTAGTGAAATGAGGGAAGAAAATCAAGGAATTATAGCCAGATTTGAAGAGCAAAGTATTGTGGGATAAATTCCAAGCATTGAAAATTGATAATGAATCTTCATTTAAAAATATTCATACAATTATCTCTGCTGAAGTTAAAGTTGCTGTGGGATTGCAACAAGAGGAACAGCTGATTGATGTTGATAAATTACAGGATATAAATGAATGGATTAATGTAGTAGTAAGTGATGTTACTTTTGATCGTATACAGGAAATAGATGTTAAACTGGATCAAATTCAAGAAAAATTAAGACCCCTTTCAGAATATATGAATAATAGTGAAATTGAAGCCTGTAAAAATTATGAAATAGAGGTACGAAAGGATGTTTTAGAGATAGGTGTAAAAGTTGAGCAAATAAAAACCATTATGTTAGAGAATTGTGAATGTATATCAAATTTACAAAAACAATGGAGAGAACATGAAGTAGAGATAGACCAAAATAAAATGAAAAATAATATTGCAGACAGAGGTTATCTTAAGGATGAAACATTTGTTAAGGAATTGGTAAATAAGGAAAATTGTAAGTGTTGTTTAGATAAAGTTCATGATGGAGCAAATGTGATGGAGTCCAAGAGATCTTCTGATTCTCTACACCAAATCTCTAGTGACTCATATATGAATCATAATGCTCTGAGGTTTATTAATGTTAAGGTTTTTAAAGGCGAATATCATGAGAATCCTATGGAATACTTGAGTACATTAGAAAAGTTGTTTAAACTCAGTATCCTGTCAGAGAAAGAAAAGTTGGCAGTTACTAGTAACCATCTATATGCATCAGCTAAAGAATGGTGGAGATCTCTGTTTGAAAGGCCTCACACTTATGCTGATTATCACAAAGCCATAATGAATAACTTCTGGAATGAGGACAAGCAGGATTATATACGCCATAGACTTTCTCATGAAAAATATACTTCTCATGATGGGAGTTATACTCAATTTTTTAGACATCAGGTGGCCAAATTCAAAACCCTGACTGCATTTCCACTATCAGAAACACAGATTGTACGGATTTTGCATAGAAATTTACCAAGGCATATAGAACAAACATTGGTGGCTGCAGATCAGCATACCATTGAAGAAGTAGCAGATATCCTGGGAATATTAGAAGCTGGAGAGGGTACTTGTAATAGATCATCTGGAACTAGAATAGATAACCCTAATTACAGTTTGGCAAATATAAATTATCACGTACCAGGAAACCAATTTGCAGGTCGCACACAAAGGTCCACAAGAAATTATCATAATAATAGGAGACAAAATCCATATAGGGATCATGGAGGTTACATTAGAAATCATGAATATAATCACATTACCAGTTTACAACCAGGTAGTTATCCATATGGTACGTACTGGGATTAAGACTCCAGTGACTGGATGTTCAAATCATCCATTAAACTGAGTAGGGCCTCGTGGAAGAGTTCCTCACTGTGGGGACCAATGATTGATATGGAGAGGAATGATTTGGTTGTGGCTTTAAATTCAACAGAGTTTGAACTGGAAGATTTTGGAGTGGAAGAAATAGAGAACCAACCTTTTTTTAACAATTGTCCAGAATAATGATCATGTTTGGAAAAATTGAGATTAGAGCTTTAATTGATACCAGTAGTCAGGCTTCCATCATTTCAGATAAATTATTTCACTGACTTTTAGAAGTGGGTATGATTGTTCCATCCTTGCCAATCAAGCAGTCCTTTCAAGTCACCTTAGCCAATGGGCGGAAGGCTAAATTGGTTCCTCAACAAGTATGGATATGGTACAATTTAATTCAGTAAGCCAGGAACACGTTTTTTGATAATGGCAGGGTTAGTATATGCTGTGATCTTGGGATCAGATTTTCTTCAGATGCATGGTTGCATCATAGATTATATGGCAAAACAATTGATATTTGAAGGTGAAATTGTTCATTTTAAGCAGTATGTACTTCACCAATCCTTGAATTTAAGTTGCATGAAAACAGTCACAACTGATCTTGATGTAAAATTGAAGGTAAATGAATCAATTGGTTTAACTGATGAGGAGAAAGAGGCCTTATATTTGTTATTGTGTAATTACAAAAATGTTTTTTCAAAACAGCCTGGAATCATCAAAGGGTATGTCCACTGGATACGACTAAATGATCTGGAACCCTTTCAGTGCAAATCCTACCCAATACCTTATCAATACAAAAAGGAGGTGGATAAGCAAATTAGCCAGATGGTGGAATGGGGTGTTATCTGAAAATCTGCCTCGGCATTTAATAACCCTTTAGTTATTGTCAAAAAAAGAACAGATTGGCTCGCATTTGTTTGGATGCCCGATTTCTAAATTGTAGGACAATTCCAGAATGTGATGTTCCTCCAATGATACAGGAACTCTTAGCCCATTTTGAAGGAAAGAAGATATTCACTACTGTGGATTTGACTGCCAGTTATTGGCAAATTTATTTGCATTTGCAAGATCAAAAGTTTACTGCTTTCATATACGAGGGACAATCTTATATGTTCCAGAGGATGCCATTCGGATTGATTAATAGTGGGGCAAGTTTAATTCACTGTTTAAATCAAGTTTTATCTACAGATATTAAGAACATATTAGTGATGTATGTAGATGACATCATTATTGCCTCACGGGATACGAATGAACATCTACGACATTTAAAAGCATTTCTTCAAAAATGTAAGGATAAAAACATCAAAATTAACTTAAAGAAAAGTACCTTTGCTATTGAAGAAATCATCTTTTTAGGGCATCTGGCAGGTGCAGCAGGAATTAAGCCTCATCCTGACAAAATTATGGCTATAAAAATTTTTCAACAACCTGAAAATAAGAAGCAACTGCGTTCATTCTTCAGATTATGCAATTTTTACCATCACTTCTATAAGAATTTTGCCTTAGATACAATTCACATGTCTCAATTGTTGAAGAATATTAAATGGAAATGACTGGATATCCATCAAGTAGAGTTAGAACATGTAAAAGCAAGATTTTTGGAAACAGTAATTCTACATTACCCAAATTTTCAACAGCCATTTTATGTTCAAACCGACAGCAGTGGGTATGGGCTTGGAGTGGTACTATTTCAAATGTGTGTAAAAGGGAAACCATTGATCTTGTATTTTTAAACCGTAGGCTGAAAGGGGCTGAACTGCACTATTCCACAACAGAGAAAGAGGCTCTGGCAGTAGTTTGGGCTTTCACTAAGCTTAAGCAGCTTTTGTTGGGATCTTAAGTGGTAGTGATAACAGACCATAAGAGTTTGGAGTTTTTAAATAAGGGATATCTAAATAATGACCTCTTGGTGAGATGGAGTTTATTCTTGCAGCAATTTAGCTATACCATGCAATATTGTCAGGGTAAAAATAATATAGACCCTGATATTCTTAGTCAGAACTCAATGGAATACCCAGATCAACCTATTAATTATACAGGAAACTTTGTTTTGACAGCTCTTACCTTGGTAGACGATGACTCTGGAAAAAGATTTAACAAATTATTAGTGAACTTCAGTTACAGGATCCTACATTGGGACCTATAATGTCCCAATTGAATGACAATACTATTGCAATGGGAGTGGCAGAGCCAATAATTAATGGAGAATTGATATAGTATCAATTGTTGAAAGGTATATTAATGTACCAAGTAGATCTTATAAATTCTGGATCATGGAAAGTTTATGTTCCTAGCAATATTAGGAAAAGACTTATAAATTACGTACATTGTCTGTGTGGACAATATGGTCCTAGAAAAATAGAACATGCTTTGCGTAAATTGTTTTATTGGCCTTGGATGTATGCATCCATACTGGATATTTTACAATTGTGTGAAATTTGTCTTAAAACAAAGTTTCTGAATAGGTCATATGCAGGAAAATGGCAGCCTATATTACCAAACAAGCCTAATGAAATTTTGGCAATTGATTTTTATGGTCCTTTACCATCTTATCAGCATTACAAGTTCTTGTTAGTAACATATGACTTATTTACAAAGTATGTCACTGCTTATCCAGTGAGAAAGCCGCGGCTAATGATGTCATCAAAGTAATGACAAACTTTCAATTTCCAATAGTTGGAAAACCAGAGTCAATTTTGACTGATCATGCCATTTCATTTATGTCAGTAGAATGGAAAAATTGGTTACGTATGCAAAACCTTAAACCTGTACTGATCTCCATTTGTAACCCTCAATCTAATCCATGTGAGAAGGTTATGAGAGAATTAAGTCAGTTATTTAGGGTATATCTTGAAGGAAATCATCGTGGTTGGGTAAACCAATTATAGCAGATATTGTCGTACATTAACATGACTAGAAATGAGTCTACAGACTTTACACCTACATGGTTGCAATTTGTACAGGAAGAGCCAAGTGTAATTAAAATCTCATTGCCTGTTATATTAGATGAGCCAGATCACAATGATGATGTCATCAAAGCTAAAGAAAATATGATAAAAATGGGAGAGAAACGGGGATTACAAGGGCCACAGAATCCTAGTCAGTTTAAGGAAAAAAATATGGTATTAGTTCGTACACCTCATGTTAGTAATCCACAAGATCACAAATTTAAATTTTTTTTTTTAATATTTGAGGGACCATATCGGATTGACAAAAAGGTTGGAACAAATGCTTATGTTGTTCATATGCATGATGGTTCGAGGGAAACCTATAATGCTAGAAGTCTTTGGCCCATACATTATGATTAGCTAGTGGTTCAATTAATATTTTAATATAAATCTTGTATTAACAATTTTTACTTATAGAATTTATGAAAATTGTAATAAAGGGATGAAGGTAGGTAAAACCAAAGTAAACTTTAAAAATAAAAATATGAAGAAAATTAAAGTAAAATTCAAAGAGTTGAATAGAGAGAGGATTAAGATAAATTATCTTAAAGGAAGTATAGATTATATAAAAGAAATTGAAAAAGCTAATATCAAACTTAAAATGATAAATGATGGTCTGATTAATATGGATTTTCTTAAAGAAAATATAAACAAAGAAAAAAGATATTGGAAAATCCAAGGTTTGACTTAAAGTTATAGATGGAATGATAAATAATATTGATTTTCTTAGAGAGAATATTGATGAGGAAAGAGATGTAGGGAGAGCAAAGGCAAAATTTAAAAGAATGAGTAAAATATATATTTGATTTGAATCTTGGTAGAAGGATGATTGATGAGGAAAAAGAAATTGGCAAAGCTAAAATTAAATTTAAAATAAGAAGTGATTTTGTGATTAGTAAAGATTTTCTTCGAGAAAATATAGCTAAGGAAAGAGATTTAAGTAAACCTAAAGTTAAACTGAAAAGAATTAATATAGAACAGAATTATTTTCAAAATGATTTTCAGAAATTTTTAATGCTGAAGTTGTATTACATCAATCTGATTTGCAATTTTTTAAAGGATTATTTAGAAAATTTGAATAAATACCATTCAAAATTGCCCAAAGTATTGTTTTTAATTGAACATAGATCAAGTGAAGTAAAACAAAGACTTACTCAAGTCGATGATGTTTATCAGGATAGTCAAATGAAAAGTCATAGATTATCTGATAAAATAGCAACTGTTATTGATAAAATTAAGAATTATGTTAGTGCTTATGATCAAGTTAGTATTTATCTAAAGGATATAGAGGCAGAATCTAAGGAGTTCTTAGTAAAATCTTTAGATACTTATCCTAAAATTATTCAAAAGCAATTCAATTATAACAAAACGTTATATAAAAATCTGGTAAATCAAAGCAAACTTCTTCACAGAGTTCAACAAACTGGAAATTCTTTTCAAAAATAATTAAAAAGGCACTTTTGATTATTATTATTATTTTTTTTAAAGAAAACTTGGACAAAGATCTAGGTGATATGAAAGATAGATATGAACAAATGAATATGGTTATTAGTAAGAAAAGTAATATTTTTCAAATCATGTTAGTCCTTAGAAAGATTTCAAATTTGAGAAGTTTTTTTTTTAATATCTCATAATTCATTAGTTATTTGCAAAGACATTTTTTTAGGTGGATTAGGGGGTATTGTAAATATTGATAAATCAATCTATATTTTAAAAATATCATTTGTTGTTATTAAAAAAATCTCTTTGATTTGATGTTTATATATGGAGTATTATATATATGGAGTAATATTATTGTTTATGGTTATTAGTTATAGTTGTTTTGGATTTATTATTTTATTTATGTATTGATGGTACATCGCTGTGAATATTGAATTATTAAAGATAAATAAAGACATATAAATTGTTGATTATAAAAAAATATTATTTTATTTGTAGTGATTATTAAAAAAATGCAATATTATTATTTATGTATATATATATATTTTTAAAGCTGTTAAATAAATTTTCAATTTAATATTTTTTTTCATATATGATTGATATTTTTATTTATTGAATGTTAATTGTTTAAAAAAAACCATATGTAACAATGGTTTTAAAAATGGCATTTGCTAGCTCATGTGGAACAACAGCAACAACAAAAGGAGCCATTATTATTAGGATAGTTATTAAAAAAACTAAAGGATAAAATTAGTTGTACTTTGTTTCTTTGAAAATTGCCATTCTTGAAAATAATTAAATAAGATAAATTACTGTAGTAAACACATAATACCATGACTGGCTAATATATATATTTCATCCAGGGAGCTGCGCCATTTCTTTTCTTTTATCCCAAGTTAGTTTAAAAAGAAAAACTAAGCAAATTTCAACACATGAATTTCACCACACCTGAAGCTGAAATTTGATATAGCTATCTGGAATCTATAATGGTCAATCTAATAATAATCTGGAAGTAACTAAAATTAGTTAGTATATTGGATTCAACATGTAATTTTTTTTTTCAAGGAGAGAAATTTAAAAAAAAAAGAAATATATATGTGCATTTGGAAACTGATAATTTTTCTAATGTGGTATTTCTTCAATTTAACTATAGATAGAATGCATTCTAATATTAAGCAAATGTAAAGGAATAAAAACAATGGAACAAGTTGACTTTTGAAAAGAAAAATAAACAAGTTGAACTTTAAAAAAAAAAAAGGTAATAACTTTATTAATGTAAATGATATATATATATATTTTTGAGATCGATATTCATTTTTTTTTTACTTTTATTTTTAATTATAAAAATAAAATGTTTTTATAAATATAATTTTATTCAATTCAAGCTAACGAATGTCAAAGTTAACACTTAGGTAATTAAAAATTTTAAAGTATGGCATATAAGTTTGGGTTGTATATGAGTTGTTATAGATATATTAATAAATGAAATTTATATTCGCAAATTTTACTGTAAAATTTTTTTTTATTATTTATTTATCTATTTTCATTTTTTTTTAACTTCGTACAATAATTCTTATGCAGACCTAAACAATAATTTATATATTTGCTGTATATAATATGCTTTATTTTTTTTTGTAATGTTGAATATTTGAAAAATATAAATATGGATTTGTGTTTATATTAATGCATACTTGTTGAGCACAAATATGTCTTTATCTATTTAGTATATATACTTATTGCAAGTATATATGTATATTTTTTTTTGTATTTGGGTTTGTATTTAAAACTTATTTAAAACATTGATACTACCTAAAATTAAACCATAATATAGAAATAAAGGATGTACTATTTGTTTTATAAGTAAGGCCTTTGTAATTTATTTGGAAGAGTATTAATATTTTATTCTTATTTTTCTCTTGGTGCCAGAGTCATTATGAAATTAATTGAATTCACAATTTAATAGAGGATAAATTCGTATTTCACTTATTATTTAGTCTTTAGGTTACTTACACATATTATTGTTCATTGATATATTTAGATATATATATAAGTTTACTTATTGGATGTGTATATTAGTTTCAATAGAAATCTCTTTGTTTCTAATATATATTTTGTTAGTTAGTCATATCAACCTTGAGAATAAATTATAATAATGGATCTCATTGCTCTGTATGCTTTTAGATTTATTTCATGTATAGCTAGTTGGAAGGGCATATAAACAATTTATTTAAATATAACTGGGATAATTTTATCTTTCTTCATTTAAATTATACAATCTATTATATTAGGCTTTTTCAACAATTGCATTCATTTAGATTACATATATTCCATTACATTTATTATCCAATGTTTGAAGCATTATTTTGTTATCATATATTGATGTTCCATTACATTTGATGTATAATATGTTTATATATATACTTTCCATTACATTTTGCACCACAAATTGTAGGTCCCAGTTAACTGATGATTGGTATAATGGAGTAAAAGTATTGTCCATTACAATATATATATATATATATATATATATATAATATATATATATATATAATTGCAAAGAAAAGTCATATATTACATGACCTAATTTAACAAGCTTGTATTTTGCTAAAACTATCAATATATGATATATTTAAGTTAGAAAGATGCATTAGTAAAGTGCTGGGCTTGACCTGGTATTTTAAATCTAATGCTTAAATATCCTAGCACCTCACTGAGGAAACCAAAATCAGAAAACAATTGGGATTGGGGATATTCTGAAAGCTTGTTAAGAGCTTTGGAAAGCTCATTATATATATATATATATATATATATATATATATATATATGAATACCTGTACTTCAATTATAATGAATATATATATAATTCCATAAACAATGCAATAATTAATAAAGTAAACATTTTTTTAAAAAAAAATCAACTATAGTTTAAATTGAAGTACTTTCAACAATCTTAGTTGGTGTTATCAACTATATTCAAATTCTATAGTTGATAATGACAACTTAGATTGTTGAAAGTACTTCTATTTAAATTATAGTTGATATTTATTTTTTAAAAAAAAATTGTTTACTGTATTAATTATTGTATTGCTCATGGAATTATATATATTTTCATTATAATTGGAATACAGATATTGATTTATAAGTTATATATATATATATATATATAATGTTAAAGATTTGCAGAGGTCCCTACTGTCATTTTTCAGGCACATAGTCTTAAGGTTATAGCCTTAATAAATATTACTAATTATTGTATTGTTTGGTGGATTGTTTTGTGGAATATATATATATATATATATATATAATCAAAATATCCCAAATTCACAACTCAACTAGACTAGCAATGAAAATAAATTCTAAAACACTACCAATGGTTTCACTGCTACAAGCAGACTTCTCAAGTGGAAAGAACTACAAAATAACATCATATTTAAACTAAACATTAGCTACAATCCCACTTACTTCTCATACATCCTTAAAATTAAAAGCACTTTTAACTAAGTTAATAGCTTCAGAATCATAAATTTTTAATAATGAATATATATATACATATATTGAAACAGTATGATTTAACCATCATACAGTTTTGCCTACTATATAACATAGTAGTCTTCCTTTTCCTAATTCAAACTTCTCAAGGTACACATATAAAACCTTATAATAGTTAATTTAATCTGTAAGAGCATAAATTTATGCGTATGTGCATGTAATTGTATCTACACACACATCTGCTATATTAATGTTTGTATAATGTATACACATTTATAATGTTATCTAAATTTTTATTTGCATGGAATTGTATCTGTGCACACATCTGATATATTAATGTTTGTATGTATAATGTATACACTTTTATAATTTTATATAAATATTTTATTTATGATTTAAAATAATAAAATTGGTTTAAGTTGTGAACATCATGTATATGTGAGAGCACACCTATGTATATAAGCAAAGGTAACTGTAATGTGATAGATTTAGTAAACAATACAGATTTTTTAAATTATTTCCAAATTATCTTTGAAGTTATTTAATTTACAGAATTGCTGGTATTCGCATATAGTTATTAAATTCTGGGGTGTCTGTCTTATGTATATGCTAGAATGTTGACAGTTTAAATCTCTTTTGAAAAAAGAAATTCAAAGATTATAGATTTCTCAGAATTATTTCTCATTAAACTGAGAAACAAAGTTTTATAGATTTATGTAAAATAATGTTAGAAGCAAAAACAAAGTCATTTTTCAGGGTCCAGTTTGGCAATAAGTCCAGCTGAATCTTTTGTATTTACTAAAATTAATGATTCATTAAATTTTAAGATTCTGAAACTAAAGATTGCAAATATCTTAATGACATGTGAGAGGGGATGGGGGAAGAGGAAAAATATAAAACCTCATTTTAAGTGAAAAGATATCAAACTTTTTGTTTGCTCTCTTACTTACTTGTATTCAGGCAGTTTGGCCAGTTTGACAATGAAAATCAATGGCTAGAACAATCATTGTTGCCTCCTTGAGTGGGAAACAATTTTATGGAGATGGAAGACCCAAAACAACAGCCTACCTGGAAGGATAGTTGATGAGCTAGCCTACATATGATCCCACTGCCCTGCAAGCCTTTACAGTTGGAAGATCGGTAACAAATTCTCAAACAAGCTCTAACCTAAATGCTATATCAATTCTAATCATTCCTAAAGCTAGCTATATTATACATTAAATATGCACCAACTCTAAACTTAAATTTCTTATAATAATTCCTATGTTAGATAGATAAATGTACTTCTAATTGTGTAAAATTTAAAATAGCTTTAAAATACTAATTTGTAAAATCTTGCTTAATGTAAAATTCTTGCAAATCTTTTAAATTAAACTTGTGAAAAGATAATGACTATCTCTAGTTATTATTCTATCTCTTCTTGCCTATGCTTATGCCTATATATATATATATATATATATATATATATATATATATATATATATATATATATATATATTGTAATGGTATATAATTTGCCATTACATGATTTTGAAATTAAAATAAAAAGTCATAAACAAAAATTGATTTATTGAAAAGAAAAAAACTTAACTTAAAAACTGAAAATTAAAAGTTGTTTAATATATATATCTATCGCATGGATGGGAAACTTTAAAAACTGTTTTAAAAATAAAAGCATTTGAAAGTATTTTTTTGTAAAAAAGTAAAGATATAAAGATTTGATATTTTTGAAAATAGAAATAATGTTGATTTCTATAATGTTAGAAAATGGAAATGATTGTTTTATTAATTAAATGATTGTTTGAAAGCACACTAGCTCTTGGGGCACTTAAAATAAATTAAATAGTAAGAGAATAAAAAGAAATGAAATGACCTATGCAAGCACAAAATGACAGCATGGACCGTAATTGAAACACCAGAGGATTAGTGACATCTTGCTCATTGAATCCAAAGATTGGATGATAAGAGGCTAATAAAAATATAAAAGCCAAAATATTATAATTGTTATCGGAGAGCTGACTATGAATATACCATTATAATTAGCTTAATTGCAGATTTTCACGATGTGGAAGTCTGCAATAAATTTAATTTTTCAGACAATCAGCTGAGGCCTCTGGATGACAGTTCCTGACCAAATACATGGCAAGTAGCAGTTTCATTTCAAAGAAGGACAAAATCTACAAAAGTGATCACAAAGATGGACATCTAAATCTACTCAATCTGTAAAGTATGAATCTTGTGTCTATCTAAAAACAATTTTTCTAAAATTGCAATTAATAGCTGAAAATAAGAACAATTATCTGTCCTAAAATCAATTATTAGTATTTTTTATGCATCTGTTTAAGCAATCATTTCCCTTTTTCTTTTTTTTTTTGTGTTATGTGTAAATTAAAATGTATCAAATTAAAGTTGGGTATAAATAGCTGCATGGATAAAAATTAAGAACTATGTTTAAATTCATTTATGTTTATTTTAAAGGGTTAATTTCAGGCTATTTGTTTCATAGTTAGGATGATGCTTGTGGAGGGATATATGGGTGTTTATATCAACGTAATGTGAAGCATGTTTAGCATACAGGGCAACATGCCCAACTTAATGTATGACCCCAAAGAGGCAGTCATCTCATTGCAATGGTCGCAGATATATTTCCTGCACCATTTACCCATTCTTGTTCTATGGACAGGGATTTATAAGTCAGCAGAAAGACCACTCTCCCCCATATGTAGCACTCTTTAATTAATTTATATACATGATTCCTTCATCAAACAAATGCACATTCCTGTTCTGGTCAAGGATCATGTCCTTCAAATAATATCATACTGTCAGATGCACATTCCTGTCGGCGTGATTTTATGCTAGCATCTTCATATTGCATTGGTTGCAACTATATATCTGGAAGCAGGCATTTGTTTGGCTATGAACTTTTAGTCTGAGATTGAATGAATGTTTTGATAAGTTTTTTAAGTGAAAAATCTATGTAGCCGGTCTATACTCAACATGCTAAAGTAAAATATAATTTAAATGTCCATCTATGTAGTCTATTTAAAACAGTAATTTAAATTTGAAAATTAATTTTAAAATCTAAATATAAATTTTATTCCTTAATTTTAAATGTGCATTAATAAAAATCTGTTGTGTTATTAGTACTGGCAGTGAGCTAGTTTATTCTTTTTAATCTTTATTAAAAATATACTTTTATGTTTTAAACCTCTGCTACTCCATGAGCTAGTGGCAAGGGCAAACAGCCAATAAAATAAACAGTTGGATTTTTAACAGCACGTATCTGCCTACTCTATAAATTTTCTAGGTTTTAAGTAGCCTAGATGGCGCCCTTGTAATGCAGGTGTGGTAAGACTTGACTTTAACTTTCCTTAGATCCTCCATGACCGTTATAATATATATATATATATTATTGCTATATGTTTATTAATTTGTGCTATGCCTTTAGAGTGGAGATTAATAAATATTATAACTGTAAAGAGACATTTTTGTTCTCAGAAAGTTAATTTTTTTGCTTTTTGGCACACGTATAAATCTTTGATCTGAAAACCTATTCTTATATATATTGAAACAGTAAGATTCGTATTCGAATCTTAAGTTTCACCTTTTTCTGTTGTCTCTCACTGACCGGTCTATCCTTCCCAAATTTAAACTTTTGGTATCGAATTGTGTGTGTAGCAATATTAAAAAAATGTATAAATATATGTAGAATTCAACATAAACACGCACATATTTCGATCTCAAATTAAAGGCATTAAATAAGGATAAAATAATATAATTTAGATTTCTTTTAGTTATATAATTTTGTATAATTTTAATCATTTATTTTGGATTATAAAGTTCGTATTTATTGCTTTGTTTAAATTTCGTTTAATAATAATTCTAAAAAAATCTGATGTAATATTTAATTAAAAGTTAAAATAATCTTATGTTCCCTTTTTGTCTTTGAAATTTAAAAGCATCGGTCAGTGATAGATAATAGATTAATTAAAGAAAAATTCCCCAAAATGTAATTAGTAAATGTAAAATGTAAACAATAGAACAGCAGCTTTCTTTATAATTAAAACCAACAAAATGCATTGATTATCCTCAGGGCAGATTAAGTAGAACCTAAAAATACCTTAACAAAAATGTGAAAAATCAAGATAAGAAAAGAGGCCATCTTAGACTTGCTGGAGACATTCACTTAAACTTTAGCTTTGCTCTTGATCACTGAGAGTCTCCAAAATATAAAAATAAATTGTTCCTGCCAAGGTATGACCGAGTAAAAGCACCTAGATTTCTCCATCGGGAGATGGCCTATCGGATGCTGAACTTTCCATTGCCCGTCATAAATTCACCATGAAGATCTGCTGCCTGAAATAAATGAGAAAGCTGCTGCTGCTGTTAAAGTAAATGAAACATCTAAATACAAGAAAGAATTGCCACTCATGAACTATTTGCTACTAAACCAATGGACTCGGAAAACTTCTTATAAAACAGGTACCTGTCTGTGTTCAAACTCTAGAGTACTCTAATAATATGCTATAGCTCTTCTTCATACTACTTATCTAAATTATAAAATGTAAAAACTACCACATGTATAACTAAAACTGAATAATTAACTTAATGTGTAAATTTCTCTAATAATCTAGCTTACCTCATTCTATCTTTCTTGGGTGCATATTTCTAAAATCTACATTTTATCTATATTTATTATTTAATTATTGCATTCTCATAATTGTCTCAATTTTCAAAGTTTAAACCTATGATCGCTTGAAATAGTGAGTGCGTGTCAGATTTCATTAACATTACTTTCATAAATAATTTAATTTTCATATAAACTGACATGCATTCAATGCTTCATTTATTGTAATGCAGGGGTCTACAACTTCGCAAATGGCTGGCGTATTAGTTGTAATAATCCCCAGTTTATATATGTTTTGCATTTATTAAATCTTAATGAATAATTCCATAAAATTACATTTCTTTGAGAGTCGCCAAAGTTCTTTAGTAAATGTTGATAATGTAGCACCAAGTTAGAAATCTATTTAAATCTTATCATAATCGTTTATACATTATACATGTGTTATGTTTTAGAGACGCGATGACCCATTCCGCCGTGAAATTTCCGGATTCTTCAGGGTTGAAATTAACCCCAGTCATCCTACACAAGCAGACATAATGGGTGCTCCCGTAGGATTTGATGATGTCATGCAGCCAGCCGGAAAACTGCGACATGGACCGCTTGTCCCTGGTTATGCTTATGTGACACCTTACTTCGTTGGGCCGATGGCAGAGACCAGCCCAACATTCTTATAAACTCATTCACGGCATTGCAGTTTCGATATACTGCCATTCCATATCGCCTTTCTAAAGCATGCCACGTGTTTCTTTACTTAATTTTATTATCACTCCGCCTCTGCATTATCTTCGTAATTCACTCTCAAATAAATGTTTGCTCTTAGTTATAAATAAATATTTTAATTAAATAAATATATGTCTGCTGCTACTCTTATAAACCTTACTTTAGACTCTTGCATTGCAAAGGTATAAATCCCTCCAGGCATGCATTAGAAATACTTACTCGAGAATTTTAGGTAGCTAGATTATGCCTTCAAATAAGTGAATTCCTTTTGTAAACAAATAAATAAATGTATTCTTTAAAATATAATCATGTCGCAAATCCTGCTACTGAAGCTTTTAATCCATAAAATATTATTAGTAAATGATCTTATTAAAATGTGTTAATAAATAATTTTAAACTATACGTCTGCAGTTACGTTTCATTTACTCGATATCCATTCTATACAATATTTCCACGATTATGTAAATATGAATGTTTAATTAATATTAGTTTGATTATTGGCTAACTCGAAAATAAAATCATGAATCTCTTGCATATCCCTGACCACCATGCCTAAAAAAATATTTACTAATGTCGCATCAGATGCATTGTTTCGTGGATTGTATTGTGGAACTGATAAACTATGTTCGAACTCAGTACCATGGGTGGCTTTGCTACCTCGATGGTGCTGCTGTTCTGTGTGGTGGTCGAATTCTGCACTATGTTTACGAGTCACATGTTTTCTGACTGTTACAATATTAATTAAGATACTATGTTTTGACTTAATATTTCATTCAGATTTGCTTATTAAATGTCTGTTTAGTTGGGTATGCAAGAATAATATTTTAAAGCATATTATAAGTAAATAGTTAATTTTAAGTCCCAAATATGCCTTGGCCCTCCTTAGTTTATTATCATAAACTATGTAGGTTAATCTGTAAACTAGATCATTTTAGTTAACCCTTTTTAGCATGATTTAAGTATGCTAATTTACAAACTGTCATATAGTAGTTTCACAGAATGAAACTATAGATTTCACGTTTTATTAATTTTAAAAATTGATAATTGGAAAGTGTTGCGAATGTGATCTTATGAAGCACTTCTATGTATCATACCTAGCTATTATATTCTTATTAAAATGGGCTTTAGTTTTAAGGGCCACCCTATTATTCTTAGTTTGGACAGCTCTCTTTTTAAATGGTCTTTGGTTTTAAGGGCCACACCATTATTCCTTTTAGAACTGGAACACAAGTATTTAGAACCATATATTAAAGCTGTTCCGATCACCTGAACTAAACATTCACGTAGTTTAAATAGCAAGTCATAGGTCAAAGAGGACCAGTACTTGGTACTAAATCCTATAAATAATAGTGCAATCGAGGTGCAAATCTTATTTAGTTTAGGTAGTGCCATAGTCTCAGAAGCTACACTACAAATCGCTGGTTGTCCCTCCATAATATTATTTGTTCAGCATTGATACTGAACCTCAAATCTAGTTTATATAATGCTATCTGCATAAAGAGCACATATTAGAGATATATTTCAGCTGTCATTCTTGTAAGATTTAATTCATGGCAAACCAGGTAGGGATAGCAGAGTTCAATTAAGGCATCATCATAGATGCAGATAAAATTATTAAATTGTAATAATGTTGGAACTAAATGATTAAGTGCAATCAACTGGAAATTTTGTAGTTTACTTATTCACCATACCATCTGTGAATGCAGTATCCAGAGCCTTTGATTGTCATTATTGGTGTTGTTTTACTATGATTAAATAATATTAAACATATCGATGTCTATTATCTTATTCACTCTGTTTTCATCGAGTCACTTTCCAAATTTATTAATATATGCCTTATCTTGCCAGTCACAGGTGGGTGTGTTTAGTTAAGCTGTCAATTATTTAAGTGTTATTTATTGAGTCTCTTGTTCCAGCCTTTGCTGCTATCAGTACACAAATTAAGAAACTCTAAATGTGACCTCATATATGTCATTTAAAGGATAATAAGTCAGGGATAATTGATAAAGGAGCTGAGGTGTGATTGGATTTGAGGTCTCAACCACTCATCTAGATCAGCCATGGTATAAATTGCCAAAACTTTGGATTTTGTTGCATAAATGTACAAATATGACCATTACAATATATATATATATTGAATGGTGAATCTGAAAAAAATAATAAGTAATAAAGTAAAACATGACATAAAGTATAAAAAAAAAATTGTATATAAAATTTATTTTGACATTTGTAATAGGATTTATTATAGATATGCAGAATAGCAAGCAGTTGGGTGAAAAAACCAAAAAAAGGATAACAGTGCAATTAATAGAAGAGATTATCATTCTGCTTTATATATTCACTATATAAGTTATAGACAGAAAATCAATGTTATAAAATTAGTCAAGCGTTGGTGGCCGAGTGATCAGCATAGCTGCCTTACAAACTGTTGTCCCGGGTTCTCGGGTTCACTTCCCAGCCGATGCTTTGACACATGAAAAAAGAAAAAAAAGATCAAAAAATAAAAAAAAAGAGACATGTATAAAACAAATTATTTTAAACATATCATAGACAATCGTATGAATATATTTATAAAACATCAATAAATTAAGTTAATAACTGGGTAAGTAGGAATATATGGATAATTATATAAGACGTTACTATATATGATATAGTATATGTTTTTATTTATTCATGTATTCTGTGAATTGTTAATTTATATAATTAATTTGTTTCAAATTCCATTGATTTTTTAACAATCTGAAATGCTATATCTTATTTATTCATGATTGGTTTTATTTGATTTTTTAGTGTTATAATTTTTACTTTATTAGCATTTTGCATGCAATTGTTAAGACATATCTTTACGAGGCATAAAATCGTGTGCTGAAAAAGGTTTTTAAAATATAAGTATATATTTTTCAGAATAGCTGTTATATATTGATATTATTATTATTTTTATATATATAAAAACAACGTATGGGCATTGTTTATTTCCATTTTTAATGATTTTATTTTTAAATAAAATGAACGATAAAATATCTAATTTTCACCCCAATGAAATATACTTGAACAATATCCCTTTTCTTTTTAGCATTCTCCACTCTCATTTAGAAATGTAATAGTAATCTTATTAAAAATATATAAAAAAGATTCTAGTAATCTTATTAAAAATATATACAAAAGATTCTCTAATTAATTTCATGTCAATATCAACTTTAAATATATTTTTAAATTTAGTTAACTATTAAAATTGTATTTAAAAAACATTTTATTATATAAAATACTGCGCATCAAACTGGAAAGAAGAATAAAGTGAAGAATAAACTATGTGTTTTAATGTGAACTAAAAAAAAATTAATAAATATGATCTTGTATCAGCATTCGTGATGAAAACTGCTGCTGAAATATTGTGATATTTATTTATATTTTTTAAAAAAAATATGATATATGATACTAAGAAACAATAAATGACTTGTTTACACATTATGAAATTAATGAAGTTTGGTAATTTTAACGAGTTCTTTATTTACATTTTCGTTTGTTTGTATATATTTTTGGATAGGCATAATGACGTGACGTCATAAATGTTGAAACAATTAATTCATAAACTAAATCACTTAATAAATACAATCTTACTAAATTTGCATTAAAAAATACAAAAGTTAGTTTAAATAAAAATTCTTCACTCTTTCTTTATATACGGTTTCCACATTTACTTCGATTCAATTTTTCTCTAAGATAGAATTCATAATATATAAATGCTATTTCTGTGCAGTTTCTATAGTCCTTCTTTTCTTTCATTTTATGTCTATAACCAACTTTAAAAACAACACTTTAATCTTCTATTCATTTTCCATTTTTACAATAAAAGCCGTCTCTGATAGTTTTAATATATTATTTTATCTGACTAAAAGAAGTTTTTATATTTGGAGAGGGGGTAGGCAATTATTTTGTCAGTGTAAGAGAAGTTGTCAGAACAAAAGCATCAATTATAAAATTCATATATTTAAATTAGTTGAATATATTTATAAATTTAAAATTTCACTACATATATGCTTCTCCCAAGAATAAATATATTGGGTAAGGTAAATGACTTCTCTTAAAACGCATTTTACTTAGAACTGTTGATTGATAGTTCTGGGAATCATTTACTTTTAGGTTGCGTTGATTAAAATAATTAGAGTTACGTGGTGAAATAAAAATGTTATAACTGTGTTTGAGATATTTCATATAATCATTTATTTAATGATAGAAAGTTAAAAATTAAGAAGACTTGGTCCATTGCACAAAGTGAACAACTAATTAATCAGTAAGACAATAGCGTTCAATGAATAAAAAATCGGTTGTTAAAAATTTCTAATGGTAAAATACAGTAGGCGATTATTATTATTATTATTATTATTTTTGTTGTTGTTGTTGTTTAACAATAATTATGGCACTAAATAGTTGAAAATAATATTTAATTTGTTTTATTTTTGTAAATACAAGCTGTTTATGAAGCAATGTCACGCTATATATGACTTGCTTTAGTGATTATTAATTTGTTTAATTAAATTTGATTTGTTGCAGTATTTTAATATATATAGATGATTAATATATTAGTAATAATTATTAGGGTAGTGATATAGTTGTGACGGCACGATGTTTGGCACCTTTGGATTGAATTATTGTAATCAATTTTTTGAATACTTAATAACATGATATACAAAATATTACAAATTGAGATTTAAGATGTGTTACGATTAATTACATATTTGCAAAAAGAGTATAATATTTAGGCATTATTATTTTTTAAATATAAACACAATTTACTCTATTGTTGCTTTGAATTAACTTATATTATCTGTCTCATAAGTTAATAATCATAAACTAAACCTTTGTATGAATATTTTAATTAATTTTAACAATTCTAAATGATATTCTGCATTATAAAAATAGATTATTATTGTTGAATTGAATACATGAAGACAGTTTAAATTACCAAAAATATTTGCGCTAAAAAAAGGTTAAATGTCCATTGGACTATCCAATTCAGCTTTAAAAACCTTCTTCAGCTCTGCAAAAATAAATAAGAAATAAATAATGAAAAGAAAAATGGACTTATTACTCATCAGGTTCATAAAATTTAAAATAATAAGAATATCAGAATTGACATTATTTTATAGTAAAAAATATTTCGATAATGGATTATCAATATCTATCTATCTATCTATCTATCTATCTATCTATCTATCTATCTATTTATCCATCTATCCATCCATCCATCTATCCATCCATCTATCCATCTATCTATCTACCTATCTATCTATCCATCCATCCACCCACCCACCCACTCATCCATCTATCTATCTATCTATCTATCCCCCCCCCCCCCCCCCCCCCCCCCCCCCCCCCCTCCTCCTCTCCTCCACTATCCACTACTCTATCTTCTATCTATCTATCTATATATCTATCTATCTATCTTAGCTTTGGATAAACTACCTAAAAAATCTTAAATCAGATATCAATCTGTAAAAAAATGCAATTTCATCTGACTTACATTTTAATTTTAAGTCTATAAAAGAAAGATAGATAGATAGATAGATAGATAGATAGATAGATAGATAGATAGATAGATAGATAGATAGATAGATAGATAGATAGATAGGTAGGTAGGTAGGTAGGTAGGTAGGTAGATAGATAGATAGATAGATAGATAGATAGATAGATAGATAGATAGATAGATAGATAGATAATTAAAAGCTGTCGATGGTTTCAACTGTTCCTCCATTAAAATCGAAAAAGTTCATTATATTTCAGTTTTTATTAGACAATTTTTTTATATATTCTAATAATACTCATCAATATTTATTTAACATTTAGAAAACGTAGATAACAATCTTACGTTTATATATATATATGTAAATTATTTAATAAATGCAAACTGCATTTAGTACTACTTCATACACAGCAGCTTGAGGGAATTATCAAAAGTAGTCGTCTTTTGTTTAGGGGCAGCCTTAACAACCTTTCTATTATTTTCTTTCAGCTTGTACAATCGGTTTAACTAGATATTGCACTTTAATATACCTTGGCTTTAGAATTAACTTAAATGTAAAAGAACGAATTTCTCTTCAATAATTTACATTCATTTAATTCGTTAAAATATTAAATTTAAATATATATACATACTCTACATATTATCTTTCCAAAAAAAAAAAAAAAAAATTTTATATAATTTTAAAAATTCTTTTGCAAAAAATTTGTCAATTTGTACGATTTATCAAATTGGAAATATATTATGTGATTTTAGTATGCAGATCATGTCAATGTCTGAATTAACCTTTTGGTTTTTATCATCAGTGGATTTTATAAATAAATAACTTTTATGTTTTGGCAATCTAAATATTATACTTGTGGCTGGTTTTAGGTAGTCATTTCATCGTTAAATAATATTTGATGTAGTGGTAAAATAACGTATTCCAAAGACCCAAGCTACTTCATTGAAAGTTATGCCTTTTTATACTCAAACATTCCTTCATCAAATCATTTCATTCTTTTTTTAAAAAATTACATTTTCGATTCTCATTTTCCAAAAAAAAAAAAAACACGCCATTAATAGTATTTATATTTTAGCGTGCTTAATATTAAATACTTATTTTTGTTGTTAAAACATAAGTTGTAGATATTGAAATGATTGGACAAACATATATTAATTTGTGTACCCACATTTTTCAAATTTAGATAAATAATAACTGGGTGACAAAATTAAGTAAGTATTATCAATATTATATAACGAAATAGGAAGTCACGTGAGACCCAAAGAAGATGCAATATTAGATAAAACTTTCACAGGTTTGAGTATCATATGATTTATATTGATAATAACTACGATCATGTATTAGAAAATACTTTTTTATACGTTTTGGGGATTTATTGACTAATATATTTACTTATAATTTTAAAGTTTTTATATTCAAAAACTAGAAATATTTCGTAGTCTTCATTTAAATGTAATTACTCTGAATATTACAAAAAATCTCAGTCTGTAATGTTTTACCATTTAATATTTAACATCTGGTGATTTGTTTAATTAGATTTATATGAGAAGTTTTGTTTAATCTATAAATTTAAATTTAAGCACACTCAAATGATACTGCAATGACATCTCTGCTGGTGTAATAATTCTCCTAGTAATTATTATTACTAATCAACTATTTATACAAGGACATAAAAAGTAAACTGATATATGAGATGGATTCAGAGCTATATATATATATCCGCACATTTATAACATTTTATATCATTGACTATATTTTAGTAATAAGAAGAAAGATAATTGGTAGAAGTAATTGAAAACAAAATATCTTTCAGGCTGAATCCGAACAACATCTCTTTCTTATTCTTATTTAGTATTTATTTATATAAATTATTACAATTTAATGTAATATGCCGCACAAATAATGCTCACAACTAGCAAATCACTTTTAAATAAATATTACTAATATTTATACATTAAAAATTATCACATTATTTACCCCAAATATAATTAATGGGGATTTGAACACAGACTTTCAAGCTTCTTTCAGCTATCCGCTCCATCTTATATAACCATATATTTGACCACGCGCCTGTGAAAAAGATAAATGATCTCAATATTCGTATCTTGTGCTGTATCAACATTCATCAATTGATCCCTTCCACACACATATATAATCAGGGTTCAGTTTATATTAAGATAGCAACTCTTCAAACTTCAATGGACAGAATTCAGTCTTCTCCATTGTCCAACTCTTCAGCCATCTATACCATTGAAAATCTGATGATGAAATGCTCAAACCCTTGTTGATGCCAATATTTTCTCATATATATGTTGGCCTTAAGTCACTCTGTCTCTTCATATATATGACTTCAATATGACCATTTAAGTACACAGCGGAATGAATAGAATTCTGGCTGAAAATGTAATGTCAGTACTAGTATATTGTAAAATACCGAACTTTAAGATGTAATTAAAGGGGATATGAATACAGACATTCAAACTTCATTTAGCTATCCACTCCATCTTATATAACCAATACACATAACCACACACAGATAAAATTTGTTATATAAGATGGACTTTCAAGTCTGTTCAAATTTTCTTTAATTACACCTTAAAGTTGGGTATTTACAATATACAAGTATTGATTTATTACAGATTCAGCCTAAATTCTGCCCATTCCTCTGAGTATTTAAAGGGACATATTAAGGTTATATATATGAGGGATCAGAGTGACTTCAGGTCAACATAAGTGCAACAACAATATTGGCATCACCAAGGGCTTGAACATTCCATCATCAGATTTTCAATGGTGTCGATTGGATGAAGAGTGGCTGTATATATATAAAATGTATGTGATCATATTTTCGAATCGATATAATCGTCTGTTTATTTATCAACATATAAAAATCATGTGTTTTATTTCATAGGTAATATTTTATTATAAAACGTTTTTAGTATCATTTTATTATGCATTTATAATTTTATTGCGTTAAAATAATTTTTTGCTATCTATATAGTTAAAAAAATAATATTGCACAATAAAGCTTACTTTTGTCCAATAAACAAAAGCAGACAATAAAAGATTAGAGAGAGAGAGAGAGAGAGAGAAGAGAATGGGGAAAGGCAAAACTTGTTTTCTTTTCATTCTACTTTTTATAACTTGCATATTTCCCCCCTTTATTTAAAAAATCCTTATTTTATTTTAAGTTTTATTATTAATTTTTTCTTCTGTAAACTTTTGAACAAAAGCTTTTAAAATAAAATGTAAATAAATCGATTAACTGTAAAGTTATCTTAAATTCTTATAGGAGACTTTATCGCTTTCCAATCAAAAATGATTTACAAAACGCACAATTCACTAATATGAAAAATATGGATTGACTTGCATTGAAAAATCTCTTCATGATGTTCTTTTACGAAGATCTGTTGAAATGACCTTTGTTCCGCAGTAGGCTATTTATATTAAAACAAGCTTCTTACCCATAGTATAATGATTCTCAATTTAACTTTGAATTAAAACTGTGAAATATTTCAGATAGCCATCTTATGAAAATTTGATTTTAATAATCATAGTGTTAATTGCTTGGGAAAAAGTCATGTGACATGGAATACTGAAGTGATGGGTTGAGTTTAACAGTTTTATTTAATTTTCCAATTTGAGAATTGATTTATAAATCAATGGCTTTTGAGCGTATCATCTTGTCACACAAACTGCTTATGATATTATGAATATTCTGCTCAGTCCATTGTAGAATGAAGGCATTTTCATCATTTCTCAAAAGAGTAACTTAGATTAATGAATTTCTGTTTGACAAAAGTATGTATCCATTTGCAATAAACGATTATATGGTCAATCAAGATGATAAATACAGTATTAACTGAACTAAACGATAAGCTTATTTAAAAAGCTAACAAAAAATAGCCCAAATGTCAACTTTACTCAGATCATAGGCAAAACAGATAGATGAATTAATAAGATATTTTAAGATTATTTTAAGCGATTTAATATTGATTAGTAAATAAATATTCAAGAGATCTAGATACAAGATGATCGCTGGTGAAAGCCATAAACTACAAACTAGGCTACAACATTAATGCATAGCATTGACTTTTAACGTGCACTACCATTTAGTATCTAAATAAGGAGTTTATTCCTGAAAAGAATTGTACAAGTTAAAGTCATATAATGATTGTGTGGCTTAAAATAAGCATCTGTTTATTTACTGCTGATAAGTGAATTTTTAAGTCAAATTGGGTTTGTTACATGAGTGTCAATACTCTGACCAATGTGATTAATATATGATACTGTAATAACAACTGATTGATTAATATCTCAAACCTACAGATACAAAAACTGACATTTACCTTTGTTTTAACTTGCGAGTTTTATGATCTTTGTATTTATATTGCAAATGAAATTCCCGATGCCCTGCTACCAAAAACAAATCAGGTTTTTTTAAAGCTATTAAAAAGTCTTCCAATTAACTATTTGATCAACTGATAATTATGTTTTTATACTAACTCTTTAAATATATAAAAAGGAAAAATATTTTTTAAATAACTCTCTGTAAGATCTTTCCATCTGTTTGGAGATGTGAAATTGAATGGTTTCCTTTTTTGTATTACTCCTCAGTCAAAAATAGCTACTTATATATTTTCTAAGCAACAATGGATGATTAACTGGGTTGGCTACCTAAATAAAAGTTCTAAACATTTAAAAACATTTCCAAGACTATTATCTTCTATTTGAATCTAGGTCAGAACCATAATATGCAGATAGATTGCAGATGTACCAAAATATATTTCCAAGATGTTTGGAATTAAAAAATAATATTCACTATATATGAAACTTTCTGGAGAATATTTTAAATATTATACATCAAACTCATCATCATCACCAATTTTAATCATCATTGATCTATTGCAGTATGAAGGCTTCATGTATAATCCAATTTCTTTGATGCTTAATCTCTTCTTACTATACCAAATCAACCAACTTTCTTACTTCACCTATACATTGAACATTTGGATTCTTTGTAAGTTTTTTATAATCTCTAGAGATACAATTCAAGACTTCAACTATCCATTTACTATTATCATTTGTAGTAATATGTACAGCTTAGTTTCATTTCAATCTTTTATTTTTTTAAATGTGGTCAAAGATAACTCTTTGTTTTCTTACTTACATATTTTGCTTGGTTATTTCTCATTATTTCCAACATTATTCTTAATATTTTTTTTTAATTTTAAATAATAATGAAACAACATGACTGTTGTTACTGACCAACACAATAATATTTTATATATTATTAAGAAAAAAAATAATATATAAATGCCTAGCTCTTTCCACCAAAATCTTTAGCAAGGCAATATACTGTATAGAAAACTAATCGATAAATGTCAAATTCTAAATGCAATAACTTCTAATTTGATTCGTTTTCTTATAGTTCATCCTGGTCTATATAATAGCTATTTTGCTGTTCATCGATTAGTTTTCTATACAGTTTATTGCCTTGTTAAAAGCTTAGGTTGAAAGCGCTAGGCATTTATTTGTTAATATTATATAAAATATTATTGCCTCTGTCAGTAACAACCATGTTGTTTAATTATTATTTCAAGTATAGATAGAAGTATTTGTGTATTACTTTTAATTTTAAATATTTTTTAACAAAATTATTTCAAACAAGTTTAATTGTATGATTAATTTAATGCATTATGTTTCTACAGGTATTAAAAATCTGACAAAAATATTTAATTATTATATTCTTAATTCACAGTTATAAATGTTTATTTTATTATTCGGTGAAACACCAATGATTTATTTTTTTTTAAAAAAATTATCTTTAATCATTCTATTTTTCTTCCACTTGATAACTATTGCATATACTCTGAAATATTATTTGAAAAATGAACTCACCGTTTCCTAAATCTAGAAGACTTAAATAATTTTCAATCAATTTTATATCTTTATTTTTCTATTTTAACACACAGTATACTTTTTGTAAAACTGCTGAAAAAAGTTTTGGAGACATGGAATCACTTGTTACACCACTTATCAGTGTAAGATTTAATGTTGTTGGATTTTGATAAATATTTTTCATTGTATGATAGTATACCATGTTTATATTTTGATGATCCAAAACTTTAATCATTACAGAATTGCTTATAGAATCAAATGCCTTTTCATAATTTATAAATATAAAATATAATAACTTATATTCATTATTTTTTTTATAACTTCTCTCAATACTTGGAAGTGATTCACTGATCCTTAAACCAGTTTATTCATTTAGTTTGTTTAAATTCATAGTTCTCTGTTGAATAAACAGTAATTATCTTGGGAAAGATCTTATATGTAACTGATAGGTAAGATAACTTTTTCATCTTTTTTAGATATTAATATTATTGCTGCATTCTTTCAGTCAACTGGTGCTATCTTACTATTTATACATTTAGTATATAGTTTGACAATTGCTTTTCCTGTTTCTTTTAAGATATCAATAATAATTTCATCAGTTCCTGGAATGTTTTCTTTATTCATAGATTTAGATGCAAAATTAATCTCATTATTTAAAATGCTTGGCAATTTAGAAAATGTTATAAATTATAGAGACTACATTATTCTTTTTTTTTTTTTTTATAATTTACATAATTTTTTGTAGAACTCTTCTACATAAGTCCTGATGTGTTGTTGGCTTTTTAAAATAATAGTTTCATGTCTTTCATTTCTTATTTTTCAAACAATTGTATTTAGAATGCCAAAATGTTATTATCACCTATCTAGCTTTCCATGCTAAGTACACCATTTTACAGAATTCCAGAGATTTAATTATTTTTAATAAATCATTTAAAAACAATTTTGCATCTTTTTTTCTTTATATATTATAGTGTGTCAATTAAAAATTTACTGAAGAATTGCTACTTTTTAATTGAACTATCTACATATCTCCTTAATTATTTCAATTAAATCTGAGTTGTCTGTTACTAGAAAAAAAATCTGACTCGTCTTTAAAGACTCAGAAATATTTAAAATGATTTGCAGTTCTTTTTCAATTATTGAAATATTTTTGAAAGTTAAGAATATCAACTGCTATTATTATTTTTTTAAAAAATTAGTTTTGAATTTTCTGGTTTGCATTAACATAAATATCACTTTCTGTATTGGAAATTACAATTTTAAATATATATATTTCCATTAATCAACCAGAATCCAGTTTTTAGGGATTTGGATGCTTCCATGTTATTTTAATTTAGTATTTTGCTAAAAGTCCAAATTCATATGCATATATTATTTTTTTTTTTCTATAGAAAGAAATTTATTGATAATTAAAAAATATTGATTCCTCTTTAAGGACTTACAAAAAGCAAGCAAAAAAATTATTAACTTTTATTCTATTCTTTCTTTTTATTGCAGTATTTGTTACTATGTGATTTTTTTTTTTTCCATATGTCATAGCATCGGCTGGGAGGCCCGCAACAACCGTCTGCAATCAACTGCTTGCTTGCAAGGCAGCTGCCCTGATCTCTCGGCTAACAATGCTTGACTACTATGTGATTATTTATATGGCAAATAGAATATAGATGGATTGTTCATTATATATATTATATACATCTAAAGCAAGAATTATTCAGGTTCATCCATGTATATATGGGGTGATTTAATGTTTAATATTTGTATATTTATTTCAGTATAGTGTTATGCACTGGGATTATTTTCTATACATTTGTGTTAGGTGGTTTAAAGATTAAAATTATTAATGTTTAGTTTGTCTTTATATAATAATAGTAAAACATGTTTGTTTGTAGCAAAAAGTTAAGATCTTTGCTTGCTAAAATTTCGAGTTCTTTGTTTGAGTTTGTTCGTATTTCAATATATAATATCTTATAGCAGACGGTTCAAAGTGATATCATTTTGAGCTGGCTATTTTGAAGTACGAACTGTAATGCATTTATATATTAGTTCACAGAGGGCGATACTGGATTTCTTAACCATGTGGGGTAATTTAATGTTTAATATTTGTATATTTATTTCAGTATAGCATTATGCTCTGGGATTATTTTATATATATATTTAATACAATTAATCTTACATGGATGTACCTAGATAACATTTAATATATATATATTAATCACCTAAGTTTCTTTAGCAGCCATACATATGTTATAAAAGTGCATTTTATTTTAGTGACACTAAGTTTTTAAATAGAAAGTCAGAACAGTATAAACATCAAACATTAATCTAAATAAGTCTAGATATTGCAAACAGTTCTAAACGATCACCTTTTACTTAATGTTTACAAAGCAAAATCAGTTAATAATCATTTTAACAATCACAAAACTGCCCTAACTAACTATATAGAAATGAGAGTAAACATAAAACTAAACTTGAAATATTTGTAGAAAATATGATATTATGTATCATTAATTTTCAAGAAGTGCTACCAGTATTCTAAAAGTTCTGAATTAAGTAACTAAATAAAAGTGTAGATTTTACTACCACTATTAAGATTTTAAATATTAAAATAAAATAAAAACTTGAATACTTTGGTCTGTTGTTATGTCTGACCTCATTTAGATTTATGTTTTTTGTTTATATTATTTTAAATTTCCGGCAATTTAAAAACTTAAAGGCAGTAGATAAGAGCTTTTTGCTATCTTCTGGGAGTATTTAATGGTATCATTGAACATGCTGCATTTACTAGATACTGCTGAAATTTCTTGAATATGTAATTGAATTGGCATTTCTATTAATTAGAAAATAAGCATAATAAGAAAACTGCTTTCTCTAATGGAAAATAATAATTTTACATTCCAAGATAGATCACTAGGAAGATCATGGCAGGGCTGTTCTTCGTTCACCGTATTTAATTTCATTTAATTTTTTTATTAATCTGCTTTTAGATTATTTTAATTTCACCAGATTATTTCTGATCTAAAACACTGAAATTTTATTCAAATTGCTTAATCCAAGATCAGATGTTTCTATTGTTTAAAACTTGGCACTATATCTTTAAAATCTCTTTGAACAGTAGAGTACATGGTGATTGCTATAATACACTGACTGACTTATTTTATTCTTTACATAAACACACACACACACATATATATATATGTTGATATGAAAGTTTTCACATGTTACAGATATAAATGATATATTTTGAATATTCATCCATGTATGATTTTGATTATAAATATACTCAGATTTCAGTTTGATCATACAAACCATCAGCTAGGTGATAACTGGAATTTTATAAATATGGTTGTACAGGACTGTAAACATTGACTTATAACAATGTTAAAGTTCCATCAATAGAAAAAAAAAACATATATAAAATTGAAAAATAAAATAACAGTCCGAACTTCAGAACAACATGGTTTTTAAAAAATTGCAAATAAAAGAAAGTTTGCATATGTCATCATGATTGTTGATAGAATTTGGGCTTTTGACTATCTCAATAGTTTCTCTGATGTTACAATGGTAGAGAGGGTCACATTTGGATAGAATCCAATTATTAGAGAAATCAATATTTTGATCTGAATTTATAACATTGTGTGAGAGTGCTGATGATGTGTAGTGTTGCTTAATTGCATTAGCATGTTTATCTTTTTTAATACTCATATGATAATTATTTATATATACATAAGACGCTTTTTAAATGCCACATGAAATTTCATAAACTCTATGAGCCTCAAAAGGGAGTGAATCTAAGCTTTGTTATGATTTTACTAATTTTTTGATAAGTAGTGCATGCTGTTTTTATGTTGTATCATTTTAGAATATGTCCAATATTGTCTGTAGTTTTTTTAAATTTAAAAACACAAATTCTAAGTGTTGTTTCTTCTTCTTTTTGTTTTTTATTTTGATTATTTATTTTATTATTATAATCATTAGCAAATAAAACATTGTTTATATAAATTATTTCTTCTTTCAGATATGATTTATCTGAAAGACTAATTGTTCTAGTGACAAAGTTTTGATTACAGAAAATATCTGAGTTGGATGATGATGCGATAAAAATTGTAAGTAGCTATCTGTGTATTTCTGAAAGCTGAAAATTATAAGTTATTTTGTTTCCTGGTGATGAATAATAGTATACCAAGAAAAAGTTTCCCATGAAACTCACTGAAAATTTAGTATGAGAATGGATATTATTTAAATGTGAGAAAAAAATCATATAATTTATTTTTCTTACTGTCAGATGTTAAATGGGTCATCCAAATTGGTAGAAGGTGATAAGCAATGTAAGCATGGCATAAAGGCACTGCAAAAAGAAGGGCATAAAAACTGTGCAGAATTAAAAATACATTTTTATGTTATGAATATTAATCAATGTGACTTGATTCATTATTTCTACAAAATAGGGAAATATAAACATATTAAAATAAACAATCACTTCTTGAAATGAGATATGTCAGTTATGACTTTTTACACTGGT
This sequence comes from Epiperipatus broadwayi, assembly GCA_028023455.1. Lineage (NCBI taxonomy): Eukaryota > Metazoa > Onychophora > Udeonychophora > Euonychophora > Peripatidae > Epiperipatus > Epiperipatus broadwayi. The sequence goes on from JAQFVV010006271.1 coordinate 1,343,848, forward strand.
TTACACAATTCGTATTTCACATCACATAAAAATGGAACATTCCGTTTTACTATTACTATCTATTCCTTTATATATATATTGTGGTGATTATTTAGTACTTCTAAAATAGTAATAATAAATATAACTTCAAATTTTTTATTGGTTTATTATAAAAATATTATCTTAAATTTACCATAACAAGCAAAATTAAAAAAAAAATCCAACCTGTCTGCCCCATATTTTTATAGTTTTTGAAATTTTTATAATAATTTTGGCAAAATCGCGGTTTTCTATTTAGTTTTAAAAACAGCACAAAGATAACTTTAAAAAAAAAAAGGGGGGGGGGTCAATACTCTAATAAAATACATAATATTGTATACATGTGAATAAATTAGTTAAAATAGATCAAAGCAATATTTATATTAGTGTACACATTGTAAAAGACCCAGAAAGAGACCACATGTGAGATGGATGGATGAAATAAGAAAGTGTGCAGGGGTGATGTGGAGAAGAAAAGCTAAAGATCGGAGAAGAAGGATTAAACTTGGAAAGACCTTCATCTTGCAGTGGATTGATAATGATTAATGATGATGATGACACATAATGATAAAACTATTTACAGTAGTGACAAACTTTAATGCAATAATTAAACGAGAATATGCACGTATATTTAAATATAAAGCAATACAATTTTAAAATATTTAGATAAAGTTATTTAAAATTTGAAATAAAATCTTAATTATTGCGAGAACGATAAATAAAATAATCTTTTAATATCTGTAATATAAATATCTTAATTATTGCGAGAACGATAAATAAAATAATCTTTTATTTTAATATTTGTAATATAAATATTTGTGATAACATTGTGATTTGTATATTTGATTTTATTAAAGTATAATATTTTATTTAAATGTTTTAAAATGTTATGTACATATCTCAATTGTCCTAATAAATAAACAAAACATCTGAAAAATATTTATCAGGTAAAATGCATTTAAAAAAATGAAATTTAAAGTTGTTTTTGAAATGGAAAATTATAAGTTATTTTGCCAATGCTAATACATCAAGTAGTTTAAAGCAAATATTAAAAAAATTATACAGATCTGCATTTTAAAAATTAATAGAATTACGCTTTGTAAACATTTTTTTTGGAAATGCTAACAAATTTCACTCCTCAGAAAATTATCAATTATCCAATCTGCAAGAGGAACGCTCAAGCAAAAAAAGAGAGATTCTATAGGTAATGTAATTTAAGTTATATACACCTGGGTCTCTTTTTACGCTGACTTATTTAACACGATTTTGAAGTTACGCGATTTTCACCGGAAGTCGAACTCCGATAATGCGCTATTACTTTAAATAATAAATTTCGCGCACTTACGTTATATTGAAAGTAATAGCACATTACTGGAATTCGACTTTCGTCTTAGTAATTTCAATATTTTCAGTGCTTTATAATAGTAAGATTTTATGCAGTAATGAAATTAAAATCATAATTTCCACGTTTTATGTATACACACATTAAATTTTACAAGATTATAATGTAAATTTGTTCAAACATTGTGCGTGTTAATTTTGCATTTTAAATCACATTCTGTTTTTGCTTTTTAAAAAAGAACGTAATCAATTATTAATCATTTAGTGTCCACAAGTTTATTTTTAAAAGGTGAATAATAGCAGTGAAACGAAATTTGATTTTTAAACGGAATTGAAAATTAAAGACAAAAATAAGAATTTAATTTTTAGTTGTTAGTTTTAATTAAATTTTTCCCAGCAGTGGTGAATAAATGTCTTTTTATTATCGTAAGTTTAAGTTCATAAACAATTAATAAAATCATCTCTCAAAGATTAATTACGTTAACACCGGAAATCCATTGACACAACATGAGTGTGAAGTTAGCGCTAGTTGTATTTCCTCAGTTTGCAAACGAAAAGTGTTTTTCGGCAAATATCGATAATAATTAAAACGTGTATAAAAAAATGTAAATTATGCATAAAAATATATTATTTTGAATAAAATTAAATATTATAGTTAAAAAAAGTTTGTCTTGTATCAATTTTTTTCAAATTTGAAATTTTTTATTAGTCATATTTTATTTCCTTATTTTTTTTTTGTGCGAATTTTAAAGTAATTTTACGTTGGTGCTTTGCTTTTACGCGAATTTTGAAAAATCACAGATCGCATCCCCCCTTTTTCAATGTAAGTTACGTCTATTTTTGCGCGATTACGTTTGCGCATGTTTTCTGAGGAACCTATCTATTTCGTAAAACGAGACCCAGGTATACTACTATAATTTTAACGTCATGATTCAGAACGTGTGCGATTTGTTTTGATGAGAGATTGTTAATTAATATTAATTATTATTTAGCGATATGTTTTATTGGTCGCTAAAGATGTCTATGCTGTTACTATTAGAGACCATACGGCAGGGGTGGCTAACTTTTGCGTTCATATAATCTACTTTTCATTTTTAAAATGTGTTGCGATCGACTTGTTGTCATAGGTGTAGTCTAAGTGGAGGGAAGTATAAAATACATACTATTTTTATACATCTAGCTAGTAAAAAATAACAACTATTTAACAGGCCAAAAAACCCACATCCAGAGGAATTAAAGCAACATGAATAATTATTAACAATATTTATTAATTCAAATTATCTACATTAAATGAAGATTAAAAATATTATTTTCAATCATGATATGGCTTAGTGGAGTTCACCTATCTAGAATTGAAAAAAAATTTAGAACAAAAACAAAAATAACAAAAAAAAAAACAAAACAATAACTTGAAACTCTTGACTTAATTTGTTTCACTTGTTACCCGACAGCTTTTGCCAGATTGGCCTCGCGATCAACCAAAAATAGCTTTGCGATCGACCGGTGGATCAAGATCGACTTGTTTGACAACCCTGCCATACGGTATCGAAAGAGTTAGTGTAAATGATTATGTCATTTGAAATATTTTTTAAAAATTACCCCTTTTGTTTATCAATATAAGACTGTATGAAGATTTATATAATTAATTACTTTTGTGACAATAAAACTGACATATAAATAATATTAATGTTTAGTAGGGAAAAGCTTCTAACAACATGCGTCATAGCCTTTTATTGATAAATGTTAGCTTAGATAAGCATCTTGTGCAATACAAATTTATTTTAAAATGAATTATTTGAAATCAAAAATGCACTTGATGTTCTAACTTATATTCATGAAAATGATTTTTATTGTTTCATACTCAAATTTGAGCATATCATTAAGAATATTACTAACTCTTCCTACAAGTGTAGCTAGTGAAGAGATATTGTTTTCAAAATGGCTGATAAATTTGTCAATGGTAGCTATAGAGAATGACGTATGCAATACTCTTAAGTGTTTATGACATTGTATCACAATTTAATTTTGTAAAAGCTCAGAAAGTAAAATTATAATATTTTTTTTCACTGCTATCTTTAATAAAACATTAAAATGTATATAAAATGATGTAGAATTTGTTTTATTTTTTGGGAAGGAGGGGCACCAGTTATGGTTATGCATAAAGACACTAACAACTCTTCCTCCAGCTCTGGTGTTATCTATACATATGAGCCAAATAAGAGGTTTTAAAGATGCTGAGTCTAAAGTACAAGTTTTTGTATTTTCCATAAATAAATCAGTTACACTTCTGAGATAGGTAAATCTGTAGGAGTACCAAAAATTTGTTTATAATATTGCCCATTGTATAAGAAATACTTGTTTGAAAGGCAATGTTTAGCTAAAGCAATAACATGATTCAGCAAATTGCAAAATTGAAAAATTATATTTAAAGTTTCATCAATTGGAACATTTGTACTCAAAGAAAGAAACAACATCAAAGCTGACGAGAATATCATTTGTATTTTTAAATTTTTTAATAGTGAAATAAAACATATAGAATATATGTCTGAAGGTTTGTAATGATGGTATATTATAAGATGTGATATGTTGGATTATTTCCATCATTTATGAGTGACTGTTGAATGTATAGAACATTTTAAACTTTATTTAAACTTTCCAAATACAAACAACTTGTCAGTAATAACACAGAAATAGATAATACAGGTTAGTAATTACACGAGTAGTATTATTCTCCACTCTTCTTCAGGTGTTGCTGGCCTATAAGCACAGTGACAATATTCACTTAGAAGTTGAACTAGCACCTTTAGATTCTTGAATATTGAATTTAAGGCTTTGACAGAATAGCTCAGTTGGTAGAGTGTTTGCCTTAAATTCAATATTCAAGAATCTAAAGGTGCGAGTTCAACTTCTAAGTGAATATTGTCACTGTGCATATAGGCCAGCAACACCTGAAGAAGAGTGGAGAATAATATTACTCAAAATGTTGTGTAATTACTAACCTGTATTGTCTATTTGTGTGTTATTACTAACAAGTTGTTTGTATTTGGAAAGTTTAAATAAAGTTTAAAATTTTCTATACATTCAACATTCACTCATCAATGATGGAAATAGTCCAACATATCACATCTTAAAACGTATAGAGTTTTGAAAATATGATTTAATAGATGGAATTGTAATGTTTTATTAAATTAGATAAATACTTAGCTAAAATATGAGTGTGAGATCCTATTGTAGTTACAAAAATAGACAAGGCAGATAATCCTCTTCATGATGTGATGTGATGCACTGCTTCTCCTTTTTCAGAGTCAGGAATCTTTAAGCCACTAAACCCAGGGAAACCTATTAGCCATCTTACCTTCTCTTTCCATTCTCCATATTCTTCTCTATCATACTCCATCCTATTTCCACAACATTATCATCATCATCATCATCATCTCCATAGCCTTGATATCTAAATCCACTTATCTTTTTCCAAACCCAGCATAAAAACCAAGAACCCACTTTCTGTATAATCACCTTGTTTATAGTTATTCTTCCACAACTTCATTATTTGTACCTTTTCTGCTTGTATATATTTACATTCAATTAACAGATGCTTAATATTTTCTATGCCTTCCTTACATAAGTTGCAGACAAAATCACCCAAATTTTCCCATTTATGTGTATATTTCCTCGTTGCTAATGATCCTGTTCAAGACTTAAATGTTAAACTGCATTCCTTGCTATTATCATAAATTAACTCACACCCAATATTCTGTTTCCTTGTATATATATATATATAAACTTTTTTACTCTTCATATTAGTTCTCCATTTTGCTAACTTTCTATTTTATTATTAATGCATCTATTCTATTTCATTCCTCACCACTATAACATACAATAATTCTAGCACAATCATCCCACCTTTTGTATAAGGTATACTGATATGAAATCTTTATCAAAATCTTCTGCATACCATACTACCTTTCTCATCCATCTTGTTGCCTGATCTTTACTTATAACCCAATTAAATACTATGTTGGCTATCCTTTTATTACCCATAAATTGCAATCTACTGAATATTTTCATTGTGCTTTTTGCATCTTTCATATAAAAACTTAACCGTTCCATTTCTTCTTGAATTGCATCCTTTGCCACCCAGACATCTGCATCTAATGCATGTCTTCCTACTTCTTTTTGTACTTTTTCTAAATAGTCTAATGCCCCTTTACTAACAGATAATGCATCATTACCTTAAGTTAACCCTGCACTATCGCTCACTTCCATACAATTTTAGCTACATCATATTTATTATATTAAAACACTGTTCATTTGTTTATCAGTTCCTTTTTTTCTTTGCTTCATTTACCAATTTTTTTTCTCATTCATCCAAGCAATTTCTCTGATTACTTAATATGATTCCCAAATAGTTATACCTGTTCACCACATTTAACTTTATATTCCCCAATAAATATTCTTTCTCCTTCTCTTCTCTTTCTCCAGCATTTATCATCATTACTTTTGATTTTTCTTCATTAAATTTAATCCCCATCTCTTTATCCACTCTTGCACATTTCTTCTGAATAATTTTAATATAGAAAATATCATCAGCAAATAAAAGATCCAATGGTGTATATACTCTCTTTCCACCTATTAATGGTATCTCCACCCCTCTTCCTAATCTTTCTATCATTCTCTCCATTTCTCTCAAATATAACAAAAACAAAGTAGGTGACATAGGGCATCCTTGCTTTAGTCCCACCCCATTTTTAACTTTAAGTTATTCTATATTCCCTAATTGATATGTATAATAATTATTTTCATACAATCTCTTTTTAAGATCAACTAAAGCTACATTCATTCCCAAATTTACTAAGCTTACCCATAATATATTTCTATTTACTCTACTTTTTTATGTCTATAAAGATCATATGTAACTGTCTACCTGCATTTCTACTCATATCTATATGTTTTATGACCACAAATAAACAATTTGTTATATGCACATCCAATTGAAAACCTCTTTGTATTTCTCCCACTATATTATTTTTTACCATCCACTTAGTGACCCTTCCAGCCATGATATATGCAAAAACTTTATATAACACTGACATTACCACTATTGGTATAACATTGTTTAACTTTCTATAATCCTTACATTTTCTTTTATATAGTAGCCTTACTCTTATATTATTCCATTTTTCTGGAATTTTTTCTATGCCATCTTATAAAAACATGATAATAGATTTAATTTTGACCTACTTTTTTAAATTCATCACCATCTCTGCTGCCTATCCATCTAAATCTTTTGCCTTTCCACTTTTCAATTTCCTCTCTGCCTCATTCAAGTCATTTTCTATAAATCCCAATCTTTCCATTACTATATGCTTTTAAGTTTGTTATCATTCTGTCCTTCACATCTAATAGATTTTCTATATCCACTACATACTTATTTAAAATTGTCTCTAATTCTTCTCTAGATCTATACTTGTTTTCCTCATCATCTAGTAATACTATCCCCCCTCCCGCTACATTCCTTCTTTTAATATATTTTCAAATATTTTTACTCCCATCTCTTTCACTTTTATTAATATCCTTCAATAATTTACTATTTAATTTTATTCTCTTTCTATAATTATTTATTTTAGCCAACTTCTTTTTTAAAATATACTTTTTCCATTTAATATTAACAAATTTTTCACTTTCTTTGTTTTTAATATCACATTTATATTCTCTGCATACTTTTTTAATCTCTTTTGCCTTTTTACTAATTCTCATTTTTCTATTTCTTTTATTTTTTTTGAATATTCTCACCCAAACCCTATTCACCACTTTTTCTACTTCACCATACCAGTCCTTATATTCATCCCTGACAAAATCTTTCATAAATTCTTCTACTTTTATTTTATATTTTTCTAACTTATTCTTATTATTCATTCTTCATTCACATCTTTCACTAACCTTTCTACTTTTATTACTATTTTCCATCACATTATTAATAATTTATATTATAAAGAAATTATGAAAACTATTACATACTCTCTATTCATTATCAAACACTTTCATTTTATGTACTTTATTCATTCCCTCTTTCTCTACTAATACATAGTCCATTGTATAAAATATATTACTTGTAGACCATATGTCTTGTCCCTCATAAATCTTTTATAAATTTTCAATGCTCAAATTTACTCTCTGATAAAAATTCTTCAAAAGGATTATCCATGTCATGAATTACTTCAATACAATCATTCATATCCCCTATAACCATTATTTTCTTCCCCTTTGTTTTGAAACTCTGTATATCCTTAACTAGGAATTTATATATGCTACTGTTCCACTCCATTATAGTTTAACTATCTCCAGTGGCAATATATGCTATACCCACCTTCTGTTATTGTCTTCATAACTTTATCTCAAACCATACTTAACAGTATTTAAATATTTTTTTGACATAACACCTATATCACCACTTCTTTTAATATCCTTCCAAACCAAATCATCCAATGTAGGTTCTTCTTTTTCTCTTAAATGTATTTCCACTACTGTTAATACATCTAGCTCTTCATTTTTAACTGTTTTATTAATTACAGCCACTATTTTGGTCTCCTACCACTTTGCATATTTAAAAATCCAATTTTAATAATTTCTTCTTTTTTTACTACTTTTTTATAATTTCTTGTGACCCTTTTTTTTTTCTATTATATTTTTAAGTAACTTGCTTATTATTAATTTTACAGATCCATTCCCTCTCCACATCTATATTTATATCTAAATCAGCTATCCTTTGTTTATTTCTTACCTCCCATTCAAAGCTTCAGGAACTATAATATTTTTTGTAAATCAAGCTAAACGCAATCCATCTTTTCTAAATAACTCCCTCTTATTAATAAAAAATCCCACACATTCACAAACTTAACATTATTTGTATCACATAATTTTTTTAATCTCTCATTTATAGAACATGCCCTATCTAACACATGCCTATTGTCAAATCTTGATAATAATCTAACTATTCCTACTCTTCCTTTAATCTGATTCAAAGTACTAATTAATTCTATGTACTCATCCATTACTCTCTCTGATAGTTCTGACAAATTATTTGTTCCTATCATAACATAAACATCTCTACTCCTTTGTTTTTTTTACTTTATGTGTAATATTCATAATTTTAGCTCCAGACAAATGTATTCTTGCATACCTGTTTCTATTTTCCCATGCAATTACATCTATATATCTCCTAATTAGTGAGTTTCTTATCAATACTGTCCTATAGTTTACTTTCCATACTTCATCCACAACATTCTTTTTCATCTTCTAGACTTCCTTATCTAGTTCTTTTTTATTATTCCTATTTATTAATTTCTTAATCTGCTCATACTTCATCTCTAATGATTTTAATTTTGTTGCTATATCCTTTATCTCTGCTTCTATCTTACTTCTTCTTTGGATAACCATATTTATTGCATTATGATAACATGGCACAAATGATCTGCCATATATCTACAGAATTACCAATGTATGTATGACATGACATTCATTAAATTTTATAGGTTAATAACTATCAAAAGAAATAATGGATTTAAAGCAATGTAAATAGTTTTAGTTACTTTTACATAATATGTAATACTTTTCAAACATTTGGTTCTCTAAATATATTGACATTAAATACTTGATTGTAGAGAGTGATATCTAGCAGTACATTTTAATGAATGAACAGATACTTTAAATCAATTATTCAATATTAAGATAGATATTTCCAAAAAAAGTTTCACTTGAAAACAATGTCATTTAAGTATCTATTTTACTTCCACCTGAAGAGGACAGCGAAATATAAATTGTCAGGAAATGATTACACTAATATCTGACAAAATGATTTATCAAATTGTTTATGCTTAGGTAAAATTAAAGCTATATTTATTTATTTAATATGACATTTAAAAGTAAATGTGAAACCATTGGGATTTTACAGAACATTATAATATGTTAAGTTTCACTAGTTATCCCATTATTACCATAGTACCAAGAGCTGCATCATAAATCCATGAAATAAATATATTTATATAAAAAAGTAAAACATATACTTTACAGTCACAATTTAAAATTTTCATCATTCATAACTTTTAGTAACATTTATATATGATTTTAACACCAAAATAATCAACAATTTAAAGTTATAGAATATTTTTGGTCATAGATAAAAATACAAAACGAAATAATGTGCAAATAAAAATTATCCAATAACTCTATGAATGCTATATTATATTTACAGTATATTCATATAAGATTAATGTGAATTCAAAGCTTAGTATCAAAAGAGTGACACTCTTCTTACTACAGATAAAGACTGCATCATATTTCAATTTTTTTAATGATTATTTGATAAATTCAATTCATCCTGGAATTTATTTTAGATTCTAGATAAAAATAACAAAATACCCAACTGATGAGCAATATAGAATATCCGATTTTATAGTCAATTGTCAGAAAAAAAACATTGGGCTTGATGGGCAATTCTTCAATTTCCTGTTCCACATATAGATTAACCCATATTATTAGTATAAACCATTAATACATTAAGCACAACATTTCCATGTTTTCATCAGTGATCTTAAATTTCAGATATAATAGCTTAAATCTGAGCCAGAAACTATATAACTGTGTCATTACATGTTTTTGTATTTCATGACCCAGTCATCATTTACTTGCCCCAAAATATTGCAAATAATCAATGCTACCTCCCACTTACATTTTAGCTAGATATTTATCTGATTTCTTAAAACCTACAATTCCATCTGTTAAATTATATATTAAAAACTTTATGTAATAAATTGTTTTTTTTTTTTTCACTAGTGAAAATTGTAATTATAAATATGCGACTTTTTCATATAATTATAGCTTCACTATTTAATGCGAAAAAAAGTCGCGTATTTATAATTAAAAACTTTATATATTTTATTTCTGTATTAAAACATTTTAAAGTTAATACAATTGAATATTCTTGTCTGCTCCGATGTTGTTCCTTTTGTTTAAAAGTATTCCAATTGACAAGCTTTATATGCAATTTTTCAACGTTGCAATTTGCCGGACTATATTCTTGCCTTAACTAAATATTATCTTCTAAACACATATTTCATATACAATAGAAATCATTATAAACAAATTTTTGTTACTTCTATGGGCTTACCTGTCTCAGGAGTATAGCTGATTTATTTACGAAAAAAAAAATAAAAACTCGTGCTTTAGAATCAGCACTTTTAGATTTTCTTATTTGGCTCAGGTATGTAGTTTATATATTTATCATCGTCTAGAAACATGGTAAAAATAAATTATATAATTTCTCTCACATTTAAATAACATTCATCCTCATTTTAAATTTATAATGAAGACAGTGTCTGGTGGAAAGCTTCCGTTTCTTGATGTACTTGTCACCAGGAAATAAAATAATCTATTATTTTCAGTTTTCAGAAAAATATACACAGAGACAGAGGATACTTACAATTTCATCACATCATCAAATAACTCAGATTTTTCTGTAGCCAAAACTTTTTCCTCTAGAATAATTAATAAAATCAATTTTTTTTTCATATGTCATAGCATCTGCCAGGACGCGAACCCACACCCGTCTGCAACCAACTACTTGCTTGAATGGCGGCTGCGATACCTCTCGGCTAACAACGCAAGACTAAAATCAATTTTTATTTATAAAAGAATATATAATACCGTTAAATTAATAATAATAACAACTTAATACTTTAAAATAACAATGACATTACATTTTTAAATTAATAAAATTTATTTCTATACGTTTATTTAATTTATATAGCGAGGAAATATATTCCAAAGAATTTGCCATTTTTAATGTTTTTTCTTTATAATTTTATTTTATGGTTAATTTTGATGCGGTTTGGCTGAAACGTTAAATATTGTTATGTAAATAAAATTCTTCTATTAGGAAAAAAAAAAAACTACAAATGTTTGTTTTTATAATGTTTAATAATTATTAGTATATAGAAAAACATAATATGAAAATTTGACTGGTGATTATTACAAAGAGTATCCAAAAAAATATGTATTTATTTTTAGGTGGTACATGTTGTATCTCCTTCATAGTATTATTCATTTGTGCAATACACCAGACTAGGTGTGTTTTCCACTTTTCAAAGCAGTCCTGAAACTCATGCAAAGTGATGCCTTTTAAATGTCTCCATTGTTTCTTTCTTTACCACTTACAAGTCTACAAAATGTTTTATTTTGAGTTATTTTTTCATTTAGAAAAATAAAAAGGGCTTGCATAGAGTGAAATTGGGAAATATGGCTGATAGATAAGCTGGATCATGTCATTTTGGATTTTACTGTATCATATGTTTCAGAACAATAGGTAAAATGCCTGAACAATATGAATAATTTATGAGAGAATAATATTGTTGGTATCAAATAAAAAATCAGCATTGACCATTGATTAACTTGTGTTTTTTTTTCAAAACAATTTGTTTAATAAGTTATTTTAAGCATTCCAATTGTTTTCTTGTTGTCTTATATAACAAAAAACAAAAATTCATATTGTTTCAACTTTTCAGCCATCACAAAAATTGACAAATAATACAGATAAAACTTACCAAAAAAATTATTACATGATTCTATGACTATACTTAGGGATGCCAATCAGCAGATTGATACAGAGCACCCTGGAACATGTATGACAAGGCATTCACACTAAAGACTGATTCTTGGTAGCTCTTCATATATTTTTGCATTTTATGCTATATATATAAAGATTGCATCAGATAATCTAATTTAATATAAATTTCATCATCATCATTATCAACCATTATCAATCCATTGCAGGATGAAGGTTTCTCCAAGTTTAATTCATCTCCGATCTTTAGTATCTCTTCGCCACATCACTCCTGCACACTTTTGTATTTCATCCATCCATCTCACATGTAGTCTCTTTCTGGGTCTTTTACAATCTCTTGGAATCCAGTTTAAAATTTCAATTGTCCATCTATTATCATCTCTTCTAGCAATATGTCCAGCCCAACTCCACTTCAATCTTTTAATTATTTAAATGAGGTCAATAACACCTATTTGTTCTCTTACCCATACATTGCATTTTTGATCTCTTCTTGTTACTCTCAACATATATCTCTCCATACTTCATTGAGTGGTCTGAAGTCTCTGTATTGCTCTTCTATTAAGTGTCCAAGTCTCAGATTCATAAATAAGAACTGGTAAAACACATTTGTTAAAAACCTTTTTTTTCAAACACATAGGCATATTTCCTTTTAGTATCAAGTTATTTCTAGAAAAAGCACTTCAACCAAGTTTAATTCTATGATTAATTTTCTCCATTATGTTTTTGTCTGTATTAATAATCTCACCGATGTATTTGTAACTGTTAACTTCTTCTAATTCATCATAATCAATATTTATTTTCATATTTTATATATACATATAATGTAAGGGAACTGACTTTTCCTGGTATGTAAGTATCTTGGTGAGGTTATCACAATGAGTAACAGAATACATCTTTATTTTTTGTACCTATACATATCACACACCCATTGATTTTATTCCTAGGAGAAAAGAGGTGAAAAACAAACTAACTATTAATTATGTAACTAACTCACCTCATCCATGTCATATTTTATTTCAATTATGCTGAGTTTTGAACACATGGAGACATTGCATGATCATCTAATTCAGGTTATATTAGTATCATTTGAAATATCAATAGGTGTAAACATGTGTATGTGTTTAATAATAGGCATGATTATAAAATTATGTGTAAATAAATAAAATATTTATAAAAATGTGAGAAAATATGACCAGATGAAAGTTGACTATAGAAAAACATACCAAGAGTTTTAATTTAACATTTAAATATATTTAATAACTATATTTACAACAATTGATATTTTAACAAAGAAAATTTAACAAGATTATAAAACATCAAATTAGATGTTTATGGTTGTTGTTTGTTTACAATTGGTTTCAAATATTATTCCAAACCCTGATCCTACAAAGAATAACCACTCACTGTCCTTATTAACATAAGTAAGATTTATACTAGGTGTAGGATTACCATAATCATCTTTATATTCTATATTTTTAATTGAAACTTGTAATGTATTTATTTTAACTAACTCTTAGAATTCTATCTGTCATTGTTGTGATTTGGGATTCCCCTTTTAGGTACAATAATCATGATATGGACAAGAAAAACCATCTATGACAAAAGATAATCAAATATACTGAAAACATTTAACACATCTGTTAATATGAACAAAGAGAAATGTTTGTGCTGCAAGTATATAAATGTTTGAATTAAAAATATATTAGGTAAAGTTTTATTTTCCTCTTTGATGATGATCGGGATAGTATGCAATCTAGTTCTCATCATAAATTATATTTTATTTTGCTTGCACTAAATGTAAAAATATTTTTTCATTATGTTACATACCAACACTGATATTACCCCTTTTTTCCTGCCCCTATATTAAAGTAAAAAATATATATCAACAATGCAAATAAATAAAATGAATGATGTCAACTTTAACTTGGTTTTGAAATTTATAAGGAAAAGTATCCTAGTAAATCATTTCAGTAATCCATGTTTATCCATTTTGAGCATAGATGGTAACTCATAATGTAAATTATCCTTGATAACCTTGGAATTTTTGTTTTAATGTGGATAGTTATAGAATCCATTCATTGTGAATCAACTTGATATTTCATAGTGCAGGTATGGAATGATAGGTCAATTCCATCCCAATCCTGACAAGTCATAGCTCCTGGACCATGACTTTCTTTCCCCGATGTTATTTTTGAACTTACCAATGCATATTTGATCATTATTTATATTTTGTTTTAGTGATTTGTTTTGAGTAAAGTAATGTCAAAATTTTTGTTATATTATTGTATATCCTTAAATCAAGATATTGTGACCTCTAACTGAGAATTATCCATATTTTGAAAGTTTGAATACTGTGAGTTTTCTTGTGAAGGGTTTAATTTCCAATTTCTTATTTAGTTAACTTTAATTTTCTACATTCATTCTCACTTTCTTGGATATTCAAATGTTAATTTTTAATAGTATTTCCATTCAAAATTGGTTGATGTTTCTTTTTGAATTTTAAATTTAAATCCTCCATATGAAAACTGTAGATTCTTCAGCAAATAAGAAATTTTTTCTCTCTTTGAAGAAGAAGCTTGTTGTTCAACTAAAAGCAAGTTTGTGATCATCATTTCAGTCCATTGTTGATGTCATTTTAATGAATATTAATATAAGTAATTTATTAATAACAATAAAAAATTATTTGATATTTCCTTACTTTAATATTAGTTTTTATTTCTTGAGTGAATTCATTTATCTAATCTTATTTACCATGCACTGTTATATTGTGTTTGAATCATAACACATTTAGCAAAGCAGTAATTGCCAAAGCTTAGTTATTGTGTTTGTCTGATAATTTAATTTAAGTATTAATTTATAGTATGATTAAATTGGGATTTAAAATGTATGTTGTGAATAATAGTTTGTCAATTTTTGAGTTTTAATATTTACTAGTCTAGTAATTAATAAATAATGCTAACATCATGAGTCACATGGTTTTGGAAGGATATTAGAGTATCTTAACATATCCCTCCAGTAAAGGTATTAAAGATGGGTTATACCTTTAATTTCTTAACTTTCTACTATTTTAAAGTTAGATTACAGTAGGTTCATAACTTTTATTCTTCTTGAGCAGTTAATGGTTTATCAAATTATTCATGTTTTTCAATACTAGTTTCAATCATGTTGATAGAGTGTATCATGTCTTGATTAGATAAAATTGTATCTTGTTTTGCGATCCAAATATTTATAAAATAACTTTCAATTTATATTTGTTTTAGGAAGAATGCATTGTTCTTTCTATAACTAATGTAAGGTAGTTTTTTGATGATAAATAGTACAAGAGATGCACCCTGATTAAAGTATAATCTTTGATATGCTTCATTTTCTGTAGCTTATTCAGCAGATCTCTTCAAAAAGAAAAACATTTTCTGCATATTTACCTTAACATAATTTTTACTTTCACTTTATTGAAAGATTTAAAGTTTTATCATATTATTTTTCTGTTTCTAATATGACTATCTTCCAAAAGAAAAATGCATTACTATTTTCAAGTTCCTATCAGTTCTCCTATTCAGCTCTTCACATAATGTCCAGTATATAATTTTAGCCAATAAAATAATTCTTCCCATTAAAATTACTGATATTATATTTTTAATTATCACCTTTACTTCCAAAGTCCCTATAAATAAGTCGGTATTTCCTCTTGGTACTTCCATGTTTTTATGTGACGTTTAATTAAATTTTGACAAAAAGTCCGGTAAGGGAATTTAACTTTCTAGCACTGCATAATTTAGATAATAAATTTATAACTTATTTATAATACTCTCTTTGCTAAATAATTAAATTGGTATATTTCTAGGTTTCGAATAAATGATTAGAGAGCTATTATAGCACTGAATTGACTAATTTAAAGCAAATTAAATTGACTAACAGAAGTAAAAATTTTAAAAGAAGCAGATTTTTTTAACAGAAGCAAAATTTTAGATAGAAGCACATTGAAAATAATTGAGCATCAGTATTTATACCCAATTACATCAGACATTCGATTGGCAGATTAAGATTTTACCTGATGACTTAATTTACATATAACTTTGATATTACACAATTAAAATCAAAAAATAAAATTATGACTCTTTTTTTTAAATATTACTTAAAATATTCATTTTAAGTCGATTTTTATACTTATTAAAAATAACTAAACATTTTAAAATGACTTATAAAAACAATATTTTATCAATTTATCCCACCTTTAATTTTTAATGTATCTATTTTCTTTAAAACAAAATATCTAATTTTTTTCTAACTGTATTTGTTTTTAAAAACTATTTAAACATTTTATGACAATCAATTTTAATATTTTTCTTGTGATAGATAAATAAATATCTTCAATTCTACAGTGTAATTGTATGGTAATTTTTGAACTTTGTTAACAAAAACACTAGTAAGCATGCATGTATAACTATATACATGTCACATGACTTACAACTGAGACAGACTGTATCAAATTCTGTCTGGGAATATTAAGTATTTTATTGCAACAATTATTATATTAAAGAAATAATATAATAATATAATTTGGAATAATAATTTCGATACCATGAAATTAAATATACATTTTTCTACCACAAAGATTACTTTTAAAACATATAATATTAAATATAATTATTAAATATAATTTATACTGTAAAATATAGTATTTATTTAATTACAGGTTATTGCTGTTAAAATTCAACTTTAAATACATATTTTAAAGATTTATTACTACACTATTTATAATGGTCAGCTTTCCCAACCATATACAATTTATACATTTAGCTTTATCTAACTGTTTTAAATACATTTAGCACAGTTTTAGGCATTAGATATCTTTATCTTGCTTTAATTGAACTTTTAAAAAGATTGTCAGCATAACATAATCATTATACTCCCCCCCCCCCCCCCCTCCCCCCCTCCTTTTTCCCCCCCCCCCCCCCCTCCCCCCCCCCCCCCCCCCCCCCCCTCTCCTTTTTTTTTTTCCTTTTTTTTCCCCCTTTTTTTTTCTCCCCCTCCTCCCCTTTCCCTTCCCCCCCCCATTTTTTTTTTTTTATTTATTTTTTATTAAAAATTTTTTATTTTTTTTAAAAAACACTTATTTTTTTTTTTTAAAAAAAATAAAATATTATAAAAAAAAAAATATAAAAAAAATTTTTTTATGTTTATTTTTTTTTTTTATAAACCACATTCTTTTTTAGAAAAAAAAATTATAATTTTAATTTAAATTAAAACAAATTTATATATCTTACCATTCCAAGAGAACATATCTTCAATTTAAAATTTTTTAAATTGATATAATAAATTTATTCTGACCTAAAGAAAAGGGCACAATATATATATATATGAGTGTGTGTGTATTCTTTGCTATTGGAACTTATAGTAATTATAAAAATATATCATTAAAATCAAGAAGACTATGTCCAATGATGTTTTATTAGTGTTAAGATTTGAAGAAATGAAGCAAAACTGAGATTTAAAATATTAACTTTATTAAGATGAATATTTTTTAAACATTATTTTATTCATCCACAATTAGCAATTTTAATGATTCCATGGAAGTTTTTATTTTGTAATAATGATTATAATATACTAATTTATTCTTTTTTGTTTCTTAATTTTTGGCAGATTTATCTGTGTATGATTTTGATTATAAATATATTGATATTTCTGCTTGATCACACAAGCCATCAATTGGATGATGAATAAATATTATAAAGACAGTTGTAATGGAGCTGTAAACACTGATTTATAACAATGTTAAAGTTCCAATAAAATAGATATATAAAATTGAAAAAAATAAAAGTCAAAAAATCTTCAGAACTATATAGTTTTTATAAAGTTTTTTAAATAGAAGAAAGATTGCATGTTATTGATACAATTTAATCTTTTTAGTCTGTCAGTGACTTCTCCAATCTTACATTGGTAGACAGTGTCATTTATGGAAAAGATCCAGTATTAGAGAAATCATTATTGTGATCTGGAGTCATAGCATGAAGTGAGAATACTGTTGATGATAAGTGTTGCTTAATTGCATTAGCATGGTCATTTTTTCTAGTACTGATGTGGTGATTGTTCATATATATATATATATATATATATAAATGTAAATGGTATATCAATATTTAAATTTTTTAATATGGATGAACCCATAAAATATGTCTTTTATATATGGAACCCGTGAAAGTCTTTGTATCAACACTATTAACCTCTATGAGAAGGAAATATTTAAACAGCTTTGAGTATTTAAAAGGGTCTTTCTATCTTATATCACCCAGTGGATGACTTATGTGATCAAGTCAAAATGTCTGGTAAATCAATATTTAAATTTTTTAACATGGAAGGACCCACAAATACAATAATTAATACAGTAAAAAATATTTTAAAAACAAATATATACCATAATTTAATAGAAGTACTTTCGACTACCTATGTAGTCGTTATCAACTAAATT
The DNA here is from genome assembly GCA_028023455.1 of Epiperipatus broadwayi. Classification (NCBI taxonomy): domain Eukaryota; kingdom Metazoa; phylum Onychophora; class Udeonychophora; order Euonychophora; family Peripatidae; genus Epiperipatus; species Epiperipatus broadwayi. The sequence continues at coordinate 1,362,291 of JAQFVV010006271.1, forward strand.
CAAATTGTATTACAAAAAACCTTTACAAATGTATACAAAAAGAATTATGACAGACATCAATTTTCCCACAATTTATTAATTTTTATATTAGCAGCCTATCTATTTATCAAATGTTGCTTTCCATTTTTTATTAACATAGCTTCTTTAATTTTATGTTTATTATTATTTCTTTCAATACACAAAACCTTAACTTTATTAAAATTTTGATTTTAATAATGGTCTACATAAAAATCATAGGTTAAGTTTAGTTTTTGGATTTTAAAGACCTTCTAAAAAATTAAAAAAAAAACAAAAAAAAAAACAAATATGCACAAGAATATGTTGGAAGGACAATAAGAATGCATTTTTCGAACATATTTTTTTAATAATTTCATCTGCTAAATTACAAAATATTTTCCTTTTTTTAATGCACTTTTAAAAATGTTTATTCTTAGATCTCCACTTTCAGTCACATCAAATACTTTATAGATCTGATATATAACTGATTTTTGATAATTCCAACAATATATCTGAAAGAAAAACAACCGATTGCCAATTTAGAGGAAAAAAACAAACAGCTGATAGCTAAAAATATTGAAGATCACATTGGAATTTATTTATTGATGAGACATTTCTAATAAAGAAAATTAAATCTTCATTATAAATCAGAGTTTGAGATTTTCCCTTAAAGATTTAAATACTGCTGCTAAAGAAGAAAATGTTTGAAAATAGAAAATTCCTTTTGAGATTAATAAAGTAGTATTGTTTTCCAATGAGATTAGAATATCTAGCTTTTATTGAGAAGATTTGGATTATATACCTAGTTTTTATTACGAGATCCAAATTCAACTTTTTGAAATGTAATACTTTTGATTTCTTGCTTTAGCACAATAATATAAATTCCTGACGTAGGAGTAAAGGTGATGTGATAAATTGCCAATTGAGTTATACTACTAATAATAAAAAAATTATTTTAGCCTATGCAGGGAACTATTATAGTGTTCAACCTGCCATTTATGTACTTAAATGTCAACTTCCTGTATAGCTGACCATATAAATATTTTATTGGGCTAAGTCATTATAAGGAAATATTACCCACAGATTAATAATCTCAGAGATATTTGTTGTGCAGTGAAAATTTATCAGAAAAATTAAAAATAAAATAATTGATTTCTAAGAAATTCAAATCCTTGCATTTTGACCTCCAGAATCTGCTCTTCTACCTCTTCACAAAATTATAATTTAATATTAGAAAATTATAATGCGTTTAAAAAAAGATTAAAAAGTCACTTTATTTTTATGTCTATTTAAATTCGACCTGGGATGAACCGGCTGTATGGCATTATTTTCATTCAATTAAACTTAAGTACCTGCTTTTCTTATAAGAAAAGCGATTATATCATTTTTATTACGAAATCTGTTTTTTTTTTTGTATTCAAATAAAATTTTATTACTCAAATTATTCACTTGTTTATTTATTAAACAAGTATTACTAAAGGTGTAAAAAAATCATCTTATATTTTTACAACTTTTTATCTGGTAATTTATACATCTTGTTTTTATAACTTCTTCATTTACTATCTTTTTATCACATTCTTTATTTACAATAGAAAAAAGAAAAAGTTCAGTAGAATGTTTTATTTTTAATTATTTAGCTTCTGTCTTACTTTTTAACTTATTTTTTTTTGTATTAAAAGATTGTATGGCGTTTAAGCACCAAATTAACAGACTAAATCTAAAAGCCTTTTTGACTGGTTAACGCGAGATATTTTTGCTGTCTTAGATTAAAATTTAAAAAAAAAAACATCTTTACTTTTTGACTTTGGCTCGTTCACATTTGGATACTGGTTTATTATGATTTTAAAATTATGATTTACAAAGAGCCAGTGTTTTGTAAGTAATAGCTGTGTATTAAGCACAATAAATAGACATATTTAATATTCATTTATTATGCACCCCACATACAAGTTTGTTATTAATAATACATTAATCAAATAAATATTCATAGTAGTAGTAACTTATACGTTAAATACATATAAATTAGGTGAATCTACATATCTGAGGGGGAAATTCACGAATAAATCGCTTATGGAAGTTAAAAGTAAAGATTCATAGCAAAGAAATGTTTACTTTAAGCTTTAGTGGCTACTATTGCAGGTTGAATATGATTCCTCACTACTGATTTAATAGTAATGCATTTCAATCCAAGCACAAATCACAAAGGAAACTGTTCATGCAATCTTCCTTTATCACTGAGTAGTTAGCATGAGAGAAAATTCATCTTCAGAGAGTAAGAAGAGGTTTTTCTGATGCTGCTGGATAAGTCCATTACCTGGAAAATATAATATCTATATGTACCTGTATAAAAAAATCATTATCTGAGTCATTCATTATAATAACCAATGTCAAGAAATTATTCAATCAATGCACTTTATATGTTTTTTAAAATGTTCACTAAAATTCATATTATAGTTTCATTTATAGTCAAGCAGTTGCTAAATAAATTAGAAGATATATGCAAGCACTAGAGAATGTGCCTATTTATATCACATTGCACAGTTTGCTGAAATTGTTAAATGATAATTTCAAAAATTAAATGCCCCTGAGATAACATTCTCTCATTTCAAATAATCTCCTGAACTACCTGATAATTTTTTAAATTTTTTTTACCAAAGTATAATTACTATATGACTTTTCTTTTTTACATATAATCTACTATGGTCAATGGAAAGATTTTTTTTTATAATAAAGTTTGAACAGAACCCTGTATAATCAATTACTGTGTAATAGTTATTAAGATTAATAAAACTGGAACTGAGATATTGGGAATAGGGTTATTGCCAATAAAATAACATTACTACATATAATTACTTCAACTCAATATGTTAACAGCTAATCTACCACTATTTACTGTAAGCTTAAGCAATCAGTGGATATCAAATGGTAACACAATTTAATCCCTATATATATTTCTGCTTTTATTATCAGATAGTCATTGATTACTCAAGCTTATAATAGATGATGCAAGAGTAGTAGGAAAAAAGTGACTCATCTGGTTAATACTGTGGTTTCCTGAGTGAAAAGTATATATTAAGTTTTTTCCCAGTAAATATTGAAAAATTAAGCAATAGAATACTATAACCATCTGATAATTCTTGTTCATCACTCTCTCAGTGATTTACTGTAACATTTGTATAAATTTTATTTTAAAAATTCACTAAAATTATGAGGAATCTCTAAAAGTTATTAAATATATAGGGATTTGAACTCAGACTTTCACATGACTCTCAACCATCCATGCTATCTCGTACAACTGATACACTTGATCACACACATCTTTTTGACATGTGTATGTTCAAGTGTATCAGCATTATGAGATAGCATGGATGTTTAAGGGTTGTGTGAAAGTCTGAGTTCAAACCCATATATTACATATAGAAGTGCAGGTATGAAAAAGCCTGTATTGTAAAAAAATCATATTTCAAAAGTTATTAAAATAAATTATGTTATAGGAAGGACTAGTAATGGCATTTCATGATCATAATAATTGCTTTAAGATAGAGAACTTGAACGCGTGCATATATATATATATATATATATATATATATTAATGATTGTATTATATACAAAGTATGACAATAAACATGTTTAGTAATAAGAATTAGCATGAAAAATTAGATAAGCTTGCTTGATTTAACTAATTTCTTATCCTTCTATTTAATAAAACTTTATTTCTCTATAAGTTTTTTTTTCATTGATTTTTAAACCAAAAACTATTACTTAAAACATTAGCTTAACATTTATATTAATTTAGTTATGAAATAAATTGAAGTGACATCAAATCTCCAAAGTAACATCTTTTATAATATTTAAGCATTGCCATATTTTTTCTAAAAATTAAACCAATCTCTTGTAGTACAACCGCCCTTGTTCAGTGATCATGTTACAAAGTCAATCCTATATCAATATAGAAATAACTTTCTTTTTAAATGTGATTAATATGATTTATTTGATGTTAAAACTTGAACCTTCGATTTAGTTGTCTTAATTTGATAATGCCTATTTTCCCAAACTCATATATACATGTAAACAAAGCTTCATACTACCCCCCCCCCCCCGCTAAGAATCTTGCATAATCAAAATATTGTTCAAATATATAATAACAATCAATCATTGTAAATTTAAAGTTATATAAATTATAAAATAGCAATTTACGTTCTTTAATAAGATTTTATCTGATCCATTAGATAAAATCTCTAAAGGACAAACCATGTATTTTTTCTATTATGATAGTATTACAAATAAACTAAATGTTGAGAATTGTCTTAAACATGTCAAATACTGGATGCCATCAAGCAACATAATTGTCTTGCGTTGTTAGCCGAGAGGTATCGCAGCCGCCATGCAAGCAAGTAGTTGGTTGCAGACGGTTGTGGGTTCGCGTCCCGGCCGATGCTATGACATATGAAAAAAAAAAAACAATAATTACTAAATTAAATAGCTTCTCCAGAATGATTTATCATTCATTTTATTTTCTAATTGTACAAAAATATTGATTATTGTTGCTATGCAGTTTCTTTTGTCCTTCACTATAAACTTTTCCAAACTTTATTACCTTTTTCCGATGAATTAAAACCATGTTATATTTTGACGAAATTCTCGGAAAGTTTAGAAATGATGTAATCAAATATTCAGTTAACGTGTTTTATTTGTTGTTTACGGCTTCTCAGAAGTCTTTTTTTCAGAACTACAATTGAATTTTCATTCTAGAAAGTCACCATAAATATTATAATAAGAGCTCTAATCTATGTTAACAATGAATTATTTTACCATTTCTTTGAAAATTCTATCAAAAACTTTAGTATTTACTGAACTCTTACTATTTGTCTTCCAATAAAACCCTTTTTCTAACCTATTATTGTAATATAATTAAATTATTCTATATATATATATCTTTCGAAGGACTTTATTATATATTTAACTTTGGTTAATTGTATATTTGTCCACATGCTATTGCAAAAAAAACATAATTAAATGATAACATTGGATTAATATTATAAACCGCATAAATTAGAGAATGAATAGAAATTACAGAAACTAAGAATAAATATATACATCATATAATTTAACATTTTTAATATTGGACAATAGTCATATGGATCCCAAGTTTCACATTAATTTACAAAGAAAATTGAAATTGGTTATGATTTTTTCAAGTTACTTTTCATGATTTGTATCCTTTCAGAGACATTGCATCTTGTCAAAGGTTTGAACATATAAGTAGTAATGCCCATGTATTTGTATATATAACTTGTTTAGCAATTTTTTAAATACTTTTGAAATATTGTTAGTATTTTGTTAATAAAAGTAAAGATTGTTATTATATATTAATATACATCTGTTACACCATATGGAAAAAAAAAGATAAATGTGCTGACTATTTCTGGAATCATTATTCTGATTTTTCCAAGAGGCTGCCATCAAAATCAATATACATTGTGTTTCAATCTCTTTATAACAGAGAGTACATTGAGCATCAGATATTTATATGTTTTCTTTTGAATCTACAAAAGTATAGTGTGGGCAGGGATTCTAAGTTTAGTTTTATTAAAAAGTCAAACTATTTTGGTTCTAGTGACCAGAATTTAAGTTTGCCACATAATTCTTTGTTGGTGCTGTTTAACATTGGTTTTGCTTCTTTTGAGAAGGTGGATAGAGCAATGAGTGCATTTCCCAGTACTTATATTTATTTTTACAGGGCAAAAATGAAGATTTTAAATGGATAATAAAAGTTTTAAAAGTTCTTCCCAATATTTTGAGTTTGGGAGAGATCAGATTGTAGGTGTTATTTTATATGTAATCTTTAGTAGATTTTGAAAAGTTTTAGAACACAATAAAATTGTATTAAATGTTTTTTTTGTAATCTGAATATATAAATATTGTCTAGTCCTAGTCCATTGTAAACAAGTGAATTTTGATTGAGATGACTGTTATAGCCCCCCCCCCCCTCAGTTTTTGTATAATAAGAAAATGTGGTTGGGTAAAGACTTTGATGAAGAGTATTATTGGAGTGCAATGTACAGTTTTTATTATTACTATTATGTTAAAGATGGATGTTTTTGCATAATGTGAGAGGTATGATATTTCTCAAGTGATTTAATAATGTTTCCTATTTTTTAAAAAAAAAAACTTTTCTTGTATTATAATCCTCATTGCAGTGTTGCTTAGATGAAAAGAAAACACAGGAAAGTATTAGGCCTTTTGGTAGTTATTTATTTGACCATACAAGACACTTGATGGCACTTTATACTGTTTAATACACATAAATATTTTGTTTCCTGGCTTATTCCACGTTATTAAATTACAATTTTCCATGTTATTAAATTTAAATATTTCACATTATTAAATTACAAATATTTTATGTAATTTCCTTTTTTAAAAATATCACATGTGATTCTTTTGCTTATTTTATGACTTGTTTTGGTCTAATTAAATTATTCTTAATTTTTGGATTGCCTTTTTTTTAATTGACCTATTTTTAAAACGTTTTTTGGTGTATTTTCCTTTTTTAAAGAATATCACTTTTATTTCTTTTATGGACTTCTTTTGGCCTAATTAAATTATTTTTCATGTTTTTGTTTTTTTTTTGGAAAAAAGTGAAATTGCCTTCTTGTTACTACGTAATTAAAATCTTTTATTTATTTTAAAATTAGTCTATAAATTATAGGAAAAAATCACCTCTTTCATGACTTTAAAAAGAAATTAAAAAAAATACAAACCCCAATTATTTAAAAAATTAAAACTTTTATTCTTTAAATAAACATTAACAAACTTTAATGTCAATATTTACAAATATTTGAATAACAAAAACTAAAGTGAACTTCAAATAACCCACAAAAATATTGTCAAAAAATAAAAGTACTCTCCAAATCATTCATTAATAACCATTTCTTTAAGAATACATACAAACTAATCTTCTCCCTTGTGCAGATACCTCCACATAAATTCTGACAATTACTTGTTTACGAGATGACAAAGCATGCCTTGCTGTCTTCGATTTTTCCACTTCAGCAATCCTCACAGATGCTCAATGTTTTGGGTGTGTGCACCTGTTGTGGGGTATACAAAATTGTATTTATGATTGACTTGGAGATGTTTGAAGCCAGCAGCCTCAAGATCTATGGTCTGGTATCCCTTCCAACAAGCAGATAAGATTGTGGAACTGGGTTTAATGTTTTCTATGATGCACTTTAAAAGGTTTTCAGCAAAACATGATGGAACAGCAACAACAAAACATTCCATTGTCTCTCTACACATATCATTGAAACTGGGAGCATTTAACCCTGGTGATTTTTTCTCATTGAAAACATAGTTTCATCTATCTCAACAATACAGCCTGTCCCTCTGATTTGACAGCAGGAAACAGATGAAAAACTTTCTCTGCAGAGCTCATGAAGCCCACATGTCCACTTGATGTCAGCAGAAATGGATAGTTCCAATTCTTTGCTGGCTCTTTTGATGGTTAGTTTGTCATGGCTCAATAAATATACAAGCATCAATGCTTTCACAAGAGGTATTTTAGAACCCTCAAACCACATCTGCTTGTGTATGGTACACCTTCAATGGCAGGATGTTGACTCACATTTAAAGGTGTACATTTCCACTTTCCTTAACAACATGTCTAGTCCACAAATACATTTTTTAGCAGAGGGTATAATGTTTTTATCTTGCAAAAGTAACACTGCCTTTTTTTCTGTGGTTGGCAATTGACTAAAATTAACAGGTTCATGAGCAGAAGATGCCATTTGGATAAACAATACAGTGTTCTTGAAAAGAGCATGATGATTCATGAGATAACATTCCTAACTTTGTTCCAAAAAAAGACAATTATTAAAAACAAATTTTAAAACAATTCATGTGTAAAACCCACAATTTTCAATCACTATTTTTAATTAACATTGACATTTAAAAAAAAACATACTGTAAAAAACAGACTAATTCAAATGTTCAAAGAAATAGTCAAACAAAATATCACAAGATGTACTTCATTAGGCATATTTTGTTAGCCACATGAGCATTGTGATATAATTCACAAACTACATTAAACTAGCCATTGCAGGCCATGTAAAGGCAGTTTTACAGGAAAATTTAAAAGATGTTGTAAAGCAGTTTTTACTAGCAAACTTAAATGGTCTCAGAAACGGCATTCTAATGTGGTTCTGGCTAGAGACAATGCCATCAAGCGACTTGTAAGGTCAAAAAAATAAATACTGGCCTTTCTTTAAACTGTTTTTTAAGACATGTTCCAATGTGTAACCATGCACAATAGTTTTTCATATGAAAGACAAGTTTATATTCATTGGTATATTTTGAGATTATCTGAAAAAGTTGTGGTATTTGTTTTTTGGATTGTAAAAATACTGAGATATCATCCATAAAGCTATACACAAAATGTTTATATTAAGGCTAGGCACATCATATATTTCTGATATTTCTTTTTCAATAGTTTTAATTAGTGGATTAATATATGTGGTGAAAAAGAGTATATTTAGAAACGATCCTTGAAGGAATGAGTTATGGGATATAATTGAAGTGAAGTTTATATATATATTAATTCTGATAATCTCACAGATAAATAAAGTAATATATATATATATCATGAAAATAATAAATATACAACTAACTAAAATAAAAACAATAAAAACACACACAATTATTTCTCTGGAAATAGCAATTTTGCTGTGCTTTCTGATGAAAACCATGCTGCTGGATGAAATATTAAATCAGCTTTATAGAGAAGTAATTGTGTGTTTTCTTATTACATATTTATATAATTAAATGCATGTATAGCATTTATATTTTAAGCTAGATGAAATTAGAGGGATTTGAACCCAAACATTCAAGCTCTCTTTAGTCTACCACTCCATCTTATACAACCTATACACATGATTACATATCTTTTTTGCATGTATGTGATCATGTGTATCGGTTGCATAAGATGGAGTGAATGACTAAAGAGAGCTTTAACTAGGTTCAAATCCCTCTAAATATATATAAATGTATATGCATTCGGATAGTTCCAATTGTTTACTTATGTATTTGGTATATAATATTGTTGTGAGTTTACATTTGTTGAGAAGACTGGAACATCTACATTTAATTACATTGTGAAAATTTGAAAAGAAAATACATCTGTCTATTGTCAACTAGATATCTATCAATATATGATTTTTTTCTTAAGAAATATGATATATATTATTATAAGAAATAATAAAATGAGACGCACAGTTTTAAATATGAATTAGAAACATTTTTAACAGCTTGTGGAGAGATGTACAATCACTGCATTATAATATATATTTACAAGTATTTTCTTTTATCAATGCATCTTACACCTTAGCTCAACCCTATCACAACCATCCATTGGCTCTTTCATACTATAGATACATTTAAAATATTCACTACTTTTTGAATTACGTTATATATCATATATTACAATTTAGCTTCCTATACACATTTTTTTAGAGACACTTAAACTTAACTTTATATATATTTAAATATATTTCAAACTTCTATTTCATCACTCATTATTGAAACATATGTCCAAAAACATTTAAAAAAACAATCCCTAAGATGGGCATTTCATACCAAATTAGCACTCATCAGTGGCCCAGATCATAATATCTTACAAATATGTTCACTATTTGTTCAGTATATATGTAGGTACAGATTATTATGGATTAATTGACAAGTTTCAAATTTTCTATACTCACAACTTTGATACAAACTAATTTATAGAAATAATTCTTTATTAAGCTAGCCATCATTCCTAGCTAAAATATATATTTTTATTTTTCATTTAGTGATTAAAATATCTGCAGTATTATAGAAGCACAAACATCTGCTTTTCTTGCCCATAGCGTGAGAGTGATGTAGTAAAAATTATTAAAATTTTCAGCATGGGCAAAAAAATAAAATGTGATATCATTATATCACTTATTATTCACTAATAAAAAATTAAAAGTACATATTTGAATTAGGAATAATATCTAGGTTTAATAAAGAATTAGTAAACGTTATTAATATATTTCCGGCAAAGTGGTTTGTAACAAAATTAAGAGCGCAGAAAATTTTAAACTTGTCAATTAAACTACAGTAATTTCTTACCTACATAAATACTGAACAAATAATGGATATTTGTGTAAGAGATTGTGATCTGAGCATGAAATGCCCATCTTGGATGATCATTTATCTTTTTCATGTGTTTTTAATCATATATTTCAGTAATGTCTGATGCAATAGATTTGAAAATATATTGTTATAGTTTAACGATAAATTTATGAACGATCAAGAGTAAATGATAATATATATATGAAGTTTAAGCATCTATATATATATGTAGTTAAATTATTACATGTATTATATATCTTATTTGAAAAAATGCTGAATATTTGAAATGTATCTAGTTGTGATAGGATTGAGCTAATGTGAAAGGACGCACTGATAAAAAAAACGTGCAAATATAAGTATGTGCAAACAGTTACATTCAAATATTTATTTACTATTTGATTATATTATTGCTTGTGAGCTTTAATTACATTGTAAAAATTTAAAAAGGAAAAACGTATCTATTTATTTTAAATAATATATCAATTGATATTTGATTTTTTCTTAAGAAATATAATTTTATGAGAATTAATGAAATGAGGCGCTCATTTTTAAATATGATTTTAAAAAAGCATGCCCTATTTATGAATTAATAACAACAAAATAAACCATCATCACAATTTTATGCTACCTTTATTAATGTGTACTTTATTTATGTTTATAAAATATGTATGTTAAACAGTAGTAACGCTATTTTTTCTTCAAAACTCAATCGCAGAATCATCTACTTTTGCCATATTATTAAGAAAATTAACAGTTAAATATCGATCTTTATATCAAGTCTTGTAAAAATGACGGGGTTGTCAATAAAGAGTTATTTTTATTATGTAGCTGCTACATGGATGTATGAATCTTTCTATAGCTGGTAGTGAATAAATCTGATCATTTGAAATAAAAAAATCAGATATGTACTTATTGAACATTTGTTTTCAATTTTAACGATAATGATTTTTGGAAAAGGTTCTAGAGATCTACCTGGTGCATGCATTGATATAAGATTTTATAGTGGATTTTTTAATAATAAAAAAATCAAACCAATCATCTATTCAAGACATATTATGATTTTAAACTATTGGAATTGACAGAGTTGAGTTATAATCCAAGAATCTTTAGCTTTAATAACCTTTAGTTTTCCAGATTATTACCTTTCTGCTATACTAACTTTCACAGAATATTTGAATTGATTAAAAGCAAACAAAAATATTGTTCACCATTTGTGGGAAATTGTGTCAATTTTGGTTAATGGAAACAATAGAATTAAGCTTTGATTTAAGAATCATTAGTTCTAAAGTTTACCACCCTATCATCGGACTAAACTACACTGGGTATTTGAATTAAGTAAAAACATGATATTCCTCCCAGTTCTAAAAATAATCTATATTATGTTCTCAATGTTCTAATTGCAATAATGTAAAGATATAGGATTAGCTATTACTTTTCAAAACTGTAGGCAATTTATCGACTAAAGATGAAGAAAAACTTTCATTAACATTCAGCTTAAATGGTTATTAGATTGAGTAAGTGGATCATTTTAATTATATTACTTACTCTTTATATAGAAAAATGGACATAGACATTAAGAATAACATAAACTCCAATGTGCTGTTGGTGCATTTAACAAGTTAAAAAGTTATAATATTTCATCATAGTGATATAAATAAATTCAATAACTTTATTTCTCTTTATTATCCAATTTAATACAATAACCTTTTTTTTTTTTGTACTTTTAAAAGCAATTTTTATTTTATTTTCTTCAATTAACTATTTAAATTAAGCTTGCACAGAGAACTGCAAATATTTTATAATACATTATGATTTTATATTGCATTATAAATTATTAAACATCTATATAAAGTTAATATTTAACAATTCTATATTGCAATGAAATACCATAAAATATTATAAAACATTTTACAGATCTCTGATGATGGCTTCATATTCTCATAAAACATAAAAATAAAATAATATTGCTTAAAAAATACAAAGGACAAAAACAAAATACCAACTGAAAAATAATATTATTATACATGAAATAAAACAGTAGTAAGGAAATATTTTAGTATATTAAGTCTATTGTATGGAAGTCAGATATAGACTATCAAATGATCTAAACAAAGTGAAAAAGTTTATGTAAGTATGTAACATAATATTATGAAAATAAAAAATAACATCACATATCAGATATTCTTATCCAATTTACTGAATATGATAATATTGAATCCAAAAGTGTAAAATACTCTTTCATTGTCTAGAGCATGTGAAAAGGATGAAGTGTAATAAAGTATCCCAAAATAATCATTATTGTGATGAATTTGAGCATGGTTTTCATAGGAGCATCAGAGTTTATTCATTTTATAAACAAAAGAAAAATATCGATTGCTTTAATTATCAGAATAAGGCTTTGATTAAAATATAATTGAGGACTATATGTGTGTTAGTTGTCATAAATGCCAAGGGATTAATGGTTTCTTCTTTATTTGACTTGACAAAGAAGTTTTGTACATCCATTAAAAATCTCGTCTCCAACTTTTTATTTTTCTATTATCTCTCTCTTTTTTAACGATAGTATGGCCTCAGGATGCTAGTAATAATGATGATATATATATATTAACAACGTGATTTAGCTGTTAAAAAGATTCTAATATATATATAATAATAATAATTTTAATTTATGCGGGTGTTTTTGGACGCATGCAGGCATCCAATTAATAAGTTCACTGAATAGAAACGCAAAATATAAATCTCAAAGGTAAATTAACAAACTAATAATAGTATATATGTGTGTTTACATGTATTTGGACAATCGTGAGCACTTAACACAATCGATGTTTTAACGTATGATCAAAGCGAAATTACAATTGTTAAAATAAATTAAAGTGTTTTGTTAAAAATCCAACTAATAAAACTAATTTAAATATTTCTGATGATTACTTGTAAGGCAATGTGTGCATAATGTGAAATAAATATGTTTTTTTTTTTAAGACTGTAAAGTAAAATTACGTCAATTAAAGTAAATAAAAATATTTCATTAAAAGAGGAAATTTGAAGATATTAAATATTCAATACTATTATGCAATGTTTATATATTTGTTTTTAGAAATGGAATCGTGATTAAACCGTTTTTATTATTCTACTTATTGATTTTTAAATGACATAAAAATAAGTTAAATCTATTGGTAATATTCGGAATGCATAATTACATTCGAGTTTATCCATTCGTTTTCCAATTGCGAATAAAGTTGAAAAAAAAAAAAATGTTAGAGTACTTCCCTACTTAAGTCACAATAAAATATCTGTTCGGCTTTGTAATTTATTGTTTATTAATTACCATGACAACATTCTAGTGTACGGGCGTTAAATCGTTTTTAAGAGAGTGCACACTACAAATGTTTTTTAGATTTCCATTATACTATACAGTGTTTGTTTATTTTTAAGCGCAACCAAAATTAAGGAGTAGTTAAGAACAGTAAAATCAAAAGACGCTTGTATTAAAAGAAATAATAATTAAGATTTAAAATATGAATCAAAGCAAATATGAAAAATCTCCAAAGGAAGTACGGTAAGTGATGTAGTAAAAGAAATAATTCAATTAAAGTTATTATTTATAAGTGATTTATAGTTAAGAATTAAAATATTTGAAATAACTGTTTAGGTATGTAAGCAAAATTTCACTTTGCAAATAATTTCTTTAGAGAAGAATGTATGTATGTTAGCTCTCTTTTAATTCACTTTGCAAATAATTTCTTTAAAGAAGAATGTATGTATGTTAGCTCTCTTTTAATGCGGTTGTTTCTTGGAAAGAGTTTAAAATGATAGGTGATAGAGGATTATGATTAAACAATAATCCTTGATTATCGTCGTTATATTTTGCTCCTTTAATTAAAACAATTTCACCTAACTTAATTAGAATTATATCAAAAGCTTTACATTGTCTATACTTATATATGTATATTATATTGTATTTATTAGACTAAACCAATTCTCATTTATACAAATAAGCAATCACACACAGATATTATATCTATTTATCTATCCATATTTATATATGTATGTTATATTGTATTTATTAGACTAAACCAATTCTCATTTAATCACACACAGATATGATATCTATCTATCTATCTATCTATCTATCTATCTATCTATCTATCTATCTATCTATCTATCTATCTATCTATCTATCTATCTATCTATCTATCTATCTATCTATCTATCTATCTATCTATCTATCTGTCTATATGTCTGTCTGTTCGTCCGTCCGTCCATCCATCCATCATTCATCTATCTATCTATCTATCTATCTATCTATCTATCTATCTATCTATCTATCTATCTATCTATCTATCTATCTATCTATCTATCTATCTATCTATCTATCTATCTATCTATCTATCTATCTATCTATCTATCTATCTATCTATCTATCTATCTATCTATCTATCTATCTATCTATCTATCTATCTATCTATCTATCTATCTATCTATCTATCTATCTATCTATCTATCTATCTATCTATCTATCTATCTATCTATCTAGCTATCTAGCTAGCTATCTAGCTAGCTAGCTAGCTAGCTAGCTAGCTAGCTGTGTTTGCAAATGTGTGTTTCAAACACATACCACCGTATAAATAATGATCTAATTTTCTATTCAAATACGTAGCATTCGCACAAATTATATACTGATGCATGTTTATATTCATATATAAAAATGTGCGTATGTGTTTACATATAATCTTAATTCATATGTTTCAAGAGTAAACACTAAACAGGTATATGTGTAACTGACATTACATATAGGAAAAGAGAAATAAAATTAAACTACTTCATGTGTGTGTATTTGATTACGAAATAGATATATTAACTTTAACTAAGGTTTAGCGTTTATATTTGGGCTAGAGATAATCTCTTGTTTAATAAATGATTAGTGTTAAAAATTATGTATTTTTTTAAAGTGGATTAATTTATAGGTAAATATTAACCGTTAAGTAATATGTAATAAATAATTTGTAGAAATAAATTATATTGCAAGAATATGCTTTCAATTATTTTGTATTTAATTGCTGTCAACTATAAAAATATATTAGTATATGTTTAGCCTATTTTATCATTACTGGTCAATCATAAAATATTATTTACACTATTACAATTTGCAATTGATAATAGTTAAGTACTGTAAAACAGAAACTGATAAAAACAAATTATCATCAGCAACCATCACTCACAAAGAAATATAGCATTCGAATTTCAAGCTATAATAATAATAATAATAATAGTAGTAGTAGTAGTAGTAGTAGCAGCAGTAGTAGTAGTAGTAGTAGTAGTAGTAGTAGTAGTAGTAGTAGTAGTAGTAGTAGTAGTAGTAGTAGTAATAATAATAATAATAATAATAATAATAATAATAATAATAATAATAATAATAATAATAATAATAATAATAATAATAATAATAATAATAATAATAATAATAATAATAATAATAATAATATAGAGATGATGTTTACATGACTTTATAAATCATTCTAAGAACTCTACCTACTATTATATATGAAACAGTTTAAATATGAAACACTCTGATCCTATTATTATATTTCTTTGACAGTTTACAGATGCAGAACATCCTTTTCCTGAAATGCTTCAAAACCATATCTAATTGCAACTCTACAATGTATTCTATTCTCAAAACATATCTTCCCAGAAAAGCAATCAATATTGCACTTTGTTAGAGTGTCTACTAGATAATCTTTATAGCTCAAACAGGGACTGCTTCTCCTATGAAATTCATTCTTGAGATTACCATAATCTTGTATTATTTATTCATTTTACATATCCAATTCAATAAAGATATCATTTTACAATGGTGAATTCTGTAACATCATTTGCATCTAGTTGAATAAAATATTGATTTGTTTTATAATCTTGCCATTGTATTTTTAATATTTATGAAGTATTTGTAAGTGAAGCTTTCTTAACAACTTTCTATTACATTTATAGGGTGTTCAACTCTCAATTTTATATAGTAAACTATATAAACCAATAATTTTTGCTGTCTATCTATCCATCTATCTATCTATCTATTTATTTTTTTAATTTTTTTAAAACACTACAAATGACAATTGATTTACTTCAAATGGAGTTAGGTAATAAGATTACAATATCCCTCGATTCAAGGGAACAAAATTTTAATTTTTTTTCTATAATAAAAAATCTCATGGCAGCAATTTGATTACAATAATGAAATAATTAACAAATACTTCAGATCCTGCCCTTGAGATAACAAACACTAACAATTTTGTAAATACATAAACATATAGAGGGTTGACTACCTGAATCGATAAGGGTATCTAGACCTTGAGTCTTCAGGTAAGATGTTGGAAATAACACGATGAAGTACATGACCTATGATTGCATTTACTTTTAATAGATCAGCTCAATATTCATCAGTTAAACTCAAATACAATTTGGGTCAGCTCATCCATGCCTTAATCTCTCTTTCAGTTCTGTTATTCCTGGAATTCAAACCCAGGGAGAATTTGAATTTGACTCTCTGAACAGAGATGCACCAATGTTAACCAACAACTACTGTACATTTTTTTTTGGTTTACAATTAATATGATGTATTTAATAATCAACCAACAAAATTTTGATTCTATTATATATTATATCATATGTATGTGTGTACATTTGAGGCTATAGATTAATGAGTGAAAACAAAATCGTTTTAATAAATTAGAGACCTAATCGCAATTAATAAATTCATTAAAATGTATTATGGAACAAACATAAAAATTATAAGCTCAAAATATTTCAACAATATATACATACAAAAAAATTATAATATTGGAGTCAGTAATGAATTTTTATTGTATCCTTAATGTAACAAGTTTATATTACCATACCCATAACCCCTAAATAGAAATCCATGTTGATGATACCAATTATCTACAACATTCAAACAATGATAAAATAGCAAATATTGATTCATCATAAATGTAAATCTAAATAGCTAATTTATATTTTTACATTGTCATATCTATTTTTATCATAGTTTATATACTTTGGTTACTGTTTGCCTTCCTCATGACCCCTTTCTAAATCTATGTACAATTTATCATATGGTAATAAAAGTCATTCAGCAAAGGGGTTAATCATTTATACAGAATAACAGATATAATATATAAGAAACAAGATAAATTATGTCTTAATAAAGTGTATGTATTTAATGTAATATAATAATAATAAACTCTTACCTTATTATCATGTGGTAAATAGTCAAATGTCAGTCACTATGTTTGGAAAAAGCTAATATAAATTTTTTTTAATAAAATAATCTTTTAACTAAAATTAACCATCCTCCTCTTCTTTTCAACTTCTATTTGAAATGAACTTTCCCAAAGAAACATTTTAAAATCATAGAATATTCACATTTCCAAGTATGAAAAAAAATGAACCAAAAAAAAATATTTACAAGAATTAAAAATTCAAATTACATAATCAAGATTTTACAATCCCTTTAAATCGATTTAGAGTTGGTAAAAGTCCTTCATATGTATAGTTCATGCATTATAGATAATTATCCTTAAACAAGGCATAGGTTATCTGCTGGCATCTGTTCATTGGGTATCAAAACAGTTATGTCTTGGCCCTCACTCATTCTTTCTGTAGATTCATCATTAAGCATTCCATGTGAGGCAAAAGATGTTTTTTTGGCATTGCAAGAATGGATAAAGAAAAATATTACACTTCCATGGCAGGGAAAACAACAATCCACCTATGACATCATCAATTTAGCTAGAAAACATTTTATAATGACTAATTATATATACTATTTTTAAATTATTCACAATTGACATTGTATAGATCTTATAAACGGTTGATGATTAATTAAAATTCTACTTCAAATATTGGCAATCTTTAATGTTCTTCAATTTTTGTATGACTACAATAGAGATAATTATTTGATATAATATACATATAAAATGAGTTTCTAACTTTATTCACTCAGATGAAATTCTTTATTCTATTTCACTTCAAAAACTTATTTTACTTATTGCAGTCTCATATAATAATTATATGTCTGAAAATAGAAATTTTCTGGAACAACAGATTTATTTTCTCTCATACTCTAAAAACATTTATTGCTTTTTTTTAATCTTGCCTTTTTGTAATGCATAAGTAATTTGTGAAGATCATGGAAATAAAAATAATATTATATTTATATATCACATGCAATTTCTGGTATTTATGTATTCAAATTTTTATTTGATTTTTGTTGGCATAATTGTTCATTATTGTAAATATTATATCATGATAATCAATTTAAAAGTCATGTAATAAAGTATAATTTTATTATCATACTTGTTTGTATAAAAACTGCTTTGAAATTTATCCATTTCATTACTTAACAATTGTTAGTCCCTGTCATTTCGTTTTTTGGTTTAATGACATGTAAAATAATAAAGACAAGTACATAACTAACATACATTTCTATTATATGTTTATTAATTAAAATTTATTATTTATGCTAATTTTAATATTTGATATGGGCACAATTAGTGTTATGAGTAGTTAAGGGTTGGTTTGATTAGGTTTATAGGCTATCCTCACAACACCCTGTTCCTTAGAGAGTTAAAATTTTATTTTACAATTAAATTTTTAACACTTAAGGACTGTAAATATATGCATTTTAAGCTGGGCATTTTAATTGTATAGATGTAGGTTATGGAGTTTACCCTTCATAATTTTATAAATCCTTATCATCCATAATATTTTCTAACCGTTTCCATCCACTTTTTATTAAACCTTCAATCAAGAAGGAGATTCGTATATATAGGGTTCCTTCTTCTTTCTGCCTTTTTATTGTCTTCCTTTAATGGCTTTTTCATAACATTTCTCTTTTGCAGGTGGCACATGTGTTCATTCAATAGCCTCTGTTATACTTTTCTTTTTTGAGTCTTATTGGAGCTGTTGAGAGCTACCTAAATATGAGAGCACCCTCATCAAGAAAAATTAATCCTCTTTTCATTGATATTTGTATCTATACTTATATACACCTATATATATTTTAGATGTAAATTCCCTTTCTCCTTAATTATCTCACCTATCCTCTTTTTATCTTAGTTTATACACAGGTATGATGTGATAATCATATAGTTTTTTTGATTGGCCAAAATAGGGTTTCAAGATCCAGGCATTATAAATTTCCCTGATCTCTGCCCTTCATACTGATGGTAACATTTCTGGCATTTGTTTTTTGGGTTTTACTATTACTACTACTATTGCTACTACTACTACTACTACTACTATTACTACTACTACTATTACTACTACTACTACTACTACTACTACTTACTAATTACTATTACAACTTACTGCTACTGCTGCTGCTGTTGTTCCTGCTTCTGTTATTGCTATACTGCTGTCATTATTATTATTATTATTATTATTATTATTATTATTATTATTATTATTATTATTATTATTATTATTATTATTATTATTATTATTATTAATGATGACAATCTTTTCTTTCCTTAAAGTTGGAAGGGTCATAATAGTTTTGCCAGAGACTGTTAATTATAAAATTAATAAGAGTACTACTTAAATTTTTTTATTGAAAATAAAGAGGCCAATATATTAATTGAAAAATAGTGAGAAGTAAATAAATAAAAAAGTTTATACATAGTTATAAATATTTAAATTGAATATGCTTAGAATAGACAACATATACATGCTAATATTATTTTTAAATAACTCAATATTGTATGAAAACAAAGATTGCTAAACAAAAGAAAAAAAATCTTACATAATCTTCTGCAAGTTCATCCCTCTCCAACAGAAAAACAAAAGTTGAAATATAGTTAGTAGTCTAGTCAAGAGCCAGATCTCTTAAAACATTGCACTTTTTTTTATCTTTTAGCTTACATTAGTTGGGAATATTTACTCAAATACTTAGTAATTGACTATGAATCAATTACTTAAAAAAACCATAAGTCTTCTTGTAAATTCTCAATTGTCCAAAAAGTTTCTGTTCTAGTTAGATTCAAATTCATGTGTGGACAGGATAGACAAATCAAATATCTACTACACTATGAGATTTTTGGAATTGGTAGATAAAGTTTTAACAACATATAAAAAAGGCAAAGTACAAGAATATACATTATGTAGAAGTTTTGACAAAAAGGTGAGTAAGTAATAATAATAATAATAATAATAATAATAATAATAATAATAATAATAATAATAATAATAATAATAATAATAATAATAATAATAATAATAATAATAATAATAATAATAATAATAATAATAATAATAATAATAATAATAATAATAATAATAATAATAATAATAATAATAATAATAATAATAATAATAATAATAATAATAATAATAATAATCAAAGTTAAGGGGTCAGGAGGTTATATGGCATTTGAATACTAGAAGTCACTGTTTCTTTGATAATGTGAAAAATAAGTGCCAGATATCAATAAATAATTATGTAATTATATACCTAAACATCTATTTTCTTCTTATCCCCAAGTCATCTGTTATAAAATTGAATAATCAGTGGACATCAGATGGTATAACGCTATAAAATTTTGACCTCCAGATCAGTTTCTGGCATTTGTCTTCATCAGTAAATTCTGCTATTTAAAGCTTAAATTAATGCACTTATACATCAAATAGTTGCCGTTTACTTCTATAATTTATTGAAATTAAAATTTTGAAATTAATAAAAAACTATTGCACTGTTATAGAGATCTAACACCAGATCACTTTCTATATATTTTAGAGATCTTAGTTTAACTAGAATTGTAAGCATCAACCCTAAACTTGACTTTTTCATATGGTCAAGCATTGTTTTAAAAGAGTATGCAATATTAAAATATTATATAAGTATTATAAATTGTGATAAAATTGTTTTTATAAATATACTTCTATATTAGAAATAATGTTTCATTTTATTTATATATTCCAAAGCCATCTTTGTCAGTTTGATAATTAATAAACACTAATTGATAATTGTGATAAAATGCAATTGTATAATCATATTTTTTATTTATTTATTTGATAAGCAAGATCTGGTATCTTTTCTGCCCCAATTAAAGTAATCATTATTAAATAATAGAAGCATATTAATGAAACTTAGCCATTTTCAATAGTAATTTTTCATTTTTCAACTAAGTTAAAGATAGCCACTCTACTACTATTTAATATTGGTTAGTAAATAAATATCTATATAGTTTTCATTAGAATGTAAGAATTCCAAAAATCTGAATTGATCAGATGTGTTGTGCTTGATGTTTAATCATTGGTGAAAGATGCTACATTTGCACATGCTGAGATTATAATTGACAGCCAAGTTCTAATCACAGCAAAAGTTTATTTTTATATCAATAATGTCTTTTTGAAAGTAAATTTATGTCTATTATTCTTCAGACAGCTTCCAAAATAATAGTTATATTACATTCTTAAACATTAGAATGTTATCTCATCAATGTTATTACTTAACAAATATGCATATATTTGGCAGTTTCTTTTGGCAAAAGTCAATTTAAACCAGTTAAAATATCTAACTTTATCTATAGGCATTACTCTGTTTTCATTCCTAAAATTTTTTTTGAAGCATAAATGATCAGGTTTGATGTTCTATTTCACGTATATTATATATTCATTAAATGTAAATATAATGCTCAGCTAAAAGTGAGGAGACGGGAATGGATAAAACTCAGAAATGAGATAAATGGATTCCTTCATTATAATATGCTTTTAAGCAACTTTAAAACTAAATAGTTGACATCTCTGATTTAAAAAAAATAGCGTTCTTATAATTGCCTCTTAACATAACAACTACAAAAATAATTATTATGTAATCAATGGTTTACTTCTTGGAAGTTTATTGTGACAGTCAGATGATGTATGTTGATTTAACCCAGTTCGAATACTAGGCGAAAGTACCTCAAGGCCAACCATACGCGAGATATTAAATCAATAATACTATGACCTCTGCCCTATTCGTCTAGTCTCGAAGCTATTATGAACCGAACAACACTATCTGAGACACGCATAGACATTTTCTTCCCGAACCACGAGCTTAGCATCAGCGGGATACATGGAAAAAACCACCTGCGGAGCTTAAATAGTTAAATTGCAAAAATACTTAGAAATATGTGTTCTGCGTGCCTGGATCATTTGAAAGTAAAACAAAGCATTAAAAGATAACTAGCAAACGCAAGCTTTTTAGTGAAATAAATATCTTTAATAAATGACATTTGAAATATTATTAATAATTTAATGGCCTTCGCTATTCCCCGAAATTTCTGAATAACTAATGAGACAATGAAAATCCGATTAATATACTTGCGGTCTAAATCTTTCCTTCCCAGTTTTATTAAACATTGTCAACTCGAATCTGCTCGATAATGTGTAATAAAAATTTTCCGCAAAGCAGTTTCTAATTGCTTTGCACTAAAACAGAGTTTAAAACCATTTAAGATGTATATCGCTAAATCTGAC
Organism: Epiperipatus broadwayi; assembly: GCA_028023455.1. Taxonomy (NCBI): domain Eukaryota; kingdom Metazoa; phylum Onychophora; class Udeonychophora; order Euonychophora; family Peripatidae; genus Epiperipatus; species Epiperipatus broadwayi. Next base: position 1,384,953 of record JAQFVV010006271.1, read on the forward strand.
ATACGTAAGAAGCTAATGGCGAACAAAAGAAGCGTTATCGAGGAGATCAAATTGGCAAACAACAAAACAGAAAAAAAAGAAACTTACTCGTACTAAATTTTACAAGTATGAATCAAACTGGAAAGGGATTTTTATATGAACAATTAACTAATAAACTTAACCGCAATGAAATTAAAATATTTACACATGGGAGTAATGAAGAATAGCGAAGAAAAGGGGTTAAATATCTAAGTAGATGATCACATATACATATATCTAACTAGTCTAATAAAAATAGTTACATTATAAATATCATTAAGCAAACATTTCATAAATATTCAAGAAAGCAATTATAAAAAGTATGGACAAAAAGGGTAGCATAATGAATAGTTCATGAGGAGAGATATGATTACCGTCCTTATTCCTTGGTCATATTCCATCGACGGGCGTAGCTTGATCCGTCTGATGAGATGTGTTCGACCGGTCAAGGAAAGTGGAAATCAGTAGCATGGTTTCACAAAAAGTCCTCCAGACACGGCACAGAGTTCAGATGACGATTGAGTAAATACTACGGCATTTTTCTGGTATTGAGGAACCCCGGCGATAGGCAAAGCTATTTATTTGCCTAGCCGAGCATATTAGAATCCATCATACTTATACGATTTTTAGCTTGAGCAGGTTCAAACTTCTTCATGATTTGTAGACGATAATTGTAGACTTTTTGGAATAAAATCACAAACAAAATCTGACAGAGTTCTCCTAAGAGAAATCTGAATGCACCTTGCAATAGCAGATCTGAATGAAACTTGCAAGAGCAAAATCTTGAATCAACCTTGCAATAGCAAAATCTGATATCACTCTTCCAATAGCAAAATCTGAATCAACTGAATCCTTCAAAAGGAAAAATCTGAATAATCAATCTTTTGTTCTCCCTTCTATTTATACCCTCTCTGTCAGCTACCTTCTATTGTTTGTATGATCTGAGATCTTGATAAGCCTCCCCATGCTCCTTTGTTTCAAAGCAACACTTTCTAAAAATAACTTTAACTTTTTTACTCTAACTTTCTTACTTCAAAGTTTGAATTCTCTTAATTAAAAAGAAAGAAAGAGAAGGCCATCTTTAATTACACTTGAATGGCTCACTAATTAAAACCATACATTCTTTTAGAAAATGTTGGCAGGCTTATCTCAAAATCAAATCATACTAAATATTTTAACAAAATTTTAACAACAATATATTATTATTTTTTTATAGTAGAATAAGCATTTTATTTCAGCAGAATTTTGCATTAACTCATATATATATACGCTAGATGTATATATATGTTTGACTAATAGGTTAAGCAATTTTTATTAATAGAATGAAATTTATTTAAAACAAAATATTTAAATGTAATACACATTTAATAAGCATAATTATTTTTAACTCTAATACAAAACCCTGCTGATATTGAACTATAAACTTAATTCAGGTCTACAATACTAATTAAGTTTATAGGAAGATGTGAAGCATGGATTGGACTTCAGATCCATTGCTTCATTTCCCAATAGTTAGTGAGCAAAAAAAAATGTTTAAAAAAAAATGCTGTTGCTTCAGGTCAGAGGTAAGAATTTGTGCCAGGTGAGTTCAAGTCTACTCTTTATTTGCTGTAATATTTCATTTGTTACTGACTAATCTTTCTTTCTTTTACTATATATAACTAGGGTCTGGTTAGTGTTGGTTCTAGTCTAACATGGTATGTATCTATTTTTAATTTGCATATTTTCCGGGGTCCGGTGGTATATAAGGTTTTAAGTTTCTGTTTCTAATATTATATTCTCTTTTTATGCTGAGATTATTTTTCCAAAACAAAACACTTATTCCACACTTTTTTAACAAATGAGGGCCTTTATATATTGGAAAAAACTTTTTTACTTCTCTCTGCACTATACTAGTTGGCCTCAGATCTCTCAGCCACACTTGCTTCCTTTGCCTGAATTGATATTGGCGGTTTCGTTTTGTCTTCCGATGCAGCACTGCCCGTCTTAATCGTTCGCTTGTGATCTTTTGGTTTCCTAGTTGGTCTATTATCTCCTCTTCCACTAAGATTTTGGTTTTGAATACCTGAAGACATGCTGTGGCATACTGCAAATGTATCGGAGTAGCTCCAGTCAAGTCACTCATTTTATTATTAATGTCTTGTCCCATCTTTTCAGTTTCGTTTACCAAATCCACAGTCTGAAGCGTCATTGTGCTCTTGCTATCCTCTATGATTCGACAATTTTGTTCTCTACTTTGCCTTCTGTGTTTGACTGACAAGTCCAAGTGGTGACTATCTTTACATTCTTCTTCATCAATCAGTGATTCAACCTGAATATCACCTTGCTCTTGTTGGTCTTGTCCCTTTCCCTGATTATCATCATCTGGTAATACTTTTGTTATGGTAGTATGTTGTTGCTGGAGACCCATGTTTTCCTCCAAACGGTTCAGTCTTTGTGATGTCATATTCATGAATTCTTGGAACATGGTCATCATCATTTTGTATTCTTGTCTCATTTCTGTGATGAGATCTTTCACATTGTTTTCTTGGTCACTGCACGTTGCCGTATTTGGAAGGTTGAGCACTACCTCCTCATCGCTGTCATGTTCATCTTTCTTCTGTTGGTCCATTTTTGCCTAATATTGGCTATTTTTCTAGACAACAAACACACCTTATTTATAAAACTTATTTTAGTCTTTTATAAACTAGATAAGTATATTATATCACGTATATCTAGGAGCTATATCCTTCTGTATATCAAAAAATTTTTTTTTACTTCTTTCTAAAATTATAACTAAGTCAGTACTCTAAGCTCTTTATTTTGTATAACTATCTGTTTTATTTATGTTTTCAGAAATTTAACTTTGCCTACCTTACGAGGTCCTATCTTAAACCTATGCCTATGTGTCTGTTTGTTCATGAAAAAAATATCAAATCCTGCCGTGTCTGTTTTAATATTTATACTACATATATTCTCCTCACTTTATTTATTTATTTTTATATATTTCACTTAAATATCACTGCTACTTTGTTACTATATCATTAAAAATAATAAACTTACAGCTTGACCTGACTTTCTCCGACACCTGAAACAACTAAAAAAATGCATTTACATTAATACAAGTATATATATAAAAAAAATATGTGAGCAAAATATACGTAAGTCATTCTTAAAAATTATTTTGGCTCACTATGCATACATTGTTATTTTGATCATCTACTATAGTTTGGTTTATTTGACATCTGATATGAGAGATTGCACTTGCCGACAAATTTATTTGAGAAGGGCGCCAGTTGACAAGACAATGGCCATATCAAATATACATATTAATGGATAATGATCCAAGCACACATTGATAAGGTTTATAAAGCTAAATGCAATTAAAATCTATTTTAAGTTTCACTTCTCTTTTAAAAAGAAATTCTCTGCATGAATAAGTAAATGCTATTTTAAATGACAATGTTAAGTCTAAGACGTATACAACTACGTAAGGTAATATGTCTGACCTGGATTCGAAACCAGTTACCATTTTGGTCATGATACAAAAAAAATTCAAACAGCCAAAGTACGATTAACAAAACAAACAAAAAAAATACAACCAAAAATTAAAATAAAATTCCATGATAACTGCCACTCCGAATTATGAACCTGGGATCGAAACCAACTACCATTTTGGTCACAACCCGAAATAAATTAACAATTATCAAGCAATTTTACAGAATCACGCATTGAGATCAAAAACTGTTTCAAAAAACATTATATGAAAACGGGTTTTACCGAACTATAACGAAGTGTATACCATATGCATCCATATATATGAATATGTACATCATTAAATAAGCATATATATGACTACATATAAATATACAAACAGATATACCTATACAAATATTTCTTTTATTATCATGTACATGAATTTATTAGAAAGATGTCATATTGCAAACCGCATACTCCTATTATTTCAGGCTAGTAAACGCTGGTCGCAACTATGACAAGGAAACAATGATTGCGGACATAGACCTATTATTTCAGGCTACTCAGCAATCCTAAACTCTAAAGTGTAAGCGGTCTTCACCTCAACGGTTACTCTAAGGGTCTTCACCAAACATGGTTACTAAAAAACAAGGGCTTCACCTAACGGTTACTCAATAAATGATTCAATAGCATAATCCGAAATGGAGAAAAAAAAAATCTTAACTAAAGGGTGGCTGACATATATGTTATACAAAAATATCTTTAATATATATATTTATTAAACGAACATACGCATTTACTTTGTATTAAGTTGAAAATTAAATTTGATATTTACGAAACTTATACTTATATATTTGCGAGGAAACGTAACTGCAAAATATTTAAAAGTAAAAAAAAAAATTTTGCATGATTAAAATTATTCAATATCAAGAAACGAAACGCAGAGAAAGTGAAAAAAATATTTGCTAACGCCGTACATTGACACGTGTTAATTTGAACTTATCAAAACTTTTTGATCTTATAAAAAATTTCTATTAACGAAAGAATGTTATCAATTTTAATCTTTACAAAAATTTATACAAACTGAAAACATTTTATTATCTATTTGTACTAAAATATTAGTTAACACACCGAATATCCACTATAATTCGAAAAAACATTATTATATCAAAACGTCTCATATTTAAGCATTACTAAAGTAACATAAAGTACGAAAGCTATTTTAAGGGAGGGCGGGTGGGTATATATTTGACACTTCCGCCTCATCGAAGCTATATACTTTAGACGACAAGAAAAATATGGCAAGTGGCCATGACAAAACTACTCATTAGGAAAAAAAATTGCTATAACTCTGATACCTTATTCTCCTTATAGGTGCTGATATAGTACACGCTCGGCGGCCATTTTGAATTTGGAAACACCCAAAGACACTGCTGGCACATGCAAGTGATAAATGTCATCGACTAGAAACACTCATTTTTCAAAAACGTAAAACGCCTGAGGCACTGCAATTAAAAAAAGGTGGTGGGGAGGGACTACACTTAAAAAAATGGCGGGAAAACGTCACATTAAATAGCCTAAGGTGCTATTACCCAAAAAAAAGGGCGGGAAAAGAAAAAGAAGTGAAAATTAAAAAATACTTTAAAATAAACCAAAAACGCTAATTTATATATATATAGTCATAATCAAACATTGCAATATTTACAAAAATCCGTTAAAATATAGCGATCACTAGAAAAATAATATAATGCTATAAATCAAACCTTACTTTAAAATAAACCAAAAACGCTAATTTATATATATAGTCATAATCAAACATTGCAATATTTACAAAAATCCATTAGAATATAGCGATCACTAGAAAAATAATATAATGCTATAAATCAAACCTTACTTTAAAATAAACCAAAAACGCTAATTTATATATATAGTCATAATCAAACATTGCAATATTTACAAAAATCCGTTAAAATATAGCCACCACTAGAAAAAATCAAACATTACTTTGAATAAACCAAAAACGCCAATTTATATATATAATCATAATCAAACATTACTTTAAAATAAACCAGAAAACGCTAATATATATAGTCATGATAATCAAATATTGCAATCGTAAATCTCAAAAGATTAACCCTATGTTAAAGCATTTTTTAAAAAAAAAAAATCGTAAATGGTATTTACAAAAACACGTTAAAATATAGCGATCATTAGAAAAATAATAAATGCTATTTTAAAAATATCAGTCCGGTCTATCAACGCTATATACTAAATCAGTATTATAATTTTAAAAAACAATATTTAAAAACTATAATGCTATAAATCAAACATTGAGTTGTAGCGTTACATTGAATAGCCAAAGGTTATACTATGGAAAAAAAAGGGCGGGAAAAGAAAAAGAGATGAAAATTAAAAAATACTTTAAAATAAACCAAAAACGCTAATTTATATATATAGTCATAATCAAACATTGCAATATTTACAAAAATCCGTTAAAATATAGCCATCACTAGAAAAAATCAAACATTACTTTGAAATAAACCAAAAACGCCAATTTATATATATAATCATAATCAAACATTACTTTAAAATAAACCAGAAAACGCTAATATATATAGTCATGATAATCAAATATTGCAATCGTAAATCTCAAAAGATTAACCCTATGTTAAAGCATTTTTTAAAAAAAAAAAATCGTAAATGGTATTTACAAAAACACGTTAAAATATAGCGATCATTAGAAAAATAATAAATGCTATTTTAAAAATATCAGTCCGGTCTATCAACGCTATATACTAAATCAGTATTATAATTTTAAAAAACAATATTTAAAAACTATAATGCTATAAATCAAACATTGAGTTGTAGCGTTACATTGAATAGCCAAAGGTTATACTATGGAAAAAAAAGGGCGGGAAAAGAAAAAGAGATGAAAATTAAAAAATACTTTAAAATAAACCAAAAACGCTAATTTATATATATATATAGTCATAATCAAACATTGCAATAGCATTTATTTAAATAATTTTTTACTAATATTTTAATAATTTAAAAAAAATTACCAGCTCTCGATCGGATGGATGGTCGTCCGCTCAGGCTAAATTTGGTTCTTTCTAGAGCTCTTCATTACTGCAATACCACAAAACATCAAATTATACTTTTAAGATTTAGGTTTATTATTTTAAAGAAGACACCAGTAAAATTAATTTATTCAGGAAATATCGCAGCTTGATATGGCCTCTTTCAAATTTATTTTTAAAACTGTGTACTTGGGTCTGACACAAGGTATCTATGACGTAAGATAATTTCCAAGAATTATAGTTCGGATTGGGCCTTTGTCTTATTAAGATAAAAGAAAGTGTTAAGTTAAACTTTCAAATTTAAAAAAAAACAACAACTGTAAACCAGCTAATGGACTTTTATGCTTCAAGCCTAACATCGTTATGTATATAATCTTATAATAATGTATTTTGATGTATAATATGTGCGCACATCTAATATATAAATATATTTATTTATATATTAGATGTGCGCACATACACGTAAACATACGTTATTATACATCAAAGTACATTATTATAGGATTATACACGTGGTCTGGGATGGGTTTGAATTTGACAAACAGGCCTACTATGATACATAGAAGGTGAAACGGAATGATAGACAGAATTAGCAACAATAAGAAGTGTTAAAACTAAAATCTTACAAGTAATACATGTATCGGCACATATATATATATGAGTACAAGTTGTGATGTATAATATGTTACAGTGCGATTATATTTTGAAATCATTAATTTATTATAACCAAAACCCCAATTTTTTTATAATAAATTTTAACCCTCTTTTGCATTTCATGACTAGTTAGGCTTGAGGCATAAAAGTCCATTAGAACTGTTTTACAGTTGTTGTTTTTTTAAATTTGAAAGTCTAACTTAACACTTTCTTTTATCTTAGTAAGACAAAGCCCCCATCCCGAACTATAATTCTTGGAAATTATCTTACGTCATACATACCGACCCAAGTAGACAGTTTTAAAAATAAATTTGAAAGAGGCCATATCAAGCTGCGATATTTCCTGAATAAATTAATTTTACTGGTGTCTTCTTTAAAATAATAAACCTAAATCTTAAAAGTATAATTTGATGTTTTGTGGTATTGCAGTAATGAAGAGATCTAGAAAGAACCAAATTTAGCCTGAGCGGACGACCATCCATCCGATCGAGAGCTGGTAATTTTTTTTAAATTATTAAAATATTAGTAAAAAATTATTTAAATAAATGCTATTGCAATGTTTGATTATGACTATATATATATATAAATTAGCGTTTTTGGTTTATTTTAAAGTATTTTTTAATTTTCATCTCTTTTTTTTCTTTTCCCGCCCTTTTTTTTCCATAGTATAAGCTTTGGCTATTCAATGTGACGCCTACAACTCAATGTTTGATTTATAGCATTATAGTTTTTAAATATTGTTTTTTAAAATTATAATACTGATTTAGTATATAGCGTTGATAGACCGGACTGATATTTTTAAAATAGCATTTATTATTTTTCTAATGATCGCTATATTTTAACGTGTTTTTGTAAATACCATTTACGATTTTTTTTTTTTAAAAAATGCTTTAACATAGGGTTAATCTTTTGAGATTTACGATTGCAATATTTGATTATCATGACTATATATATTAGCGTTTTCTGGTTTATTTTAAAGTAATGTTTGATTATGATTATATATATAAATTGGCGTTTTTGGTTTATTTCAAAGTAATGTTTGATTTTTTCTAGTGGTGGCTATATTTTAACGGATTTTTGTAAATATTGCAATGTTTGATTATGACTATATATATATAAATTAGCGTTTTTGGTTTATTTTAAAGTATTTTTTAATTTTCATCTCTTTTTTTCTTTTCCCGCCTTTTTTTCCCATAGTATAAGCTTTGGCTATTCAATGTGACGCCTACAACTTGTTTGATTTATAGCATTATAGTTTTTAAATATTGTTTTTTAAAATTATAATACTGATTTAGTATATAGCGTTGATAGACCGGACTGATATTTTTAAAATAGCATTTATTATTTTTCTAATGATCGCTATATTTTAACGTGTTTTTGTAAATACCATTTACGATTTTTTTTTTTAAAAAAATGCTTTAACATAGGGTTAATCTTTTGAGATTTACGATTGCAATATTTGATTATCATGACTATATATATTAGCGTTTTCTGGTTTATTTTAAAGTAATGTTTGATTATGATTATATATATAAATTGGCGTTTTTGGTTTATTTCAAAGTAATGTTTGATTTTTTCTAGTGGTGGCTATATTTTAACGGATTTTTGTAAATATTGCAATGTTTGATTATGACTATATATATAAATTAGCGTTTTTGGTTTATTTTAAAGTAAGGTTTGATTTATAGCATTATATTATTTTTCTAGTGATCGCTATATTTTAACGGATTTTTGTAAATATTGCAATGTTTGATTATGACTATATATATATAAATTAGCGTTTTTGGTTTATTTTAAAGTATTTTTTAATTTTCACTTCTTTTTCTTTTCCCGCCCTTTTTTTTGGGTAATAGCACCTTAGGCTATTTAATGTGACGTTTTCCCGCCATTTTTTTAAGTGTAGTCCCTCCCCACCACCTTTTTTTAATCGCAGTGCCTCAGGCGTTTAACGTTTTTGAAAAATGAGTGTTTCTAGTCGATGACATTTATCGCTTGCATGTGCCAGCAGTGTTTTTGGGTGTTTCCAAATTCAAAATGGCCGCCGAGCGCGTACTATATCAGCACCCTCCTTATATATATAAAAAAACAACTAACGGAGTGTTAACTTTTCCCAACGTAAAACATTCATTTTAGCAATTTAAAACTCGGGGGAAAATTTTTTTTTACCTTACAGACACATTCAACTTTTTAATTAATTAAAAAAATGACATTTGCTCTCATTAGGAAACAAAACTCGGAAAAATTATACGTATATTTTTATATAACTATATTAAACTAAAACTAACTTCTCAGGGTAGTAATTTTTTTAAAAAAAATGACATACGTCCCACTGCGACAAACTAGAAGCAAAAAAATTCACGTATAACTAACAATTATTTTGTTATTTTTAAAAAAAAAAAAACATTATATATATGTGTACAAATTACTCATTAATTTAAAACAGAAGAAAGAAAAAACATTATACACACATACAAATGTTATACAGGGCATTGCAGGGTATGGAAAATTTCGAATAGCCACACGATGGGCGTCCAGAATACGGAAAAAAAAATCTACTGTGACAGTCAGATTATGTATGTTGATTTAACCCAGTTCGAATACTAGGCGAAAGTACCTCAAGGCCAACCATACGCGAGATATTAAATCAATAATACTATGACCTCTGCCCTATTCGTCTAGTCTCGAAGCTATTATGAACCGAACAACACTATCTGAGACACGCATAGACATTTTCTTCCCGAGCCACGAGCTTAGCATCAGCGGGATACATGGACAAAACCACCTGCGGAGCTTAAATAGTTAAATTGCAAAAATACTTAGAAATATGTGTTCTGCGTGCCTGGATCATTTGAAAGTAAAACAAAGCATTAAAAGATAACTAGCAAACGCAAGCTTTTTAGTGAAATAAATATCTTTAATAAATGACATTTGAAATATTATTAATAATTTAATGGCCTTCGCTATTCCCCGAAATTTCTGAATAACTAATGAGACAATGAAAATCTGATTAATATACTTGCGGTCTAAATCTTTCCTTCCCAGTTTTATTAAACATTGTCAACTCGAATCTGCTCGATAATGTGTAATAATAAAAATTTTCCGCAAAGCAGTTTCTAATTGCTTTGCACTAAAACAGAGTTTAAAGCCATTTAAGATGTATATCGCTAAATCTGACATACGTAAGAAGCTAATGGCGAACAAAAGAAGCGTTATCGAGGAGATCAAATTGGCAAACAACAAAACAGAAAAAAAGAAACTTACTCGTACTAAATTTTACAAGTATGAATCAAACTGGAAAGGGATTTTTATATGAACAATTAACTAATAAACTTAACCGCAATGAAATTAAAATATTTACACATGGGAGTAATGAAGAATAGCGAAGAAAAGGGGTTAAATATCTAAGTAGATGATCACATATACATATATCTAACTAGTGTAATAAAAATAGTTACATTATAAATATCATTAAGCAAACATTTCATAAATATTCAAGAAAGCAATTATAAAAAGTATGGACAAAAAGGGTAGCATAATGAATAGTTCATGAGGAGAGATATGATTACCGTCCTTATTCCTTGGTCATATTCCATCGACGGGCGTAGCTTGATCGTCTGTGTTCGACCGGTCAAGGAAAGTGGAAATCAGTAGCATGGTTTCACAAAAAGTCCTCCAGACACGGCACAGAGTTCAGATGACGATTGAGTAAATACTACGGCATTTTTCTGGTATTGAGGAACCCCGGCGATAGGCAAAGCTATTTATTTGCCTAGCCGAGCATATTAGAATCCATCATACTTATACGATTTTTAGCTTGAGCAGGTTCAAACTTCTTCATGATTTGTAGACGATAATTGTAGACTTTTTGGAATAAAATCACAAACAAAATCTGACAGAGTTCTCCTAAGAGAAATCTGAATGCACCTTGCAATAGCAGATCTGAATGAAACTTGCAAGAGCAAAATCTTGAATCAACCTTGCAATAGCAAAATCTGATATCACTCTTCCAATAGCAAAATCTGAATCAACTGAATCCTTCAAAAGGAAAAATCTGAATAATCAATCTTTTGTTCTCCCTTCTATTTATACCCTCTCTGTCAGCTACCTTCTATTGTTTGTATGATCTGAGATCTTGATAAGCCTCCCCATGCTCCTTTGTTTCAAAGCAACACTTTCTAAAAATAACTTTAACTTTTTTACTCTAACTTTCTTACTTCAAAGTTTGAATTCTCTTAATTAAAAAGAAAGAGAAGGCCATCTTTAATTACACTTGAATGGCTCACTAATTAAAACCATACATTCTTTTAGAAAATGTTGGCAGGCTTATCTCAAAATCAAATCATACTAAATATTTTAACAAAATTTTAACAACAATATATTATTATTTTTTTATAGTAGAATAAGCATTTTATTTCAGCAGAATTTTGCATTAACTCATATATATATACACTAGATGTATATATATGTTTGACTAATAGGTTAAGCAATTTTTATTAATAGAATGAAATTTATTTAAAACAAAATATTTAAATGTAATACACATTTAATAAGCATAATTATTTTTAACTCTAATACAAAACCCTGCTGATATTGTACTATAAACTTAATTCAGGTCTACAATACTAATTAAGTTTATAGGAAGATGTGAAGCATGGATTGGACTTCAGATCCATTGCTTCATTATAAAACATCAAAAACCAGAGATGATAGAATTGGAGCAGAGATCTATGGATTTTCAGCTCCAGAGTAAACAATTCTACAATAGCATTAAATCATACAGGGCATACTACTACTTAATTAATACTATAGTAGTCCATTCACATGTTAGGTGGCATTTTGATAAATCACATGATATTTCAACACTAAAAATGAGGAATTGAGCTTTGATACATCACATTGAACTGCCATTTTAATATAATAAACTGCCCAAGTATTATTGTAAAAATACTCTAAATGAAAGCAACTAGTTACTTATTGAATTTATAAAAAAGTGCTCAACACATTTAATCACAACTAAAATAAAAATTTTAATGTATATTGTAATGAGTACAACAGTCTGCATTATTAATTGAGGAATGGAGTACAGATTAGTCTTTGGTGTTTCATGAATTTTAATAAAATCACCACTTCTTTAGATATGATTTAAGTCTAATGGGCCATTAGTAATTGGAAAGGTGATATTAAACTATATAGCACATTGTTATTTCTATGTGTCTGTAAAAGATAACCCTTTGAAAATAAAACGACCATGGAAGACAAATATCCAATATCTATAACACGTGGCAAGGCTATTGAGCTGAAATATGTATAGTATGAAAGAAATAGTTTGTTATTTTAGACTGAATAGCAGTGAACAGTCTTAAAAGCTTATATATTATATAATATACTAAAATCCGCACATTTATTATATATATTCTATCTATGCACACGTATAATTCAAACAGATTTAATTGCTATTATTCATATTATATAGAGTGTATATATTGTTGCTACAACAAATATATAGATATATTTGTTTTTATTTATTTTATTGACATACTCTTGTTCTATTTATTAATTAATCTCTAGTTGATTTTTACTTATTTTGTGGTATAATATTTTTCTTTTTTAAACATATTTTTGAATGTTAAACATTAAAATTTAACTGAATATTTTTATTAAAAACGATTTTTACATTTATGATGTCTACTGCTTTTATTTATTTCCTGGTCCGAATTAAAATTTTCTTCGACTTTTTAAGTAGCAATCTCACTGCACTTAACTAGGAAATAACACGTTACACCTAGATTAAGATTTGGAATTTATTGCAATAATATTGTTTTTAATGCAAGAGTAAAGATAGTTTTATGAAATTTATTTCGAGTTAATCATTTTAGCATGCTATATACAAACAATTCTAGAAAAGTCTCATGGTTAAGTGATTATTATATGTGTCTGCAATGTCCATGACCACGGATTCAGATTTAGCCGGAACTTGGATTTTTTTAATTAGTATGTAGATTTTTAAAATTAATATGTAGATTTGGATGCAGGTATTATTATTATTAGATAACCTGCAGTAAATATAAATAATCATTCATAATTGTTATCTAGTTATTTTTCAATTTAATTTTAACTGTTTGCGCTTTATAAATAAATATTATTTACATACATTACTGTCATTTCATAATATGTGAAAAACTACTGCATAGTAAATCGTAAGATTTCACGCTGGTTGTTTATAAATAAGACTTAGTGATTTAAATGCGAAGATTTTTAAAGTTTCAGCTCTCAAATCAAAATGCTTTAGACTGGCTTATATATATATAGAAAGTTAAGTAAAGAAAAGGGTGAATCATACTGTTCTTGTAAAATCTCTGTCTTGTGTTGCGATTTGAGAACCCTCTAGACAGCTATCATTACATCTGATTGGCTGCCATACAAGCATTCTAAAAAAAGCCATGCCAGAGGTTTCAGCCTGTCAATTGACTCACTGTAAATTGAAAGATTTCATGAGTATTAATGTGTAATAAGAAATGTGGACTTAATCAGTGAAGTATTGAATAGCTTCATGCTCGCAGATCTAACCCTTCAGCTTCACCTATTTAAATAGAAAGTAGATTGAAGTAAAGAAGGGTTTCCCTCTTTTCTTCCATAATGTAAGCTTGTGGTTAAACACCTGTAGAGATCCCTACTATTGCATTTTACACGCATATTCTCGAGATTATAGCCTCAGTAAATATTATTTAAACAAGAAAGAAAAATATAAAACTATTTAATAACCAGAAGATGATTAGTTTGTAAACCATGTCTTTTCTTTCATTATTCCACTGTAAAAAGATGTTGGAGAGTTTTTAGACCAGGATGGATTACATAAAATTCTTTGTATCTATTGCAGCCATGATCATCATCATTTTCAATCATTATTGATTCTCTGAAAAATGATTCTTTTTCCATGTTTAATCCAGTTTGTCCAATTCATAGATTTCTCTTTTTTCCATTGCTCCAGCAAATTTCCTTATTTCAACCATCCATTTCTTATTTTTTTAATTTTTTATGATTTTGTCAATTAAGTTTAATGCTTCAATTGTTGACACATCTTTTCTAGTTTTATCTACAGTTCGTATCCATTCCAGCTTCTTAACTTTTTTTATTAATGTCAATGATACTTATTTGTTATTCCAACCACATATTTTACAATACAGTTAATTAGTGTTACTCATAACATATATTTCTCCATACTTATTTAATTAAATAGTTTGAAGTTTATGAATTGCAATTTCACTGAGTTTCAAAGCCAGATCCATTTATATATAATTAGAGGGGATTTGAACCCAGACTTTCAAGCTCACTTTGATCATCCATTCCATCTTATACAACTGACACACATAACCACAAACATGCAAAAAAGATAAATGATCTCCAATTCATGTTAAATGGAGATCAAAAGGCTGAGTTCAAATACCCTCTATTTACATCTTGCTTAAAATATAAATACTATATATATATATTTAATTATTATGTTTTAATTATATATATATTTAATTTAACATATATATATATTGTAACAGGTACATACGCCATTTATTTTTTTTAAAATTAAACATAAAAAATAAAAGTTCACAAATAAAAACTTCTTTTTTAAGAATTAAAAATTGAAAATTAAAAATCATCTAAACTCTAATATATAAAATCGCACAGATGAAAAATTATTAAACAAACTTTATTAAGAAGAAAAAAGTATTTTAAAAGTAAATTTTCAGTAAAGATTTAAAGATAAAAATATATCTAAGTTTGTACAATAAATTAATTAATGTTATTGTAAAATGGAAATGATTATTTTAATTAGTCCAAGTGAACTAGCCCTTGGGCATTTCAAAATATATAAGAAATGGTCAGATAGGAGAAAAAACAGTAGAAACTAATAGCCAATAAAAGAAATCCCTCAGGAATCGGACCTCAATGAAAGGGTCACCATTATTATGACATAATGTTGAGTTAATCCGCAAAATTAATATAAAAAGAAAAAGTTTTGAAATAAATTTTAGTGAAGAAAGAGCTGGGTGAGAAGATAGAGATGTGACAGCAGAGGTGTGCTGTATGTGTTGCAGGAGAAGGGATTGAAAAGATGCACTCTTCGATCCCTTCAGTTTTGCTTGAAAAAAAAAGAAGGAAAGAGAAATGACCAATCGTTTTCTTATACTATGGACCACAGGACATCGAGGCAATTAACACTGGATCCCAAACTGCAAGCAACTGATAAAGAGGAACTTTTTTAAACTGTAAGAACTTTATGAACTCTAATAAGCTTTAACTATAATTCTAAAACTCCAGTATATGAAAAGAATAAGAACTTTAAATTCTAAAACTTGTTTCCTATTTTATAGAAATAGAATCCTATCTGACCAACTTAATTTATTAATAAGTAATTTTATTTGATGTATTTCTTTTTTAAAATCATTTCCATTTTTTTTTTTTTGTTCTTTCAAAATTTTATTATGATTTTTTTATTATTTATAAACAACCTTTTATAAATGTTAAATTTAAGTTGGGCATGAATGGTTGCATAGATTCACAAAGTTATGTTAGTTTAAGGGAGGATAAATCTTAGGTTATTTGTTTCATAGTTAAATTGGGTTAATTGATAAAATATATTGGTGTAATTAGTAAATGCAGTATGAGGTCCACTATGGGCAGGATCACATGATACGCCACACTTGGGCAAAATAAGCCTATTTTTTTATTGACCATCAGAGACAGATGGTATTTCCTGCTCTGTGAATCACCCCTTTTGCCTATGGAATGGGATCGTAAGTCGGCAAAAAGGACCACAATCCCTTCCTATGGAGTTTTCTTTTTTATTCTTCTTCTTGCCAGACAGATGTAACATTCCTGTACTGGATGAGAAACAATTTCTTCTCTTAACCACGCTGTTCAGATGTGCATTTCTGACAGTATGGTATTGTGCTGTCGTATTCATGCTACATTGAATACATCGATATATCAGATGGATTGACATTGGTTTGACTGCAAACTTGTGGCCTAAAGTTAAATAAGGGATAGAATATTTTCTTTTCAAATGCAATCTATGTAGTCTATTTATACTTGATGCTCTGATAAAATATTAAACTCATCTGTGCGAAGTTTTAAAATAAAATAAAGACAGTTAAATTGTAAATTAAAATCTAAAGTAAAATAAGTTATAAAGTTTTGTAAAAAAATAAAAGTTAGACTAAACTAATAATTCTTTATTTATATGTGCATAAATAAATGTTTGTGTGTTAATTACTGGCAGTGGCTTTTTTTTTTTAATATTAATATATTTTGATAATATTTATCATTATCATAAATCTCTACTGCTCTGCTGAGCTAGTGACTGGGGCTAACAGTGTAAATATAAAATAAAGTGGAATCTTAACAGCACATATCTGCTTACTCTATAAATTTTCTAGGTTCAAGTAGCCTAGTGGCACTCTGTACGACAGATACGGTAAGACGCCATTCCATCAGACCGTTATAATATATATATATATATTGGTAAAATAGATCGACTTAAAAAAAGAAAAACCTTTTCAAACAGACACAAAATGGACTAATATTCATTTAATAGTAAGTTATTTCTACAAAAGAACCTCATTCAAAGTTAATTTTTTGATTAATTTCATTCATTAAGATTCCAACTGATGAGGAGAACGCAATGTTTTTTTTTTTTTTTGGTTTTGTAAACAATCTTGGCCAAAGAATAAGAATATCTGATATTGTTATAATAACTGAGGACCCAAGATATACTATTCTAAAACTATCAAAATATGCAACAAGTTGTCTTATATTCTATACATAGTTTGATGGTAGAAAAAATAATAACTAATAAATAAATGTACGATTGGAAAGTGCATTAGTTTCAAAAGAACCAGGTATAATAAGTACAGAGTTAAACTCTTATTAACAAAACTAAAGGTTAGAAATTATTCTGAAAGTATTGATAAAATAGAATAGGATATTGATTTAGTAAACAATTTCTTTCTAGTATCTGCTGATTTCTCAACCTTATACTAGATGGCAGTAGTGAAGTAGAATAAATAGGATTTTCTCTTGTAAAATTAAAACACACTATTGTTTTAAATCAAAGACACCATTTGGTATAATATATTTTAAAACTAATACAAAAACTATATACGTTGAATTATTCAGTTTTAAGATTGTCATCTTTTATAGAGTAGAAGTAAAAGCAATAAATGACCAGTGGCTTTCTTCCTCACTTAGATTAATATTTTTTTAACCATAGATATAATAAAAAAATAAGTTTCAAGTTATTTGGTTTTAACTAGCAAAATTAAGGTATAATCATCGTCATTGAATGAAAAACAATGAAAATCCAGTGCTTCCTTTCAAAGTGTAATTAACAACTTCTGAAGATTCAGATGAAATGTTACAAATACTAAGAAATATGGACTGGAGAGACTAATAGATTTGAAATTTTTATATGTTTATTTTATTATATTTTGAAGATGTATTAGAAATAAACATATTCTACTGTAGTTTCCTTCTTGTACTGAGTTGAAGCAGATAAAATTTTTAGTTTGCTGATATAGAAATTACAAAAATGTTCTATCATATTTGTACAGCTTTGTAAAAGTCACATAGCAGCTGATATTTTTCAAACTATTTGTTTTTTTTATATTATTTATTTTAACAATATATATTATCTAATTTAAAAAATGTAATTAAGCAATAATATTATTTTGCTAATAATTATGTATAGACTGACTTTTATAAAATTTGCATTTAGCACTATGCAAATTTTAGGCTTTACCATGATTTGAATTTAAATTGTATACAATTATGATTTTTAGGACTATTTATTATATTATGAAATCATTCACACAATAACATTTTTACTTGGAATAATACATGTAGCTGAACTATTTGTTTTTAAAAAGAATATGTTTACAAATACATTTAACCATTAGTAGCATCTGACAAGGTAATATAGAATGTAGCACTTCTGTGTTAAATATTGCTGGCTTGATCAATGGCAGTCTAACTGAGTATTGAATGTATGAAATACTTAATGAAAGATGATGCTCTAGCCAATGTCAGCATTTTGCCAAATGGGTCAATAAAAATCTTATATACATATTTATAAGAGTCCTCCTGATTTCACAATTTTTTCCTTTTACAAGCAAGAGTAATGAGTGGTTTTTACATATTATAGATTATCACACTAGGTTGACTTAAATTATTATTTGTCATTGTCAGGTGAGTAGCTTCATTGATTTTTTTTCTCATTCAATACTGAATGTATCAATAGAAATATGTTATATTGGAAAAATGAAAGAATATTGGGCTAGATGAAAAGTTGAAAAGGAGAGGAATTGAAATAACTGCTCACATAACAGTGGCAAATAACCCCATAAACCAACCTAGTGCAATAATCTGTAATACTTGCATATTATTAACTTACCTTGCTCTTAAAAAAAGAAAATGTAAAGTGAGGAAGATTCTCTTAGATAATTATGTAAAATTTCTTTTGCTATGTTCCGAGAAACTAGTCTATTCTGTAAAATGTAATAGTAAATAAACATTTTCTATATATTTAGTATTCATTTATCCAAAAATCACTAGTTCAGTTGTTACGCTAGGCCATTATTAGTCATGTTAGCAATAACTGAAGTAGATATAAGAATAATATTACTTGCGCTATTATGTTATATAATAAATTATATGCTATTATTATAATAGTTGATTATATTTGTAGAAGTATAACTAAAATTTGATTTTAAAAAAAAAACTGTAAAATAGTCTAACATATAACTACAAATAAATTGTCATTCTTACAAACTTCAGATAAAGTTTTTAATTAATAATTGGTCAATATCTCTGTGGATAATAACATGAATACTGTTACTTAATTATTGTAAACATCTTTGAATCTAGTTACCATATATCAAAAAAAGGCCAAATCTAAGAGATCTATTAAATTATAGAGTCCAACATTATCAAAGTCCACAAATAGTTACATTTCTTTTAAGTCAAAAATAGTTTTTTATGTTCTTTTTCAAAAACAAACTCATTGTTTATACATCTTTTCACAAACAATCTATTATTGATAATGGAATTCATCAATGTTTATAAAGTAACATTAAAAATGACTTCTAGAATACACTGGATTAAAGGAATGTCAAACAAAAACAGGCTATTATTTATATTGACAAAGTTATTATCCTTTACTCATAAGAAGTATTAGTTATATTTTATGTGTCCACTTTCTGGAACAAAACTTAACATGCAAATGTTTGCTTACATCCATCTATATAATGTTTGACTGTAATTAAAAAAAAGTAATAAAAAGTATAATTTGTTATAATTGTAAAATTGTGTTCATTATAACAAATTATAATTTTTACAAATAATCTACATTTGGTACCAATGATTCTTATCTTTTCACTTTAAAACTAATATGTTCACAGAGGCAAAACTCTTTATACAATAGCATCACTCAGTGCAAGCCAGACTAATCAATGGATGCAGAAAGATTTGTGCATAAAATCCCTACCTACTGCCTATCCATCCAATATTCACAGACTTGTTTCTAGATTGTGATCTTCATCAGTGAGGAGACTTGAGTCTTCCTGCATCCATTGATTATTTTGGCTTTCACTGAGTGGCGCTACTGTATGGAGAGTATTGCCTCTGTGAAAAACAGATTGTGTAAAAATAAAGAATGGAGATTATATGATGATTTGTAAACATTCAGAGTCAATTAACTTAAATGTTATAATGTAAATAAAAGAATATTATGTTAATTAAAATGTAAAATAGGATACTGTTTGCATTAATATTCTTATTTTTTGTATGTTACTTAAATAGAATTAATTATATAGTGGGAAGGAGATAACTGGGATTATATTATATTTATTTTACTTTTTTTTATTTTTAAATTTATTTGATGTTTTATAATTTTGTATTCAGTGTTACACATTGTCATTTATGAGTTCTAGTATTACTTGCATTTACTATAAACCAATAACCACTGTAATCAAATATTCATAAGCAAAATGCAGACTGCCATATAATACAGTTAGAAACATAATATTTTACGATTAACACAGTTAATATTTAAAATGATATTGTTAGGTTTTTGAAGTCCAAAAATAAACTGTGTGGTTGGCAAGCACTAACAATAAAAATGATAATCATGCGATATTGTTTGACTGTAGCGTTCTATCAGTTTTCGAAAAGGGAATTTAACATATATATTTTAAAGTAATAATCTTCAAATTTTATCAATTCATGGAATCATTAAATCTATCATAATTACTCTGCAGAAGCAAATTGTGTTACATCATGTATGCATTTCACAAGATTTGAAAATTGATTATCTTATATTCCTATACATTTGATTAAACAGATCAATAATGTGTAATCATAAATACGATTTTCTATATAATAGATATATACAGTTTTACTGTATTATTAAGTTTTCCCTTTGTTTGTATTTATAATTTAATTGCAAAACATCTTTTATACTGTGACACAAAATGGATTTTCTTTTTGCAGACATGGCTGAATACACATTTGGTAAGGTCCACCAGAATTATAGCTCTCATACATTGATTGAGTCTGCTGTTCTATTTAAACAGTGAGATAATTATGTAGGCCCT
Organism: Epiperipatus broadwayi; assembly: GCA_028023455.1. NCBI lineage: Eukaryota > Metazoa > Onychophora > Udeonychophora > Euonychophora > Peripatidae > Epiperipatus > Epiperipatus broadwayi. The sequence continues at coordinate 1,405,804 of JAQFVV010006271.1, forward strand.
TTATTCAAATTAAAATTTACATATTTGATTTGCTCAATTACTGAATGCTGACATAGTTGAGTACACTTTCAGTAAAGTCCAACATAATTATAGTTCTCATAGATTGATTGAGTCTGCTGCTCTATTGAAATAGTGAGATAATTATGTAGGCACTTTATTCCAATTAAAAAATTCACATATTTCATTTATTCAATAACTGGATGCTATTTTCTTTCTTGTAAATTACATTCTTATGGCTGGCTAAGAGCCATACCTTCTTAATTTTTCTTTTATTATCCAACTGCATGCACACATGGCTAACTATCTTCAGGTTGAATATATGTCCAAAATTCTGTTCATGTTCCCAGAAACAGATCTATATTTGGGCTTATTTTTAATATACCAGTATAGGTATATGTGCAGTATTAATCTTGCCATGATATTAAATCTTAATTCCCCATAATATATAGCAGTATATAGTTTAGAATGCTGTATAAAATTTTAGATCTGACCTGTAGTGCATCCTCCTTTGATAATTTATCCTTTTTGTGTTTTAATTAATTTATTATTATTAGGAAGGGGGTGCAAAACTAACATTGAGTGTTGATGTGCAGATCTTTTTTATTTTATTTGTTAATTTAGGGATGTATGCTATGCTAGCCAATAGGTTAGCTTCAGATTGGGGTTGGGCAGAACGTTTCCAAATTTTATAAAATTGTTTGATAATATTTATTAGAATATTTTTGTCATAGCCTATATTATGTAAAAAAAAAAGAATATAGATTCCCATGTTAAAATTTATGCAGTATAGGCTATGACAAAAATATTTTAATAAATGTTATCAAACAATTTTATAAAATATATAATGTTCTTCCCAACTTCAGGCCAAAACTAAATCAAGGATTAGCATGCCATACACCCCAAATTATTAAATAAAAGAAAAAATATCTATGCACCAACACTCTATATCAGTTTTCACATATTTACTAGTCTTAACAGATTACTAACAACATCATGAATAAATTACCAAAAGGAGAACACACCACAAATCATATATAAAATCTTCCACAATCCAATCTGTACTACTGCATATTTTGGTGAATCAAGAGCTAGCATGGGACAAATACCTATACCAGTGTGCTAAAAATAATCTCAAATGTAGTTGCTTTTTCTGAGAGCATTAACCATGATTTGGACATGTATTTAACTCACAAATGGTTGATCTTGTGGGCATGAAGTAGGATAAAAGCAAAAGAAAGGTTAAGAAAATATGGCTTGTAGTTTACCACAAGAATCTAATTAACAAAAAAAACAGCATCCAGTTATCAAGCATAATCACCTCACTGTTCAAATAAATCAGCAGCCTCAATCAATCTATGAGTATGATTCTGTTGGACTTAACAGTTATGTCAGCATCCAGTTATTGAACAACAATCAAATATGTAAATTTCTAATTTGAATAAAGTGTCTATATAATTATCTCACTGTTTGAATAGAGCAGCAGACTTAATCAATTTATGAGAACGGTGATTCTGGTTGACCTCACTGAAAATGCACTTAGTTGTATGCAAATTGCAAAAAGAAAAAAAACAGTTCTTGTTGAAGATGTGATTTATAATCAATGTTTTACTGTATAATAGATATTTATATAAATAGAGTAAATTATTATTATTTAATTTTTTGACTTTTAACTTTTACTTTTTTTTTTAAAATTGTTTGAATTTTAACTCGTAAGGTTGCATTAAAGTTTCAGGCCAATGCTTTAAAACATAATGTGCAATTATTTATAGTACAACTAATAGTGTTCTAATCTTTATATTATTTCCTAGTTTTCTTATAAATGCCTTTATTATAGTTTCTTTTCCTATTAAGCAGTGACTATCTTGATTTGACTTTTATAATAAGACAAACAATTAAACAGTTTTTCTTGTAATGCATTTTTATTATTCACTTTCTATATTTTGGCTGTCTAATATTTTTCATCATGGACAAAAATGTCTTGCATATAGTAGTGAACTCTGCAATGTAAGGACCATAATCATAGATTCAACTCTGTTTCTTCGGATGTTTAAACTTGTTACGAATTTCTGATTCAAAAATGTTTGTCATCTTATTATTTTGATTTTTTTTTTACAAATTACAATTTTATAATAAAATATTTTAAACACATGTATATAGTTAGAAGTAATGTATAATCATTTATAGCCATGAAAAATATTAGTAGACAATAAAAAGTTGAATATGGAGAATAAAACTGTATTGATACATAATTTTAAAATCATAATTTGGGTAACAATTGAACAATTTTCATCTTTCGCGATACTTTTAAAATTCTATAATTTGATATTTATAAACATTTTCACAATTCATAGTATTTGGCTTGCAACGATGGAGATATGTAATAGGCAATGCAGCACTACAATTTCTTGCTACAGAATAATTTAAATCTTTATCCACAAATATCAATGTATCTCAAAAAAAAATTGTTTTTTATTTATTAGGGAAGCTAATTTATTGACCCTCTACAAGGTTTGTGGTTGTTTTTTTTTTTTACATCTAGATTATTATAGAATTAAAAATTATACTTAAAAGGCTAACAAAAATACATAGCTAAATAAGAATTCTGATGACTTATTTTATCTTCATATTCTCATTTCCATACGCTTGAGAATTGCCCATACATAAATGTTTGGGTCGAAAGGATGGGTGGATTCATTCCATCTTTTCTAAAAAACTATATATTGTGTCTGGAAAATGTAAAGTATTCATTTATAATTTATCTTTAAAGCTCATGTAATATCACTATTAAAGATACTATATATAATTTAACAATTTTCTCCAAAAACATCAGTTTCTATTTTGATCGACTTCACAAAGCCAAATGTTTTAGCACAATTGTGGTGTTAAACGCTAAATATTTCTAGACTGATTCCCTGTTAAATAAAAGTCTGATATCTTTGAACTAATCTATTGTGTTTTGTTGTCAATTGGTGAAGTACCAGGAATCTACAATTGACAACACAATTATAAATTTAATTATTATAGGTAAGATCTTGCACTATGTAAAATTATAATTATTTGTTCAGTAATGCTAACAAAATCTTAAAGAGTGCTTTTGTTTAAAGTGTTTAGCACATTATAACGAACTTGAAAGACTCAAATCGATTTACTAGGATTTTTCTTGGAGGGGAGAGTATGTTCATATGGCTGCTATTTTATTATGCATTGATTAATAAAATTGTGCTAATAATAACTGCTCGATAGTTACAATACGTAAAATTAAATTAAATATTAAATTTATTTCTAAAAAGCAATCTTTTAAAAAAGAATCTAGACTAGATATATATAAAGAAACACATCGGATTTCTTTTGTTTTAGTAACACTATTTTTTTATTTACCATTTAATTATTGCAACAGTCATTTTAATTTTCCCAACGTTCTTTAAAGATTTTGTCTTTTTTTAACTTTTCGATTACCGTAAACAGCTTCTTCTATAATATTTTTTATTTCTTCATAAACAATATTAATTGTAACTCTCTTTTAGTCATCATTTTTTCCAGTTCAATCAGAATATTTGCATATGAATAGGTGTATGCGCAATACAAACCAAAATATCAAGAGCTATTTTGACTTTTTTATTACCCTGCTCCATTTCCAAATGTAAAATCAAGATCTTCTGCATGTGAGTTGGTTAAATTCAAGGACTATTGTTATGTCTCATAATCCTGTTAGTATCTTCTTTTAGTAAGAACCAATTATTGATCTTATTTGTGAGTAGAACATGCACATTACTAAGTCAGATATTCAGGGGTGTTTCTATTTTTATTTACTATAAGCCTGCTTGGTTTCCGCTTCAGAATAAAATCAGATTTATCACCATATGAATCAGTTATGTCCACCACTAAGACTCTTTAGCTAGTTTTATTTCTCATAATCTTATTCAATCCTTTCTTCAGGCATTAAGTAGGCCCTTATGCATATGAAGTGGGTATGCATAATGAATTAGAAATGCTAGCCTATTTTTACTTTTCTGTGCAATAGTATATAAAAATGCCTGGATTTAAAAGCTGCCAAACTAAGGCAGCCACTTCTTTCAAACAAAAAAATACATACTTCTTTTAATTTTTCATTCACATGTGCTATTGGAAAAACATTTTTAATATTGATTGGATTAGGTAATTAGAATCATAATAATGTTTACCAAAACAAACAAATTCATGACTAACCTACATTACATTGAATGCCTGATTTAATACCAGCTCTCTGCTCTATTACTACTCTATATTAAAACTAACTATTAATCATGCTTACATAGATAAGTGTGGAGTAGTGGTAAGTTTTAATTAGATACAATATTTAAAAACTTGATTCACTTTATCAACAAGTTCTTTCTTCTCTATTTTAGCACTGTCTATTGTAAGCTTGAATAATAACTGTTTACCATGTGGAAATGCACTTTACTAATCCTCATCTCTGGATCAGCTTCTGACTATTGTCTTTATCAATGATGAAGTTGGATTCAAAACTGAAACCAATGGTTTGCATTCAAAACTTTAATTTTTTTTTAAATTTCAGGCTATTAGCTTGATTAAAGATATCTGTCAGATGCTCAATTCCATTTTTTATAGCATTTGATTCCTAATTCTCATTCATGTCCACAAAAGACAAATTGTTTTCGTAATTGAAATTAATAAACTGCATTACATTCTGGTAACTACTGATTACTCAAGATCATAATAGATATCATTAAGAATAGAGAGAAAAAAACCCTCTTGTTTATATTAGTAAGCAGAATAAACTAAGAGCTGTAGTTATGATGCTATGATTATTTTTAAAACAAGAGCTATACAAACGTTATAATTTGTTTTATGAACTAGTACTTTTTTTTATTATTATCTGTCTACAAAAATGTGCTCTTTTATACTATAAATTATTTCAATGCTAATTTTATAGATGATTTATTTAAGCATTTATTATTTATTTTTAAACATCACTTTTTTACTATTTCTTTAAATAAATTCTATAAACTTATAAAAAAATTAAAAATAGTTAAAATTTTTAAACCACTTAATTCAACTCAATCATTGTCTATAAAGTAGTTATCCATTACTTACAATTGTTATGAATTAAGTCACCACTAAGCTATTAACTTGCTATACCAGAATAGAGTTGTCACTGAAAGAGTATGTAATAATATAAAAAAACAGTATAAAAATACATTCCTATCAGAGCAGCTTTCCAATATCATAGCATAACGTGAGATATCTTAATCTCTACCAAACCCAAAGTTGAAGTGCTGAAAACAAAACTGCACTTATAAATACCATGTAAATGTGAAAGAATGTACATTAATGAAACATGTGTTTCATGATTACAAAAACAAAAACAAGTGCTATCTAATGTTTCAGATCATGTGTAAAACAATAGGCATACGTTCAATTGGGAAAAGACAGAAATATTGGACAAAGAAAAAAATACAAAGAATATTTAAGAAAGCTGTTCACATGTCAATGGCAAATGATTCTGTAAGCCAACCTACTGTGACAATTCATAATATTTAGAAAATACTATTAACTTTGCTTTTAAAAAGATGAAAAAATCAGAAGGATTCTGATAGAAAAGTATAGAAAATTTCTAATCTAAACTTTGTATTGACTGTTAGTTTTAAAGAATTGCCTAGTTGGTTAGAATTAAATATTCAGTAGAATCAATTCTTATGCTAATACTGTTAGTCAGTTCAACAAAACCTAAGAAAATGAGAATAGTAGTGCAACTCAAAACATTCTGTTATATCTGTTTCTCTTACTAACAGATCCATATATAAATAAAGTTGGAATTTTTCTCAAAAGTCACATGATTTTATTCCAAATATTCTAAAATTTGGGTAGTGATTGTCAATAACTTATCTATAAAATATAGATTATACTGTCTAAACTATAAATAACTATAAAATCAACAATAAATATAATTTACAGAATAATTAAATAAAAATTAATGCATATTTATGAATAGTGAGCCAATCAAAAATTGTATTAAATTATTATACTTTACGTCTAACATAAGTTAATTTTTATTTATAAGGTATTGTTTTACTTTGACTATTTAAAACTGTCAAGTTTAATTTGGTGAAGTATTCGATTTAATATAATTATTGATTTAACATTAATTACAATCTTTAATTATAATAACAATCTAACTTAATTATATTGCTATTTTATGTGACTGGTTAAGTAAGATTACTTTTAAAACTGTAATTTTTTTTTTTTTTTTACTTTTGTTATTTCCATAATTTATTTTAATTTGATTAAATAAATTTTAATATTAACCATACAGCTTTATGAAGAATGTTAGAATAATTTTGTTATGAATTAAGTGTAAAGTGTTAGAAATATTCATTGAAGTTTTTTTAAAGAGACGAGTTTATTACATAGAAAGCAAGATAAAAGTTGCAACTGATGATTTAAATTATTAAAGCGGAAGTCAACCTCCGATACTGCGCTATTTCTTAAATATTATAAATCAACATCAGTCACACAATAGTCTCAAGCCCTCATTTAAGCATGGTCACTGAGACTGATGATTAAGTCTTTTTACTATTAATTAATTAACTATTATGTTTATGTCTAAATAAGGGTATGTTAATATTTCATTTATTATAAATACAGCAATTAAGTGAAGAGAAATGAGTGGTAAACTTCTTTTAATATGATATATATATATTCATCAAAGTAATATCAATCGCAATAATATATAAAACAAATTACTATAACTAGGTCTACAATTTTCACTAGATCAATACATTAACAAATGCACAATAATTACAGCTGGTGCCATTGTCACGTCTAGAAGCATTTATAATTACAATTTAAAAATCAAAATCTCATTTAAATCGCACAAAATTCTAATATAAATATTCAATATTTTATGCCTTCTAAATATTTATATAGACATATGCAATAAATTATCCATCATGTTTGGAAAATGATTTGAGAAAAATAAAAGTCAATAAGATATACGTTGTAAATATGGTGATAGTAATTTACCAAACGAACAATACAATTGTGTAAATATATACAAATTATGACATGTTGACTGTTAGCATTAGAACGTTAAGATTATATAACTAAAAACATATAAAGATCAAGTAGTTTTATTGATAATAGATGAGGAAATTGTTTGGTATTTTTAGCCGGGAGGATACCTAGTCAAAGTCTCAGCGCCATTCTTGCTCTGGTCATGTGCTGTGCCCTTGATAAGTTGGTTTTGGGCAGTGCAGATCTGTGCTTGTTACTTGTTAGTTTTTCCCTAGTTGGCTTTCCAATTTTGGACAGGTAGATCGAATGTGGTCTCTGCACATTTGGACTGTTAATTGGGAGAAAGAGGTACCTATAATGATCTTGACATGGCTTGGCTGTGGGTCAAGAGTTTATTATCCATGTACAGATACACATTAATCAAAATTATAGTAACCCTTTTATGGATATAATTGTTATCGAGCATATGCACTTTATATAAACCTGGTCAATAATTGTTTTACCATGTAACATTGGACATTTTGTAATCCTCAACGGTTAAGTGTACCTGAAAATTTTTGTAATCTTTTAACTAATAAAGGTTACTTTTGAAAAAAGACAGAATATTTACAAGGCAGATGAGAAATGACTGATGTCATGTGGAGAATGGAAATTATATGCTATGTAAAAATAAAATAGAAAATATAAAACGTATAAAAGAAAAATGTGACATTTTTTTTTTTTAGAAATAAAGAGTCAGTCAATTGTTATTAAAAAATAAAAATGTATACATTGACATTAATTAGAGATAACTTATTGACATATGCATTAAATTTTGAAATGGGTAAGATATAAAAAAAGAGTAAAAATCAGAAAGTTATATTGGAAAAATATACGGCAGAAAAGTAGTCAATATAACACGATTCTGTTAATTAAAGTGAAGAATAAATCTGTATGAAATGAAAATTAATATCATTTAGATAATAAAACATTATGATAAAGAATATTGTTGATTTAACTGATAGAAAAAGGAATAACTCTTAAAGAAAAAAAAAACATTTTTATCACCTTGCAATGTAAGCTATTATATAGAAATATGGTTGTAGGATACTCAATAGGACAAGATATAACAGACAAAATTCATGCAAAGTGTTTGCACACAAAAAACAATTATTTATGGAAGAAAAAAATATCATGTTAAGTTATTCATAAGTGAGTATGAGAGAGATTGATAAAGCAATAGGATTGGATTTTTAACTTTCTATTTTGCTTTTATATATAATTTTTACAAAATAAAACAATTATGAATTACCTGACATTCTGATAACATGAGATACAAAATTCGTTAATGGTAATTTCAAAAGTTTTTTAGGTCATAATCAAGTATATATATATTTGATGGTTAAACATCTAATGTTGGTTACAAAACACATGTCTACATATTATTAGCTACTTAATTCAGATGTCAAATTACTATTATAAAAATATAAATTAAATTAAAAAATACACTTCACTACTAGTAGAAAATGTATCATACCACTGTAGTTGTTAAAATCATGGTTTTCTTTAATCTACATATTAATAATGGCTTATAAGAAATTGTTAACTATGAACTGAATGAGTGACCATATCTAAAATACTACTACTTTGGAACAGTGCTGAATGAAGTAGATCATTCAGTACTTAGCACCTGTAACCAATAATGTGATGTGATGTGATGTACCGTAGATTCTCCTTAAACGGAGTCAAGAATCTTTCAACAATTATGCCCAGAGAAAACTGTTAGCCACTTTATTTTCCATACCCCAGTCTAAGTTTTTCGGTATAATATATATGTACAGCTTCATTACCCAGCTATAAATTGTTATTTTTCATAAAATAAATTGGTTTCATATTCAATACAATTTGAAATCAAATTAATAAAAACAATCAAAATAAAAATAATGAACCTGCCTTGCAATAATGAATAAAAAGTAGATTGAAATTTTTTTTTTATTATTGGTGATAAACTGAGTGATTATTTTTAGATTTAAAAAAAAATTTAACATAAGACACAAATTTTTTTTATATTTATATTTTATTTGCTGTTCTATTTTATTAAAAAAATTAACTATATATTAACATCCATAAAGTAGACTGAAACATAAATTTATTGATTAGTTATCCCACTATGGTTTCATAAATTTTGTTGCGCCATCTGCCGATTTCTGGTCACGTTTTTATTAAGGAACAACTCTCAGATTTTATAAATAAAGATTAATAGAATACATTTAATAAAACTACAACTTTTTTCTAGCCACAAAAACATGTTGTTTTTTTTTTTTTGGGGGGGGGGGGATAGAATGACCACACTCAATTTATGAATGTATGATTTTTATGGAAATATCCCCTCACAAAAAACATTACCCTGAAAATGAATTTCCCAACTTAGGACATAATATGTTGTAATTAGTGTAAAAATTTTCACCATTAACCCTACATTTTTAACTTTTGATTCTTTCAGTGGAGTTTTTTTATTCTGAGGGAGAAATTTCTTCAGGATTTTTTGTATCATTAAGTGGCTTCTAACAATAGCAATTCATATTGACATTTATTCAATCACTTTTTAAAATTAGTTAAAGCTGTTAGAAACTTAGATATTGTTAAGATTTATTTACACTTACATTTATTTTAAGAATCGTATGGCAAAATGATTAATGCATTAGTCTGAAGCAATTTCAATCAATCTCTATATGTTTTTCAATCACTTATTTTAGCCAATACAGTTAATCATACAATTCTCATCACAAATGGAGTCCTAACAATTTTTAGTTGACAATAAAGACATATGGAAATAAATCAATGATTTTCAATAGTATATGGAAAACTTCATACCTTTTAGTAATTCTGAGTCGAAGTGTATATATTCATTTTCAATCAAAATTTTATTAAAAAATATTTACCATTTTATTATGCAAGCATTATAGTGTACTGATTATAGCTTGGTTAATATGCCCATAATGTAGTGTTTGAATTTAGTAGAAACATGTTTTCAGGTTGTTGATTAGCTCTAAGCAATCTCAACATTTTTTAATAAGGTAATCTATATAGAGTTAATATTATTTTAATAGTGATCTGAAAAAGGACATCTAGCTATTATTATTTTGCAGGATAACTTGGAGAGGGGGTGGGATACTCAAATCTCAATGAACTGACAGTTAAAAACTTTTTTAATAATGGTTTTTGTTTTACTGCTATTCTTTGAAAAGAAGCTGGTGAAGTCTTTTTTTTTTACTTTAGTTATTTAATGCTTTTTTTTTTTTGTGGAAGTTTTTATCAGTAGGCAGGTTTAATACAACTTATTCTAGTATCATAGTATTTAAATTTACAAATATTAATATAATAATGATGTCAGTACTTAACAAAATAATAAATACTTATAAATTCCTAATAAAATACTGATTAAAAATAAATCTAGAAATCTCAAACTCAGAATCTCTAGATGTTTGATTCCTCCCTCTTTTTTTTATCATGATGAAAATCCCATCATTAAGATTTCCTGTATAGTCAATATACCGAAGAAATCAATATATAAATCATTTTCTTAAAAAAAGCAAACAATTATTGAAGGCTTTTTATACTTATTTGTATAAGGTAATATTAATCCCAACTTTTAATTTAAAGAGTTTTGGTTGTTTTCTTAAAATCATAGACTATTTTCAGAAATTCTATTACTTCAATATTTTTTTCTGGATTTGCTTTGTGCAGCTCCCCAAAAAGCGAATGTATTGGCCGATCATACAAATCCTTTTTTTTTTTTCAGATAGAAAATCGAATTTTGACTTCTTGAGCATAGACCACGCAAACGCGGCAGCCATTATTGTCGCTATTATCTAAGTATTTTTTTGAACGGATGTTGGAGAGACGTTTGTTTAGCAACCAAATAGAAAAATCCCACAACATGTCTCAATTTTTATTCAACTTACTGAATAATTAAATGCCCTAGTGATTTAGTGCAATAGTAAAATGAAAAATTCTGGACGTTATGATCGATGTTCACCGTCTAGCTCTACCTTTTCCGGCGAGTCCAGTTTTTTATGATTTCCCGAATAATAAAGTCATTTTATTATTTATTTAACAATTAAATGTTAGAGACTTATTCATCAAACAAATGAAAATTAAAAAAATTCAATTATACAGTTAATAATATTTCTTCAAAGTGGGGTCACATGTAACAGAAATTTTATTCATACTTCAATCTTATTTTCTTAAACGTTTCTATGCCCGCTCATAATAAACAAATAACAGTAATTTTAAAAGAATTTAATTTTCATTAATTCATTAGTTTCACCTTCATTCCATTTTTAATACTATAAGTTTTGCACTTTATTTATTTTTACTTAACAATAGAAGTAAACAGATGTTTTTTTTTTTTTTAAATAATAATAATAATAAAAATCTTTCTTATCAATACCGTATGTAAAAGTTCTAGCTGAGTAACTTAATTAAAAAAATTTCAATCTCTTAGTTTAAAGAAACTAACTATATATATTCAAAATCAAAAACAAACTGTACTCATACAATATTTGAAATAGTGTGATGATAATAGTTATAATTTTTTTAAAATTAAAACTGAAGTTACTGTAAACACCCAGAGAACTAAGTATAAACTGATTCAAACTTCATCAATCAACATACATTTAATAGTTTAAATAATTCCATAAATTGAAATTACATTTTTTTTGGATATATTTGATATAGTTTTTCATGTTGAGAAAATTATTGAAATCAGCAATCAAAAACATTTGTTTGATATACAAATCCTCTCCACAAATGTAGGCTATCAACATTTTAATAAAATCTCGTTCATCTTCTCAAGGATATGATATTTTAAAGATCTATTGTGTCTGAAATAATATTAATGTCGCGTTAATTGCCATCTTATAAATTAGGTAATTGGCTAAACATAGTCTGAGAAAGATTAACAAAAGTTGTTGTATTCTCTTTTTTTATTCATGGTTGAACTGACATTTTAAAAATATTGGTATAATGTGGGCACAGGGATAAAATAATAGGTTTCCAAAGACGGGAATCCACTAAGTTTTCTCACAGTTGATTGAACTGTTTAAATCCTTCAATTAAGACTTTCAACAGACAATCCATAGTTGTTAAACTATATTTCCTCTCTCTATCTAGCATTTAAGTGTTTTCAAAATTAGGAGAATGGCCAATATTTAAAAAAAAATGCACTGTAAAAACTGATGTAATTGACTTGTGTTTAAAATCATTTTTGTGTTTCCTCTGTTAATTTCTTGATCATTGGCAATATGGAATTTTATAGACGTATTGTTTCTAAAATTATTTGATCTTTAGGTTAGCAAAGATTGAAACGATAAAAATATTGCTGATTTCACCAATGTCTACTTTAATGTGAAAAAAAATTACTCTATATTCAGTCAATACTTTTTTTATCTTCTTTTTACCTTTCCTTCTCCTGCTATCATTATTACATAAAGTTTTGTTTATAAAGCATTCATTGAAATCATTACGGAGCAAAATGTTTTTAATGACAGATCTTTCTTGATCAAGATAATCTTATTCAGTTAATCATTTTGCTCTAATTAAAATATTTTTAGCCACAAATAATTATGAACAGAATGATTATAGAAATTAAAATTTTGTTTGAGTAGGCTTTTTAAAAAACAATGTGATGTAATGCATCCGGTTTTCTAATAATTAACATATTTAATTTTAATTTCCTTGGTAAACTTTATAAATGATGTCATTCATTAAGACAAAAAGAAAGAAATGCAAAACTTCAAAAGATATCATTTATATATCTGAATTAAATAGAAGATTTTTTATTAGTGGAATTCATATTCAGTTTTTTAAACAAAAATCATACAATCATTAGAAAATGCAGATAATAGTGGTAAGTCTATAGATAAGCATTTTACATGAGTTAATCTCCAGCAATGTAGTGATATAATAAACTCAGGTAGACTTTTGTAATAGGTTATACTGAAAAAAACTTCTCCAAAAGAAATATTGGCAAACACAGATGTGATATCAAAACTGATCAATAACTCATACTTAGTAATATTTAAATTTTTAATAATAGAGACAAAATATGTAGAGATTCTAAGCAGAATATTAGCAACCACGATTGCTAACATTGAACTAAAATCGAACCCAAAAGTGTATGCTACAACTTATAGCATAAAGAATAGATCTGAATAGTATTCTGTCTAATGTAGTTTAGATAAATCACAAAATCTGAAATATAATGAAGAATGCTGTCTATGGGTGATTTTATTCTTTATATGTCATCCATTCTGAAATGTTTAATAAGTTTAGTCTGATGCCAATTATAATTTTTTGCATGCATTTTTTTAGTAAATTGGGCACATACCTGATTTTGATACACTAAAATATTAGTTAAATTGGAAAATATGATTTAGGAATAGGGAAAAATCTGCTGAAATTCTGAAAAGAAAAACAACTTCAAGAAAACTCGTTCACATTCCAGTCTATGTAGATCCGTCATTCTACCTCTCTTCTCATATATTGGCAGTATATTTAAAAAGTTAGTTAATCATGGACTGAAAAGAGAAAATATAAAAACTTTTCTCTGTTAAATCAGATAATGAAAAAAATTAATTGACGCATAGTCTCAAAATTATTTAAAATCTAATACTAAACTAATGACAATCAACAGCTACATATGAGCTGCACTGCTATATTAAAACAACATTGTTTTTGTTGCATATAAGGAAACTCTTGATCTAAGCCACATGATAGAGACTTTGAAAAGATAAGAGCTGCTGTTTTATTTTTGTACTTAAATGCAATTATAAAAGCCAATCATAAAAATTGAAAGCTGAATATTTTATATTATTCACTTTACCTCCATTTTCCTTATTAGTGTATTAACATTCATGAAATTTTTAACATTTACTGCATGTTAATATTAAGAGATGTTAAAATTAATATAATTAAGTAAATATTTATTAGCACAGTTTCAAACTCTAATTCGAAACAGATGGTAATCACCACCAAACAAGCACTGTATTGTCATATTAAACCAATGTTTTTGTTAATACATATCATAGAAAAAAGAAAGTAAAGTGAATAATATAAAATATTTACTCTCTCAATCCAAGATTCTTATGACTGGCCTATATAATTGCATTTAAGTACAAAGATAGGACAGCTGCTCTTATCTTTTCAAAGTCCCTAGTGGCTTTAATCGATAATTTCTTCATATTCAATAAAAACAACATTGGTTTAATAAGATAGTACAGCACATGTGCAGGTTGATTATCATCTGTTTGCTATTACATTTGAAACTATGTTAGTGAATAATATAAAATGCCCACATTCTCAATCCAATCTTCTTATGACTGGTCTATGCAATTGCATTTAGGTACAAAGATAAGATGGCAGCTTTTATCTTTTCAGTCTCTATCATGTGGCTTGGATTGAGAGTTTCCTCATATCCAACAAAAGCAAAGATGATTTAATAAAACAATACAGTGCATGTGTAGCATTTGAAACTGCATTAGTAAATAAATAGTCAAAATAAAAGTCATAGATCAATTCATAGATCACACGACCCTATCTCTTAAGCTTGTAAGTTATAAACAGTGAGGATTGCCAATTCCTCTACAAGCTTTATGATAAATGCCTAGCCAGAGCCAGCACTTAAAATATCTCTGTCAGGAACCCCTCCCCAAACCCCTGACCATGGTTTTGTGCTTTGGCACTCCTCAGAGAGGTGTCAGGGTAGGTTCAGACACTAGATCTAAAAATACCAACCCAAAGCTAAGCACTTAGCTAAAAGTTATCTATTGAGTGGAAATTCACTGTTTATAACTTACAAGCTTAAGAGATAGGGTCATGTGATCTATGAATTGATCTATGACTTTTATTTTGACTATTTATAGTCTCTGCCAAAAAGTCTTATGCAATTTTATATTGCTATGACTACTACTATATGGCATGGCTGAAGATCTATCAGCCCCATATAGCTATTTGAGTTGGTAAGCTGGGTTTGAAGACATGTACATGTCTGAAAATTTCAGAATTTCCACTCAATAGATAACTTTTAGCTAAGTGCTTAGCTTTGGGTTGGTATTTTTAGATCTAGTGTCTGAACCTACCCTGACACCTCTCTGAGGAGTGCCAAAGCACGAAACCATGGTCAGGGGTTTGGGGAGGGGTTCCTGACAGAGATATTTTAAGTGCTGGCTCTGGCTAGGCATTTATCATAAAGCTTGTAGAGGAATTGGCAATCCTCACTGTTTGCATTAGTAAATATTTTAGTCATTTACATTAATTCTAATGTTTCTTACTATTAACACAGAGTAAATGTTAAAATTTTGGGTGTGTTAATACACAAAATAAAGAAAATAAAAGCAAGGTAAATAATGTAAAATATTCATGATTTCAATCCTATGTAACTAGATTTATATACAAAGATAAGATAGCAGATCTTATCTTTTCAAAGTCTCTATCATGTAGCTTGAAGCAAGAATTTTCTCATATTCAACAAAACAATGTTGGTTTAATATAACATTATAGGGAATGTATAACAATTGATTACTGTGTGTTTTGAATTAGAGTTTGAAACTGTGCTAGTAAATATCTTAGTCAATTGAAATCTAATAATTTTTCAGAATGTCAGAACTTTGACTAGAATGAATGAAATTTTATCAATAGATAAATTGGCAGTCTACTTTTGTGGAGTAGGTTTCTGTCTGCGTAAATAGATTTTTTTTAAAAAAAGACTGATATAAGTGATTTTCTAAAACATTCTTTAGTTTAATTTTTTAGCAAAGAAAATAATTTTCTGTATATACATTAAATATATATGTGAATGTATACATTTATTTACATGTAATAAGATAAAATAAATATAATAAATAAAATAAAAAATCCTTGAATAAAATCTAGTTATTTAAAATACCAACATATAAAAAAAATAAATAATAGTTATAACCAGTTTATGGCATGTACACAATAGTTAATTTTTTTTAATTAAAAAAAAAAAATCTTACTAAAGTCACATAATATTAACATCTCTATGTGAATGGTCAACATTTCATAATTTATGTTTATTGACACAATTGTTTATTAAATAAATTGTTTGTTGTATTTATAAATATTACTTTTTGATTTTTTTTTTTTTTAATTTCTTTCCATGTGTAAAATATAAATATCAACAAAGCAAAAACTTGTATTACAAATAACTGAATGTTCATGGAAAAAATGTTGCTGTCAAAAGCAACATTATATTGTATATAAAGTGGGATGCTGGGGCAGATTCAAATATGTTGGTAAGTCAAATGTGCATTGAAAATGAGAAGTTTATGAACATGACTTTTAATATAATAACTTGTGATGTTCTGTGGATATAGATTTAAATCTGTATTTGCAGAATGCTCAGTTATTTGTAATTGATGTTTTTGCTTTGGCAGTGTTTTTATTTTACTTGTGAAAATGATTTGAAAAAAAAATCAAGAGGCTTATATTATAAATATAGTAGACAACTTTTTAATTAAACAGTGTAATTGTATTATTATGCATAAATTATGGAAAGTTGGTCATTCATGTAGGAATGATGATGTTATTTGATTTGAATAATTTTTTTTAATTTATACTATTAACCAAAAGACTGTTTCTTATGAAGCTCCTCGTAGA
The DNA here is from genome assembly GCA_028023455.1 of Epiperipatus broadwayi. Classification (NCBI taxonomy): domain Eukaryota; kingdom Metazoa; phylum Onychophora; class Udeonychophora; order Euonychophora; family Peripatidae; genus Epiperipatus; species Epiperipatus broadwayi. The sequence goes on from JAQFVV010006271.1 coordinate 1,422,478, forward strand.
CATCTGATGTCACTCTAACTCTGCCAGTTCTGATGCTAAAAAAATTCGTTTGATAGGTTTTGAATAGGTTTTTAAAAGTTCTGTAAGATGGTGACCTCTTCCGATTTATTTTACAAGTAAAAAATAAAAAAAAACGCATTTAAACCTAAACAAAGAAAGAACATGAGTTTTGATTGGTTCTTAGCATGCTCTCAGCCGAAAAAGACATTCTGATTGGCTGGAAAGAACAAAGAAACCACCTGATCAAAGAAAATAAAGAAAAACGCTGAGATTTTCATTTCGAATGCAATTTTAAGTATTAAAAAAATATAATTTCAGAAATTAAACTAGTTTTTTAAAAAAAAAACTAAAAAAACAAAATTATTTTCGAAAAATATTGAAGATTTTAGTAAAAATATTAAAGAAATATTTAAAAGAAATATTTACTTTTCTATAACGTAAAAGTCGACCTTTTTGTTTATATTATAGCTTTTATGTTGCCGAAATTGAATATTTTAGAATAAATAAATAGCAATTTATTTTTGAAAGAACTTTCGTTCTCTTCATAACCTGAAAAATTAGTAATATACTTTTTATAAACGTATCTGAGTTGAATTTAATATTATAGGCGAATATGTTTTAACAATAGGCTTTGTCTTCAGTTTGTGAGTTGGCCAATTAAAAGATTTGATTTTTACCTCATACAACCAATAATATAATTAGCGGTTAAAAGGTTAAATGCTATTTTAAATGGCATACATGCCATAATCTGTTTATAGTTATTATTAATTTTTTATATATCAGTATTTTAATTATAATATGTTTTTCTTCTGAGTTTTTGTTTATATAGATGCATATATTAATAGAATACAATAAACTACTACAGTTTCAGTGTGCTACAGGTATTTAAAAATCTATCCATATAATAGTATGTCTGTAAATCATAAATTAAAATATCTCATACTCAAGCAATTTATCCAAAAAATGGACCAACATCTGAGAAATCTAAAAATTAAATTTGCATTTTTCACTCTCTACTGAGAAATGTTGCTAACATTTTTTTATATCCTTAAAATTCATGTATATTTAATTTCTAATATTTTAATTTCAAAAAAATTAAAAAAATGTCATGTAATGAAATGAGCAGCAATTTCAAAGTAACTGAAAACACACATTGATGCCTAGTCATTGTATATTTGGCAATCTCAAACTTTGTGACATTACTTTGAAAAAATATTATGATTATTTTTGTATTGTAATTGTGTAATAATTATATATTATTACACATTTATTTTTATAGAAATGTTTTATTTTTAAATATAAAAGAATATATTCTTCTGAATATTGTTACCATAGAGCAGGGAACCCCAACCCTATGCCCATGGGCACCATGGCACCCACAGACCATTTTACATGTGCCCACTGCAAACATGACAAAAAATTATTTATCTGATACAAATAAATTTAATTTTTAAAATTTCTTATAAATTATTGTATTATATTGTAATCAAATGTTAAAATTTTATTTTTGAAATAAATATTTTTTTGTCCATTATGTGTATTATTAACAACATCCAACTATAAATTTACATTGAAAAAATAAATGGTGCCTGCCACCTAGTCAGTATTATAGAATGTGCTCTTAATTGCAAAAAAGGTTGGGGACCACTGCCATAAAGGTTATGATTGCAGGAATTATAACTGTTTAAAAATAATATGAATTCACAGATTGTTATAATATTTAGAGATATAAAAATTACAAAAAATATTAAAAATTTTAAAGCATAAATTGATACATTTAGTAGATATTAAAAATAATTTATTTAGATTTTTAAAACAAACATCAAACAAAGAAGATTTCATTCATTTTGAAAATTGAATTGGCTTCACCTGAAATTTGATGGCGTGACAGTGATTTGTTTTTATTAAAATCTAATTTCCAAATTAATTCTGAAAAACAAATGAGATTTTTTAAAATTTATTTAACTTCTAAACAAAAATATCTATTGAATAAGGTCAAATTTATTATATTCTGATAAATAATAATGGTTTAATAGTAAAATGAAACTTGAAAGCTTAAATCTAATGAGAACTTAGAAATCTGTCAAACTGGAGGATTAATATAATCCTAATAAAATAAATAGCAAAAATAAAAACTTTTTATATAATATTAGAAATATATTAGGAGGAATATTATTTAAATTGAATGAGAGTGAAGATCTCTCCAACTGCCTCATAAATAATTTTAAAATCTGGCTGAAATTTGTATGACTATTTATATCTATTATATAAATTTGGGAGATTTTAATGTTGTTTTTGTAGTAGTTAGAGAAAATTATCATCTTTATATTCTATGGATACATGCATTTCAACACTAATTTCTTTCATTAGTTGCCCTGAAAGATTGCCAATAATTCATGAAAATATAACTATCACTTATCTTACTCTGTTATCTGACTTGGAATAGGTTTACATATAGAAAATGACCAGAGCACAAAATGCTGATGCTTTGAAAACAATTCGATCAACATTACAGTATTAATATAAAATAAGCTGTTATTTTACATGCAGGAATTACTCATGATTTTTTAAAGCATATCGTAAAGTTATTCTGCACAGTGATCTTTCATTTGCTTCATCTAATATGCCAACCATACAAATTGTATTATGCATAATGACTTAAACTAATATCTCTCCAGATTCACACACACATATATATAATATTTTTAAATTTCAACTTTTTTAATACTGTTATTCCAGTATAATGTAAAAAATATCTATAAAAAATGTTAGTGTTTATTTCTACTTTTCCTTTCAACTTTATATATATATATTTATATAAAATAACAGTAAATGCAATATTATAGTTTAAATTCTTTTGTAGCACTTTTGATTACATGGTAATCCTTATCAGCTTTAACTGAATTTCAAATTTTTTAAACTTAATGTTATGTATATTTCCATAAGCTGTGTATGGCTGTATTTACAAATTGCCTATTAATAACATCATCCTTATATTTATCAATCAAAATTGCCTCTTTAATTTTCCTCTTTTTATGATTTTTTCTTCCATTAATATTTTTATTTCATGACTATTACCTTAGATAAAAAAAAATGGACATCTATGCCATTTATAAATAACATGCAATCTATATTAATTAAGAATATATTTAAAGAAAAATATAATATTTTATTTTGTGTTCCACTGAATGTTAATTGCTTGATTAATAATTCTAAGAGTATAATTCCTAAATTGCAAAGAAGTAATATAATTATCAGATTTCATGTGGATGTCAGAAATTATATATCAGTGAATCGAGATGCTCTGCAAAAGAAAGATTGAAAGAGCATCAATTATTATATAATCAAATTAAAAATAATGTAAATAGTCAATTTAATACAGCTTCGTTATTCTTTGACTATGAAAAAACTTGTAATTATAGGTTTACATTTAATAGTAATGAAATAAAAATATTAATGGAAGGAAGAAATCATAAAAAGAGGAAAATTAAAGAGGTAATTTTGATTGATAAATATAAGGATGATGTTATTAATAGGCAAGTTGCAAATATGGCATACACAGCTTATGGAATAATACATAACATTAAGTTTAAAAATTCAGTTAAAGCTGATGAGGATTACCACGTAATCGAAAGCTCTACAAAAGAAATTAAACTATAATATTGCATTTACTGTTAATTTATATATATATATATTGTGAGAGTACCATATGAGCCTCACCTAAAACAATTTATGTTTCTTTGTGAATTTTACTGTGCCTATATCGAATCAACAGATATAAATAACTTACACCTATCTTAAGCTTTTCATGTATCAGCTATATATATATAAACTAGTTAGTATTAAAAGAATAATTCTAAAAATGAATAATTCTGGTTTATTTATACACACACATAAATAAAATGTTTCTAACTAATAGTATTTTTTTTTGTTAATATAAAACTTGACATTTGACAAAACCTTAAGTCAACATTGCATTTTTATCAGATGAAACAAAGGAAATAAACGTTTGGGGTTCATTACAAATTGTATATTTTAAACAATAGAGCATGAGCATGATTATGTGATATGCTTGCTGAAATTAATCCAGTATAAAAACGAACTAATATTGTTATAACAATAATCTTCTATTTAGTTATCAAGGCAAGAACTATGTTTGTAAATTTAAATGTGTTCGAATTTAGAACACATTTAAGAAAAATTAAAAAAAAAGAAGATTCAATATTTTTAAAACTTGCTTCAAGTAATTAATTTACTGCTTTTGAATATTATAAAGAACTATAAAAAAATAATCAGTGAATTTAACAAGGTTGCAAAAGTTATCAACATCTTCGAAATGAGCTTTCAAAATATAAATTTAAGAAGACAAAAATTTATAAAGATGTTCTGTGGCTAAATAATTTATGCCAGAGATTTCTATTGATGTTTTAAAGCCGAATATGTAAATTTATTCCTACTTAATCAATGCCTAAAATATAATCGCCGTAATTCTCATTTAAAAATCTGCTTTAATATTGGAGTATTATATTGAAGAAGATGTTAAATATTTTACTACATAAATATTTAAAGAATGAATATCTGGATTGCCTCTTCGAAGGATGATCAATGAACTTTATGTTTCAACATTCATCATCGTTTTATTTCGTCTAAGGAGGGATATAAAACCGTATTCTTTCTCGTCTTGGATTACTTCATAGTATAATTTAAAAACTTTTAAACTTTATTTCCTTTGTGGATAATTATATTTACTTAGAAAAATTACTTCGTATATTAAAGTGGGGAACTGATAAGATGAACACTTTATTTTTTTTATTTTATTTAATAAAATTTAGATATTGATGTTTTGATATATACTCTGATGGAAATGACAGCTGACTAAGGTAAATGTTTGTAAATTATTTCAATTTGGAAGTACATTTTATTATATTCCAAATTGAATCTTACATGACAATTAACATAATATATTTTTAAACATACATAACTAATATCAAAATACATTCTATTATTAATCTAGTGTGAATGGATGTTATCGTATATAAACATACAACACACACTGAATTATTTTAATGACACAATAGGTAGATTTATAATGTGTCATGTGTATTTATTATACGCATGATTTTAAATTATATATATATATGTAAATTATTACATTATTTTTTTTTTTTTATATTAAATAATTTATTAGTGTATATAAGCACAGATTATAATTCTAAATTTTAATGTTTTTATGTGATAATATTTTGTTTTTTATTACTGATTAAAATGTGTTAAACTTGATTTCAAAATTAAACAGGTCTCGTTTGTTTATTTTATTTAGTTGTTTTATAAAACCAATATTTATAAATATACATACTCATGCATATATATGTTGAATCAACTTAGTGATTTAATATTTATAAAGAAGTTATATATAGCTTATATTAAATTTATTATTACTATGGGATATTTGTGGAAATGCCTGAAGAGAGTCGATTGCAAATTTCTACTCTGAGCTCGAATTCCGAGAGTAACGAGGTTATTAATAAAGGAGTGAATTGGATTATATTTTAAATAACATCATCCATGGCATTCTATAAGAAGACTCAAAGTCCGACCATAGTTAGATGCGACTTCCTCGAGTCCTGAAAAGGATTGTCCCGTTATACATGGCACCCAACGTGGGGCATGAAACAGTAGTTTTCCATTGGTTAAGTACATAGTTTAAAAAAATAAATAAATATATGAGTATGTTTTGAGTTGGTAAAAACACTGAATAATAAATAATAGAGACCTTGAAATAAAATAAACCATAGCAAACAGATAAATCAGTCGCTTTAAAATAAATAAATACGATTATATTTTGGGCATTAATATATATTATAATAACATCTTATAAAAGTAGGAAAAATAGAATTGCATGTAGGGTCATAAGCACAGCATGAAATCTTATGGCATATATTAAAGTATAACTTTGAAAAGAAAGTAATTTATACATATTACATTAGAAATTTTTAGTTAATGATAACTAGAAGTCGGAAAAAGCTAAAGATAATGGAAGTAAAAAGTTTAGAAGAATCTTTAAGCAATAAAGATAGTGAAATAGAAATTACTTCAATTAGTGATGAACAGGGGTCTTTACAAGACTTAATGTCTGAGGGGTCTGTAGAAGAAGTTGAACATCCTTCACAAGTTCATATGACAGATCAAATATTACCCCAAACACAAAAGGTAACTGAAGCTATAATAGTACAGCCTCAAGGACGTGATAATTATATGGCTCAATTGGTTTGAATGATAATGGATATGAAAGCTGATATGGTCACCAAAGCTGATATGAATAATATGGCAACAAAAGCTGATATAAATAATATAAAAGCTGATATGAATAATATAAATGCTGATATAAATAAAATGAATGCTGATATGAAGGGAAAAATGGCTAGAATGAATGATAATATGGTAACTAAAGTTGATATGGATAATATGGAAAATAAATTAAAAGAAGACATAATTTCTATAAAAGAAGAGTTAAAGAAAGATATTGATAATGTTAAAGAAAAGATGCAAGTAGAAATCAAAGTTGTTGTTGAAAAGAAACAAACTGCCAATGAAGTAGAAAGACTTCATGACACAAAAGCATCAACAATATCGATGGAAATTCAATGCCAAGAATCCAAAACTTACCCTATGCATGAGATATGTGAATATAATGATAGCATCCAGAACAAATCACTTTTAGTTCAAATGAATATTTGAGAAGAAAACTGACATGACTATCATTTCCCCATACAGCAGAGCAATGAAGTAGAAGATCATTGCAGCATTACTAAAGTGCTTGAATCTGATCCAAATATCTTAGAAAAAGAGAGGATATGGATCATGTGAAATATAAATTAAATTCCGAGTCTCAGGAATTGAGAGAAACATAGTCAATTGATAATACTGAATGTCTAGATAAATTAAGATTTTGGATTTCTTGTATTAACAACAAGTTAAATCATGAACTCATGAAACTTGAGATGACTCCACAATCTAAAGATATAGTAGATGAATACAACAGTGAAGTGTATTTTGAGTCATCCCACCATATTTGTGTTTACTGCCAAAGCAAAAGTAAAACATGTCATCAACAAAGTGTTGATAAATTGTATGACAACCATCTGATAAGATCATTATCAATGATAATATTTAATGGAAAAGAAGGTTGTCTTAATAAAATGTTTAATTTAGAAGATATGAATGAAGGCAATAGATTTAATTGTCTTAAGTGTAAATTATGGTGTATGAAGGATCACCATAATCCTGAAGATAAACAAAGTATAAAAAGTCTTCAGCCAATAATAAAAATATTTATAATACTATCTAAGAGACAGAAAGGTTCACAATTCCATAGGTTGTGTAATACTTATGAAGGTCCCTTCACATTCATTGAACATGTTAATGGATGTGCTTAAAAAGTAAAGCACATATATAAGGAAGGACTTCACGGATTACGACTTTGGGATGTGACAATGGACTTTCGATAATGATAAAATTCATTAGGCTGGTCTTTTAAGAGAATAAATGTATATATGTATATAAATAATTGAAATTGATATTAATAGCAATAAAAAATGTATCAAGTTAACCAAAGTATGAAAAAAAATACAGGTTTATTAGAATACAAGTTATGGTTAGTAGATAGTAATAATGGTAGATCAATTAAGCATCATGATAATGCAATCTGATGTTGACACCACTTATAAAATGTAAGACCATTATTATATATTTTGATATGGATATATATAAATAAGAGATTTATTTTATATAGTGTGATGCTGTTAAACTATAATAGCAATCGGTATTAAGCCAATGCACATACATTTTGTGGATATATGTATGAATACAAGAAAAGATAGTGTAAAAGTTTGTAAACAACTTGTAAAAAAAAAAGGCCAATCAAAGAAATAAAAATGTGAAGACAACTTCACACAAGTTCCAAATTGGGGATCAAGTTTTTATAAAAACACCTCATATGAGTAAACCCCAAGAGAGCAAATATCAAAAGTTTTACCATCAATATGAAGGACGTTATACTATCATAAAGAAAACAGGTCCCAATGCATTCTGGATAAATATAAAAGGAGACATTAAAGGCACTTACAATGCTAGAGCTTTAAAACCCTATTTTGGTCAAATGAATTAATAATGTTTTACCACATTTTACTTATGTATAAAGTAAAATATTGAAAGAAAAGATAACTTGGAATAGGTAAGGAGAGAAAAAGTTTTCATTTTAAAGTATAAGGGTATATATATATGTATAAGGATGTATATAAGTCAAAAGAGATATTAATTTTCTTTGATGAGGGTATGTTGAGCAATTAAAATTAATTCTTAGGATACCTGAAAACTAAAACTGTTTTAAGAGTTAATCCATGCTGAATGATGGATGTTCTTGGATTTTGGATAGTTCTCAAAAGAGTCCTTAAGTCTTAAAGAAAAGCAGGATGGAGACTACCAAACAAATATATGTGACATCTATAAAAGATGCACATGACAATAAATCCATCAAAGGAAAATAAATAGAAAAGGGAAGAAAAAGAAAGAACCCTATATATATAAACCTCCTTGTCCTTCTGTTTAAAGTGAATAATATTTAATGTAGAGAAAAAGAAAGGGTTAAAAATAGAGCAAATAATAAGGGTTGATAAAAGCAGGAAAGAAAAACAAGCTCCACAACTTTATATTTAATGCATACATTGACACACATTAAGTGTCCAAATTTTAATGGTAAATATAAAATTTGAACTTTTTAAGGAAGGGGGTAATGTGAGAGTAGCATATGAGCCTCATCTAAAACAATTTGTGTTTCTTTGTGAATTTTACTGTGCCTATATCGAATCAACAGATATAAATAACTTACACCTATCTTAAGCTTTTCATGTATCAGCTATATATATATAAACTAGTTAGTATTAAAAAAATAATTCTAAAAATGAATAATTCTGGTTTATTTATACACACACATAAATAAAATGTTTCTAACTAATAGTATTTTTTTTGTTAATATAAAACTTGACATTTGACAAAACCTTAAGTCAACATTGCATTTTTATCAGATGAAACAAAGGAAATAAACATTTGGGGTTCATTACAAATTGTATATTTTAAACAATAGAGCATGAGTGTGATTATGTGATATGCTTGCTGAAATTAATCCAGTATAAAAACGAACTAATATTGTTATAACAATAATCTTCTATTTAGTTATCAAGGCAAGAACTACGTTTGTAAATTTAAATGTGTTTGAATTTAGAACACATTTAAGAAAAATTTTTTAAAAAAAAAATTCAATATTTTTAAAACCTGCTTCAAGTAATTATTTTACTGCCTTTGAATATTATAAAGAACTATAAAAAATAATCAGTGAATTTAACAAGGTTACAAAAGTTATCAACGTCTTCGAAATGAGCTTTCAAAATATAAATTTAAGAAGACAAAAATTTATAAAGATGTTCTGTGGCTAAATAATTTATGCCAAAGATTTCTACTGATGTTTTAAACCTGAATATGTAAATTTATTCCTACTTAATCAATGCCTAAAATATAATTGTCGTAAGTCTCATTTAAAAAGCTGCTTTAATATTGGAGTATTATATTGAAGAAGATGTTAAATATTTTACTACATAAATATTTAAAGAATGAATATCTGGATTGCCTCTTCGAAGGATGATCAATGAACTTTATGTTTCAACATTCATCATCGTTTTATTTCATCTAAGGAAGGATATAAAACCGTATTCTTTCTCATCTTGGATTACTTCATTGTATAATTTAAGAACTCTTAAACTTTATTTCCTTTGTCGATAATTATATTTACTTAGAAAAATTACTTCGTATATTAAAGTGGGGAACTGATAAGATGAACACTTTATTTTTTTTTAAATTTTATTTAATAAAATTTAGATATTGATGTTTTGATATATACTCTGATGGAAATGACAGCTGACTAAGGTAAATGTTTTTAAATTATTTCAATTTGGAAGTACGTTTTATTATATTCCAAATTGAATCTTACATGACAATTAACATAATATATTTTTAAACATACATAACTAATATCAGAATACATTCTATTATTAATCTAGTGTGAATGGATGTTATCGTATATAAACATACAACACACACTGAATTATTTTAATGACACAATAGGTAGATTTATAATGTGTCATGTGTATTTATTATACGCATGATTTTAAATTATATATATATGTAAATGATTACATTATTTTTTTTTTGAATATTAAATAATTTATTAGTGTATATAAGCACAGATTATAATTCTAAATTTTAATGTTTTTATGTGATAATATTTTGTTTTTTATTACTGATTAAAATGTGTTAAACTTGATTTCAAAATTAAACAGGTCTTGTTTGTTTATTTTATTTAGTTGTTTTATAAAACCAATATTTATAAATATACATACTCATGCATATATATGTTGAATCAACTTAGTGATTTAATATTTATAAAGAAGTTATATATAGCTTATATTAAATTCATTATTACTATGGGATATTTGTGGAAATGCCTGAAGAGAGTCGATTGCAAATTTCTACTCTGAGCTCGAATTCCGAGAGTAATGAGGTTATTAATAGAGGAGTGAATTGGATTATATTTTAAATAACATCATCCATGGCATTCTATAAGAAGACTCAAAGTCTGACCATAGTTAGATGCGACTTCCTCGAGTCCTGAAAAGGATCGTCCCGTTATAATATATATATATATAAGAAAGTGTGCAGGGGTGATGTGAAGAAGAAAAACTAAAAATCAGAGAAGATGGATTAAACTTGGAGAGACCTTTATTTTGCAGTGGATTCATAATGGTTGATAATGCTGCTGCTGATATATATATAATTATTCAAAACAATACAATAATTAATAATAAATTATGTAAATATAGTTCTGATAAAATATGTAACATAAATGTATTTATTATGGATTTGTTAAATGTTGGATATGATCATAAATTAATTTATAATATTGTTACTAAGTTTAATAATAATAGAAATATTTTAGATGCTATAGATATTGATAAGATAAAATATACTTGGATATCAATACCATTTATTTGTAATGAACAAGTGAAATTTATAAAACAGATATATAAAAATATATGTTGAGTTGCATTTTATACTACTCCTAATTTAAATAGATTAATAAATAATTCAAAAAATAGGTGTAGTATTTTAAATCAAAGTTGTGCAATATATAAATGGCTATGTGTTTGTGGAAAGGCATATATTGGGGAATCTCGATGTACATTGGAGAAAAGATCAAAGGAGCATTTGTTGTTATATAAACGAGTGCAAAAATCAAGACAAGAGAATGTTAGAAATAATGATGTATCACCATCAGTATTTTTTGATCATAATGTAACATGTAATTATGGTTTTGATTTTGATTTTAATAAAGTTAAGATTTTGTGTATTGAAAGAAATAATAATAAACACAAAATTAAAGAAGCTATGTTAATAAAAAGTGAAAAGCAACAGTTGATAAACAGACAGGCCGCCAATATAAAAATTAATGAATTGTGGGAAAATTGATGTATGACGTATTACTTTTTGTTTACATTTGTAACGGTTTTTTCTAATACAATTTGAATCTAGTTGACAACGACTACATAGATAGTTGAAAGTACTTCTATTAAATTGGTATATATTTGTTTTTTTAAAATATTGTTTTACTGTTTTGAATAATTATATATATATATATTATTATAATTGGAATACAGACATTGATTAATAATTTATATATATATATATATATTTGTAGATAGATACATGGATAAATAGATATACTCATGTATATAGAGTCATAGTTTATCATCCTAAAAGGAATGGAATAAATAAGTGATAAATATAACATTTGGAAATAATAAATGTATATTATAGTTTGCCATAGCTTGCCTTTTTCTTAACACAGAGTATTTTAGCATTTTAATTTCACAATAACATAAAAAAATGTAGTTAGTTCTTCATGTATTTAAGATATATATATATATATATATATATATATATATATATATTGAGATGATTATGTGTTACATTGTATTCATTAACATAGTAAAGTATATGCATATATATATATCATCAACCCATTATCAATCCACTGCAGGATGAAGGTCTCTCCAAGTTTAATCCATCTTCTCCAATCTTTAGCTTCTCTTCTCCACAACACCCCTGCACATTTTCTTATTTCTTCCATCCATCTCACATGTGTTCTCTTTCTGGCTCTTTTACAATCTCATGGAATCCAGCTTAAAATTTCAATTGTCCATCTATCATCATCTCTTCTAGAAATATGTCCAGCCCAACTCCATTTCAATCTTTTAATTTTTTCAATAACGTCAGGAACACCTGTTTGTTGTCTTACACATACATTGTGTTTTCAATCTCTTCTTGTTACTCCCAACATACATCTCTCCATACTCCTTTAAGTGGTCTGAAGTCTCTGTATTGCTCTTCTATTAAGTGTCCAAGTCTCAGATCCATATGTAAGAACTGGTAAAACACATTTGTTAAAAACCATCATTTTCAAACACATAGGCATATTTCCTTTTAGTATCAAGTTATTTCTACTAAAAGCACTCCAACCAAGTTTAATTTTATGATTAATTTCCTCCAGTATGTTTCCATCTGTATTAATAATCTGACCAAGGTATTTGTAACTGTTAACTTCTTCTAATTCTTCATAATCAATCTTTATTTTCATATTTTGAGCAAATCGATTAAACATTACTTTAATCTTTTTAACATTTATCTTTAGTCCTACTTTTCTACTTTCATCTGCTAACTCCTGCAACATTTTCTGCAGCTCTGAAGCATTATTTGCAAAAACAACTACATCATACGCGAAATCTAAATGACTTAAATACTATCCATTTACTTTCACTCCTTTAGTTTCCCATTTTAATCCACAAAATACTTCTTGCAGCACTGCTGTAAAGAGTTTTGGAGATATGGAGTCACCTTGTCTTACACCTTTCTCAATGTTGATTTTTCCAGTATCATTATGTAATCTAATTGTTGCTATTGCATTTTTATAAATATTCTTTAAAATATGACAATATCCTGGATCTATACCTTGATGATCCAATGCTTTAATCACTGAAGAAATGTGTATAGAATCGAATGCTTTTTCATAATCTACAAATTCAAAACATAATGACAACTCATATTCATTTGTCCTTTCTATGACTTCTCTCAATACCATTGTACTAAAACCACTTTTAAATCCAGCTTGTTCTCTTGATTGGTGGAAATCCAAAGTTCTCTGTAGACGAGTTGTAATTAGCTTGGTAAAAATTTTATATAAAACTGATAAAAGGCTGATAGGTCTGTAATTTCTAATATCTTCTTTATCACCTTTTTTAATATTAATATTATTACTGCATTCTTCCAATCTTCCAGTACATCTTTATCATTTAGACATTTGGTATATAACTTTGCTAAAATTGTTTCTATTTCTTCACCTGCTTCTTTTAATATATCAATTATAATTCCATCATTTCCTGGAGCCTTTCCTTTCTTCATACATTTAAATGCATATCTCACTTCTTCATTTAAAATTCTGGGCAATTCGGAAGATGTAATAGATATAGGAGGTACTTGTTCTTTATTACTATCTAATTCTTGATAAAAATCTTCTACCAATTTCATGATGTCATCTCTCTTTTTAGTAATAATTCCATCTTTTTTTTTAATTGCAGATATAAATTTTCTACCAATAACAAAATGTTGTTTAACATTCTTGAGACTTTTATTTTTTTCTACAGCTTTCCTTGCCATTTCACAGTTATACTTTCTTATATCATTTTCAACTCTTTTCCGTACCATTTTACAAAATTTGAGATATTCAATTCTTTTTAATACATCATTTTTATATATCTTCATATTCCTTCTTTTCTTGATAAATTCTCTAGTCTCAGTAGAAATTTTATTAGTCAATTGCTGCTTTTTTCTACCAGCTATCTTTGTTGCAGTTTTTAAAAGTGTATCAGTTATTTTCATATTAATTTCATTCAAATCTGAATCATGTTCAAAATCTCCTAACACTTGAAACCTATTGGTAAGTTCTAATTTAAATTCATTAGAATATTTCTGAAGATTAGGAATATCAACTGTAAATATTGTTTTTCTTAATAATTTTTGTCTCTCTAGTTTTACATTAATATATAACTTACACCTTACTAATCGATGATCACTTCCTGTGTTAAATTTATTAAGAACATTACAGTCTTGAAATATGTATTTTCTGTTAGTCAAAATATAATCCAATTCTGCTGTACCTTCATTTGGTTGCTTCCATGTCCATTTCCTTTTAATATTTTTCTCAAAAAAAAGAATTCATAATATAAAGTTTTTCTTTTTCTGCAAACTCCACAAGTCTATGTCTTCTCTCATTTCTATTACCATAACCAAAATTACCTACAGCAATTTCATCTTTCATTTGTCTACCAATTCTAGCATTAAAGTCTCCCATAACAATTTTAAAATGTTGTTTACTCTGATCAAAAGCCTTTTGTACATCCATATAAAAATTTTCTACTACTTCATCACTATGAGAACTTGTTGGGGCATAAACCTGAATTATCTGCAATTGGTATCTGCTATTAAGTTGTATAACTAATCTTGCCACTTTGTCTGATACACCATCAATCTCCACAATATTGTTCTTCCACTTTATATATATATATATATTGAAACAGACATATCGAAGAATCGATCTTAGTTTCATGATTGTCATTTAAGAACGGTAATTCTAAACCGCTATTTACCCGCAATGAGACTTTTTCAATTCCAAGCCACATAAATTTTAAGTTATTTATTTTGTGTTTGTTTAAAAAGAATTTAATGTAAAGAGTATGAGTATAAATGTCACAAATCATGATAAATAATATTCGTGTGTGTGTGGTTTGTGGGGTTATATTAGCTCAATTTAAAAGTTTCAATTGCGTGTATATTTTCTTTAAATTTTAATTTTGCAAATTATACAAAGTCATTTAAAAATGCTGATCAAAAGTCACATTCCTTTGATCAGTATTTTTAATCAAAATCTTACTTGTACAAAATGTATAGGATAATTAATTTGTACTTTGATGAATTAACATAATGAATTTATATTTTTGTATTCACGAATTCCGATGTAATTGTTTTGTCAATTTAGAATCATGTATTAAATTTAAAAATAAATGAAAACCGAACAATGGAAATGAGAAACGTAGAACTCTTATCAAGAAAGGCAAATGCTATTGTATAGTCAAAAATTAGATATTGCTGGAGGCCGAAAATCAAAGGAGGTGGAGTTATGAACAAAAACTAGGCAGAAAGGTCAACCGTAGCCATCTTAAATATAATATAGACACTCTAACTTTTGACTTGGCTGTGCTTAGATCGTCTCAAGCTACAGCAAAGTAGTTGTTCCAGAGAAGTCACTTCAACCGTTATTAAGAAGTTGCCCGGTAAACTGCAATCATGATGGGCTAAGTCCAAGAAGCTGATCCCTGTTCTGCCAATTTAAATCTTTCGTACCGCTGATCTGTAATGTTTTCCGTGCTTCCAGTCTTCCAAATTCCAACATTTAAATTAACCATGCCGTTCTAAGAAATTCAAAATGCGCGCCTACGTTCTTCATACATATCACCGCAAGAAGAAAAGCCGGACGAAGAAAGAATGGTAACTTTTGTTACATGAACTTTTTAACTTTCCTCTCAGTAATAATTTTATATTTAATCTGTTAACCTAATTAATTGCATGTAAATTTCTTGTTTTCCATTTGAAAATGTTACACTAAAACCTGTCAGTAAATTTCTTCTCTAATATCCCTGTGCTCTAGTCTTTAGATGATAATTATTAATATTTGTGCCTACTAATAATCCATTTGTGAATACATTTATATTTTTACTATTACTTATTTTACAAACAAAACGATGCCAATAATAATATTTCTCAACTCTAATTAAAGTCAGTAAAGTTTATCTCATAATATTTATTATATTCATTTTAAAAGTAATTTTCTTGTATCGAACTAAAAATTGTTTCATTTATGTTGAGTTGAGAAATATTCAAATATTTTATTGTTTCTTTTACTTCGTCATGATATTTTAATCTATACTCCAAATCTCAAATACTTAAAATAGTCTAAAATTTTATTATAATTTTTTTTATATATTATTACGGAGTAAGAATAATAAGTGAATATTTTATTGCTATTATTGCCTTCCGAACAATCTGGGGAGTTATGGGTTTCAGAGTGAAATTAATTAATTATTACTTTTGCGATCGTTTGATTTCGCCATGTTTTTATTGAATAGTTATATCGGACTGTTGAGTAGAAAATGTTACGGAGAGAAAAGGTTTTATATAATTTCATTTTAAAATCCACTTCCGATCACTCTTCCTCGATGTTACTGTGGCAATGCCTTTACCTTCGCCTAAGTTGGCGTCTCGTTTTACTACCACATGGAGAGAAAGAAATTCTTCTCCAGGTAATCTCTTGGATCACCAGGGTTCGAAAATGAGCCCGGCTGGTTGTAGTGTCCCGGATCTACTTGAGGGCATTAAGACTTGTCAAAGTACAAGCCGCCCGGTATTCCGTCAATGCACCGCAAGTTATTATTTGTAGTATACCTTAATCCCTGCAACCATCATTACATCAGTATTATATATTATATTTTGATATAAAACTGCCTCCCATTTATCCGTATTCGCAATGGTTTGAATCTATTACATAAAACAACTTAATATAAACTAGTAGTTAAATATTTTAAGTGCTCCAATTACTCTGATTCTCATATCAACCTGTACAACCATTTAAACACATAAATATTGGCATGAGTTTGTTAATCAGTACAAACCGATTATTGATGACTAGCAGCAATTTATTATAAAATACATATGAGAGTTTTACCGTACCTGTAAATAATATTGTTCAATGCTTTCCATAATTTATTAAAAATTTATCTAACCTAATTTTGTCTCTCTTGCATTATTACTCTCGAAATCTAGTCAATTACCTGCTGTCTGTATCGACAACTTAAATATATACATTAAATTATTAGCCGTACCAATATCCCGACTATAAGATATCTATGAGCTAGCTGATTGTAGGTAATTTAGTCTGTGTTTTTCGATGAGCTAGTAAAGGGAAAACCCCGTACCGTTGTAATGTTGTCATCGGTGGGTCATGCCAGGGTTTTGGGTTTGAATTTAGTTTGCATTTTGGAATTTATTCCTAGACGTGGACTGGGTTTGAATTCGGATTACTGTGTGTGATTAAGCATGGTGATTTTTACCGGTACAGTGTTTAAAATTTTGGATGCCCTCCGTGGTGCTCTGATGAAGAAATCTCCCACACCCTGCAGAGTGAACAAGAGTAAATATTAAATTATAGAAATATTCGATTTTTTTTTCATACCGTTGAGATATATATACTTTGCGTTATTAAAATGCGCAGTTAAAACGATGTTTTGAGTAAGCCAAATATACTAATTTTTTTTTCACCCTGGCTTGCAAGTAGTTTCAGTTGAATAGATTGCCTTCTAATATTGTTAAGATAATATAGTGAGATTTTTTTTTTGAAAAAAAGTGTGAAAACGATTTTGAAGTTTTGTTTTAACGACAAAAATATTGAGAATAGTTTCAAAGCAAGTGAAAACCTGTATCGATTTTGTGCGTTTATTTAATTCAAAATAAACGAATGTTATTTCATAAATCTTTTTGCAAGTCAATTTTGTTTTGTTGTTTGAAAATTTCTTTTAAGGAAAAAAATAAAGCAAAGAAAGTAGGATTACTTTTCATGTCTTAAAAATAAACGCGTGTATGTGTGTATATATATTGTTTAATATAGAAATCTTATCAAAGCCAGTGCATAATATAAATATCAGTTGAATAAAGTTTGGCCAGAATATGTGCTATCCGATATTAAGTAGAGTAACCGTTTAGGTTAAGTTTTTTTTGTATCAAACCAATCAGCCAAATACGGTCGTCAAAGTGTTAACGGTATATACACGTACGTTATAGAAACTTGAAATTGTATGATAACCCCGCAGAAGTAGCGTTAATATTAAACGTTCTACATAAAACATTATGTTCTTGAATCAAATGATTTTATTAAGTCACGTAAAAAGTATATATTTGGGGATCAGTGGATTAAATTATCTATTGGTCACATGTTGCTGGCTGGCACCTTTCAAATAAATTTGTCAGCAAATATGTTTGTCCATACAGCAGTGGTGAGTTTTGTTTGGTCTATAAAAGAGAGAAATGGTGATATATATATAGAGAGAGAGTTACTGACAGTATTATAAGAATATTATTGTGTTATATACTAATTGTTAATATGTTGTTTTATAGGACTGAGGAGAATAGTTCGAACTGGGTGAAATAAAGTTTTTTCTCTCCCCTTATTAATAATTTAGATACACGTTATCATATCATATATATACATGTAATAATAAAATAAAATAAAAAAGTGAAAAAGAGGTTTTATATAACAGAAGTCAATCGGAACGTAGGCAAAAAAAAAAAAAGAAAGGAAGGAAGACACACAAACTGGATGAGAAAGGTGGGAACAGTATCAGCAGCGGGGAAGGATTTGGCATATAGGATCAGGGATCAGTATCTTTTATGAATATATACATAAAAAAAAAATATTTCGCAAATAACTAATTCACCTGCTAAAAAAAAAAAAAAACACACATATAATTAAAAAAAAAAAAAAATACCAAATGGCAGAAATAGAAGGGTTCAGTAAATCATCTGAAAATGGTGCAGAAACATCAGACACATCCAGTGATCATGAGATTGTTTTTAAAAAATATCCTGATAAAAGAAAAAGTTGTAGACGATTAGAGAAGAATGCCAAGCAGAGGGAGCACGATGATGATGGGGAGTTTTATGCGATTCTCGAGGAGATGAGAGAAGATAGAAAACTTATGATGGCTATGATGGAGCGGAAGTTGAGAATTGAAGAAGGACGTATGGGGATTGATGGTAAACCAGATCGGGAAGAGAAATCCAATAGCAATACAAAGAAGGAAGAAGATGACCAAACCATACTGAAGGAGTTGGAAATTCAGAGCGAGGAAGTCAGTGAAGAGAAAACAAGCCAGAAGATAGAAGTTAGTAATGATGAGTGGGAGATGCAAACTGAGAGGCAGGGTCAAATTGAAAAACCAATAGTGGCAAGGGAAACTGCTATCAAAGGAAAAGAAATAAAAGTAGAACCGACAATAAATCCCCAAATAAGGATGAGTAATATACCATACTTTGGGTCATCCATTCATATTCAAAATTTTAAACACTGTACTGGTAAAAATCACCATGCTTAATCACACACAGTAATCCGAATTCAAATCCAGTCCACGTCTAGGAATAAATTCCAAAATGCAAACTAAATTCAAACCCAAAACCCTGGCATGACCCACCGATGACAACATTACAACGGTACGGGGTTTTCCCTTTACTAGCTCATCGAAAAACACAGACTAAATTACCTACAATCAGCTAGTTCATAGATATCTTATAGTTGGGATATTGGTACGGCTAATAATTTAATGTATATATTTAAGTTGTCAATACAGACAGCAGGTGATTGACTAGATTTCGAGAGTAATAATGCAAGAGAGACAAAATTAGGTTAGATAAATTTTTAATAAATTATTGAAAGCATTGAATAATATTATTTACAGGTACGGTAAAACTCTCAGATGTATTTTATAATAGATTGCTGCTAGTCATCAATAATCGGTTTGTACTGATTAACAAACTCATGCCAATATTTATATGTTTAAATGGTTGTACAGGTTGATATGAGAATCAGAGTAATTGGAGCACTTAAAATATTTAACTACTAGTTTATATTAAATTGTTTTATTTAATAGATTCAAACCATTGCGTATACGGATAAATGGGAGGCGGTTTTATATAAAAATATAATATATAATACTGATGTACTGATGGTTGCAGGGATTAAGGTATACTACAAATAATAACTTGCGGTGCATTGACGGAATACCGGGCGGCTTGTACTTTGACAAGTCTTAATGCCCCCAAGTAGATCCAGGACACTACAACCAGCCGGGATCATTTTCGAACCCCGGTGATCCAAGAGATTACCTGGAGAAGAATTTCTTTCTCTCCATGTGGTAGTAAAACGAGACGCCAACTTAGGCGAAGGTAAAGGCATTGCCACAGTAACATCGAGGAAAAGTGATCGGAAGTGGATTTTAAAACGAAATTATATAAAACCTTTTCTCTCCGTACCATTTTCTACGCAACAGTCCGATATAACTATTCAATAAAACATGGCGAAATCAAACGATCGCAAAAGTAACAATTAATTAATTTCACTCTGAAACCCATAACTCCCCAGATTGTTCGGAAGGTAATAATAGCAAAAAAAATATTCACTTATTATTCTTACTCCGTAATAATATATAAAAAAATTATAATAAAATTTTAGACAATTTTAAGTATTTGAGATTTGGAGTATAGATTAAAATATCATAACGAAGTAAAAGAAACAATAAAAATATTTGAATATTTCTCTAACTGTTGACTTGGCTGTGCTTGGATCGTCTCAAGCTACAGCAAAGTAGTTGTTCCAGAGAAATCACTTCAACCGTTATTAAGAAGTTGCCCGGTAAACTGCGATCATGATGGGCTAAGTCCAAGAAGCTGATCCCTGTTCTGCCAATTTAAATCTTTCGTACCGCTGATCTGTAATGTTTTCCATGCTTCCAGTCTTCCAAATTCCAACATTTAAATTAACCATGCCATTCTAAGAAATTCAAAATGCGCGCCTACGTTCTTCATACATATCACCGCAAGAAGAAAAGCCGGACGAAGAAAGAATGGTAACTTTTGTTACATGAACTTTGTAACTTTCCTCTCAGTAATAATTTTATATTTAATCTGTTAACCTAATTAATTGCATGTAAATTTCTTGTTTTCCATTTGAAAATGTTACACTAAAACCTGTCAGTAAATTTCTTCTCTAATATTTCTGTGCTCTAGTCTTTAGATGATAATTATTAATATTTGTGCCTACTAATAATCCATTTGTGAATACATTTATATTTTTACTATTACTTATTTTACAAACAAAACGATGCCAATAATAATATTTCTCAACTCTAATTAAAGTCAGTAAAGTTTATCTCATAATATTTATTATATTCATTTTAAAAGTAATTTTCTTTTATCGAACTAAAAATTGTTTCATTTATGTTGAGTTGAGAAATATTCAAGTATTTTTATTGTTTCTTTTACTTTGTCATGATATTTTAATCTATACTCCAAATCTCAAATACTTAAAATAGTCTAAAATTTTATTATAATTTTTTTTATATATTATTACGGAGTAAGAATAATAAGTGAATATTTTATTGCTATTATTACCTTCCGAACAATCTGGGGAGTTATGGGTTTCAGAGTGAAATTAATTAATTATTACTTTTGCGATCGTTTGATTTCGCCATGTTTTATTGAATAGTTATATCGGACTGTTGCGTAGAAAATGTTACGGAGAGAAAAGGTTTTATATAATTTCGTTTTAAAATCCACTTCCGATCACTCTTCCTCGATGTTACTGTGGCAATGCCTTTACCTTCGCCTAAGTTGGCGTCTCGTTTTACTACCACATGGAGAGAAAGAAATTCTTCTCCAGGTAATCTCTTGGATCACCAGGGTTCGAAAATGAGCCCGGCTGGTTGTAGTGTCCCGGATCTACTTGGGGGCATTAAGACTTGTCAAAGTACAAGCCGCCCGGTATTCTGTCAATGCACCGCAAGTTATTATTTGTAGTATACCTTAATCCCTGCAACCATCAGTACATCAGTATTATATATTATATTTTTATATAAAACCGCCTCCCATTTATCCGTATACGCAATGGTTTGAATCTATTAAAATAAAACAACTTAATATAAACTAGTAGTTAAATATTTTAAGTGCTCCAATTACTCTGATTCTCATATCAACCTGTACAACCATTTAAACACATAAATATTGGCATGAGTTTGTTAATCAGTACAAACCGATTATTGATGACTAGCAGCAATTTATTATAAAATACATATGAGAGTTTTACCGTACCTGTAAATAATATTATTCAATGCTTTCAATAATTTATTAAAAATTTATCTAACCTAATTTTGTCTCTCTTGCATTATTACTCTCGAAATCTAGTCAATCACCTGCTGTCTGTATCGACAACTTAAATATATACATTAAATTATTAGCCGTACCAATATCCCGACTATAAGATATCTATGAACTAGCTGATTGTAGGTAATTTAGTCTGTGTTTTTCGATGAGCTAGTAAAGGGAAAACCCCGTACCGTTGTAATGTTGTCATCGGTGGGTCATGCCAGGGTTTTGGGTTTGAATTTAGTTTGCATTTTGGAATTTATTCCTAGACGTGGACTGGGTTTGAATTCGGATTACTGTGTGTGATTAAGCATGGTGATTTTTACCGGTACACCCCGGAGAAAATCCAGATGTACATTTGGATAGTGTCAAAAGAAATCCGCGAAGGCCTGGTGGAAATTATTAAAAAACCCACCGATTACAATTCAAGGTTATGAAAATGCCCTTTTAAAAAGGTATTGGAGTGAAGAGAAGCAGAAGGGACTTTTACACAAGCTCTCCAGTCAAAAATATAATGAAAACAACAGACAGAGTTATGCAGCATTCTTCATTCACCAAGTGACAATACTTAAATCTCTTACTGCTTTTAAGTACACTGATCAGCACATTATCCAGATTATTGCGCATAATTTGCCACCGTGGGTACAAAGAATGATGCTGGGAAGCTGCCCCATGTCGTTTGAAAAAACTATTGAGCTTTTAAACCAGATTGATTATGGGGATTTGTCTCCAACAAAAAGGGAATGGGAGCAGAGTCATTACAACGCGAGACAATTAAAGCCTTATATACCTCCTGACCCAGGGAGAACATAGAAAACAAACAGTAATTTTGGGATAACCCGGTAAACGACCACTATGTTATAAATGTTTCAGATGATGAGTAAAGACCAATGGACATTAATATACAAATGATTGATAAAATGTATCATTCCACACCCATGTTTAGGTTCAAACTCTCACCCAGACTGTTCTCCAAAGTCGATCAACTTTGTAATGAAATGTAAGTCAGTAAAATATGTATAAACATTTTTTTTTGTTATTTTTTTTTTAAGTAGGAAGAAATGAAACAGACAGATCGAAGAATCGATCTTAGTTTCATGGTTGTCATTTAAGAACGGTAATTCTAAACCACTATTTACCCGCAATGAGACTTTTTCTATTCCAAGCCACATAAATTTTAAGTTATTTATTTTGTGTTTGTTTAAAAAGAATTTAATGTAAAGAGTATGAGTATAAATGTCACAAATCATGATAAATAATATTCGTGTGTGTGTGGTTTGTGGATTTATATTAGCTCAATTTAAAAGTTTCAATTGCGTGTATATTTTCTTTAAATTTTAATTTTGCAAATTATACAAAGTCATTTAAAAATGCTGATCAAAAGTCACATTCCTTTGATCAGTATTTTTAATCAAAATCTTACTTGTACAAAATGTATAGGATAATTAATTTGTACTTTGATGAATTAACATAATGAATTTATATTTTTGTATTCACGAATTCCGATGTAATTGTTTTGTCAATTTAGAATCATGTATTAAATTTAAAAATAAATGAAAACCGAACAATGGAAATGAGAAACGTAGAACTCTTATCAAGAAAGGCAAATGCTATTGTATAGTCAAAAATTAGATATTGCTGGAGGCCAGAAAATCAAAGGAGGCGGAGTCATGAACAAAAACTAGGCAGAAAGGTCAACCGTAGCCATCTTAAATATAATATAGACACTCTAACTTTTGACTTGGCTGTGCTTAGATCGTCTCAAGCTACAGCAAAGTAGTTGTTCCAGAGAAATCACTTCAACCGTTATTAAGAAGTTGCCCGGTAAACTGCAATCATGATGGGCTAAGTCCAAGAAGCTGATCCCTGTTCTGCCAATTTAAATCTTTCATACCGCTGATCTGTAATGTTTTCCGTGCTTCCAGTCTTCCAAATTCCAACATTTAAATTAACCATGCCGTTCTAAGAAATTCAAAATGCGCGCCTACGTTCTTCATACATATCACCGCAAGAAGAAAAGCCGGACGAAGAAAGAATGGTAACTTTTGTTACATGAACTTTTTAACTTTCCTCTCAGTAATAATTTTATATTTAATCTGTTAACCTAATTAATTGCATGTAAATTTCTTGTTTTCCATTTGAAAATGTTACACTAAAACCTGTCAGTAAATTTCTTCTCTAATATTTCTGTGCTCTAGTCTTTAGATGATAATTATTAATATTTGTGCCTACTAATAATCCATTTGTGAATACATTTATATTTTTACTATTACTTATTTTACAAACAAAACGATGCCAATAATAATATTTCTCAACTCTAATTAAAGTCAGTAAAGTTTATCTCATAATATTTATTATATTCATTTTAAAAGTAATTTTCTTGTATCGAACTAAAAATTGTTTCATTTATGTTGAGTTGAGAAATATTCAAATATTTTTATTGTTTCTTTTACTTCGTCATGATATTTTAATCTATACTCCAAATCTCAAATACTTAAAATAGTCTAAAATTTTATTATAATTTTTTTTATATATTATTACGGAGTAAGAATAATAAGTGAATATTTTATTGCTATTATTACCTTCCGAACAATCTGGGGAGTTATGGGTTTCAGAGTGAAATTAATTAATTATTACTTTTGCGATCGTTTGATTTCGCCATGTTTTTATTGAATAGTTATATCGGACTGTTGCGTAGAAAATGTTACGGAGAGAAAAGGTTTTATATAATTTCGTTTTAAAATCCACTTCCGATCACTCTTCCTCGATGTTACTGTGGCAATGCCTTTACCTTCGCCTAAGTTGGCGTCTCGTTTTACTACCACATGGAGAGAAAGAAATTCTTCTCCAGGTAATCTCTTGGATCACCGGGGTTCGAAAATGAGCCCGGCTGGTTGTAGTGTCCCGGATCTACTTGGGGGCATTAAGACTTGTCAAAGTACAAGCCGCCCGGTATTCCGTCAATGCACCGCAAGTTATTATTTGTAGTATACCTTAATCCCTGCAACCATCAGTACATCAGTATTATATATTATATTTTTATATAAAACCGCCTCCCATTTATCCGTATACGCAATGGTTTGAATCTATTAAAATAAAACAACTTAATATAAACTAGTAGTTAAATATTTTAAGTGCTCCAATTACTCTGATTCTCATATCAACCTGTACAACCATTTAAACACATAAATATTGGCATGAGTTTGTTAATCAGTACAAACCGATTATTGATGACTAGCAGCAATTTATTATAAAATACATATGAGAGTTTTACCGTACCTGTAAATAATATTATTCAATGCTTTCAATAATTTATTAAAAATTTATCTAACCTAATTTTGTCTCTCTTGCATTATTACTCTCGAAATCTAGTCAATCACCTGCTGTCTGTATCGACAACTTAAATATATACATTAAATTATTAGCCGTACCAATATCCCGACTATAAGATATCTATGAACTAGCTGATTGTAGGTAATTTAGTCTGTGTTTTTCGATGAGCTAGTAAAGGGAAAACCCCATACCGTTGTAATGTTGTCATCGGTGGGTCATGCCAGGGTTTTGGGTTTGAATTTAGTTTGCATTTTGGAATTTATTCCTAGACGTGGACTGGGTTTGAATTCGGATTACTGTGTGTGATTAAGCATGGTGATTTTTACCGGTACAATATATATATATATATAGTTGGAAAAAAAAGTAGAAATAAACACAAACATTTTTGTAGATATTTTCTATATTATTTATAAATAATTTTATTGAAAAACCATATGTAATAATGATACAATTGTAAATCAAAAATAATAGTTATCCATGTTAGTCAGGCAACCAAATGTTCTGATGTGGTTACTGGTGTTGTTAATCCAGCTTAATCAGGTTCCACGTGTTGTCAAATAAAAATCTGGAAGAGATTATTCTGTCATTATGGCGAAATTCCTTTAGCTTGGAAATGAATGTGTCTTCAGGCTTGGGATGAGGAAAGGTAAATTTGTTGCGACATCTGGCCATCCAGATGGCATAAGTGAGAAAGGTTGAAAGTCTTGTGGTGGCATAATCCCTGGACAGGAAGCAGCATTTAATATTTAAGATTTTGTTCAGGGAAATGTGGCAGTGGTAAGTAATGAAAGTTCTGATTTTGTCATATGCTGGGCAATCATTTATCATATAATCAAAGGTTTCACAGGTTCTATGGCAGTTATGACACATAGGATATATATTCTTGAGGAATCTCCTGTAGTGCAGGAACCAGTTTGTCTGGAGTGAATTCAGGTTGATTTTTATGAGAACGTCCAGGAACCTTGGCTCCAGCTTGAGATGCTTGAAAAACCTGGTGACCATGTGATTGTTACCACCGAGGTAAGGAATGGTAGAGTTTTGTGTGGGAAATAGCAGGCCATGAGCATCCCAAATGGAGATTTTTTGTCTGAATACTAGGGTAGAGTGGCCATTGTGAGCGAAAAGGTAGTCAAGTATCTGATACACTGGAATAACAGTTAAGGATTAAAAAAGTTTGAATTTAAAAAAAAAATTATAAATTAGACATTTCAAAATGTTTAATTCATATTTTATTGTGATTTTAAAATTAAAATAAACATGTTTTTATGTTACAATAGATATATTGATAATTATAAAATTCCACTATCTATTTTGATTACATTAAGAATTTTTTAAAAAATTAAAGCTTGTATAATACATTTTGATAAAAATCCAACTAAGTTGTTTTTAAAATGATTAAAATGAATTGAAAAGAGTCATTAACTTTTTTTCATTAAGTAATAAAAAAATGTACTTTTAATTACTGTCTTTTTTAAAAAAAAAATCCACCCTAATTATAAAATGGTTGGAAAAAAATAAGAGTTGTGTTACAGTTTTAACAATTATGACAGCATAATGACTACAAAGTTATAACTGAAAGCATGAGATAATTATACTTTGGAGAAGTTTTGATTAACATGGAGGCCAGAGCCAGATTTTCTGTGGTTCATTAGTCCATATATATTATGTATTAGCACTAGACTAGATAGAGCTGGCTGCA
The DNA here is from genome assembly GCA_028023455.1 of Epiperipatus broadwayi. Lineage (NCBI taxonomy): Eukaryota > Metazoa > Onychophora > Udeonychophora > Euonychophora > Peripatidae > Epiperipatus > Epiperipatus broadwayi. Next base: position 1,449,695 of record JAQFVV010006271.1, read on the forward strand.
TGTATGCCAGCAGTTACTGGATTATAACTTTCCTGAAGATGACAATAAGCTAGTCTGTGGTTTTGGAAGGGACCAAGTTACCAAGAAATTTCCATGTTATATATACTGGTTTGTTTACTGCATCACATACATAAAATACAGCTGGTGAGTAGAATACATTTTATATATTGACAACAATATTATTTTAAATAATTTAGTAAAAAATGACCCTTAAATCTTTAATTTAAAAGTAAAATAAGTAAATATTTTTTTCTTGAATTACAATCTAAAAACAAAGAATTGATGTTTAAACAATTTTATTTTAAAATTAAAAAAAGTAAACTCCAAAAATCTTTCTACTGAAACATTTTTAAAGACATTTATAATTAATCAAGACTAACTTACAAAAAAGAGAAATGTTTTCCACAATTCTGATATATAATTGTTTTTATACAGGCACATCTGTGATATAAACCTATTGTAATGTATTTTCAAATCACAATATTATAATTTATTGTATTAATGAAAATAAGATTGCTGAATTTATATTTATGGAATACTCAGTAGTACTTAATTTCATATTATTATTTATATTAATAAATTTATATTTTATTGTTTAAATTATTTCAACAAATTTTTCAAATCCAAAAATAGTTTGGGAATATTATAGTTTTGTATTATATCTCTTGGTCACAGTAATAGTTATAGAGGTTTATTTAGCTCATTGAGCTGGATTCATGCATAATGGTCTGTTATATAATAGGGGTTTATGTTTAGTTATGATGATGATTGATGGTGGAAAGGAAATCAATTTTAAAGTCTATGCATTACATTTCATTTAAATATTTTATTTAGAAATTAAATTTATACTTGTCAAGTACATTAATGATTCTACATAGCCAGAGCATTGATGATGATCAGCATGCTTTAGTATCCCAGCATTATTTTTTTAATTATTATATTCATATGGATTAGCACTTAGGTTTGTACATCCAAATTATTATGTTGTATTGCTGATCTAAGTTTGGCAAGGACTATATAATAATTTCTAGATCATAAGATTGTCTGTTGATTTATTTTTATTATTGACCTTACATGATGATGATTATTATTCCTATCTGTAATGTTGATAAATTTATAGTGTTTGTGCTGATCTCTCATGCTCATTTCTTTCATATTTAATTTTATTTGTGTTTATTTGGGATGGTAATGGTTTTCCATTTTCTCATAATTTAGCCCTAATATGGTATATGATTACAAATAGCTACCCAATTGTGGGATGCTGTAACTTCATATTTTTTCTTATAACCCATAATTTTCTGAACCATTACAAAATGATTACTCAACTATGAACCTGATGAAATTCAAGCACTGGTGCCCATTATTACAAAATAGCTAGTTAACTTTATTGCAAATATAATCACATCTGAGAAAGAAAAAACTATGCATTTTATGCAAAATTAGTTTTAAACATTACTTTAAAATATGTGACAAGAGTATAGATGATTATCATTTATAAAATAGTTTTACTGTATGTTTAAAAAGTTCATGTTTAGTATTGAACAGAAAATCTATGATTTTGAAGATTGGATTGGATGGTTGACTATTGGAGTTTGTTTAGCTGTACTTTCAGTTTTGATGATAGATGGAGGGTTTTATCAATGGCTTAATCATACAATGTGTTCCTGCAACACCAAAGAATGTTCTATCTCAGATATTGCTATAACATAATTTATGATTTTTTTCTTTTTTATCAGGGTGCAGTTAATACAGTCATAACATGATTCCAGCTTCTATGTCTCCAAGAAAAGTAGTAAGGCATAGTTCTATATTTTTTATCCTCTAAGACTCAGAAGAGAAGAGCATAGTTTTGCATTTTCCAGCCACTAAAACTCAAAGGAGCAGAGCTTTGCAAAATTGTTTGCATTTTTATTTTATATCAAGAATTGTGGTAGCTTATAATGTCTAAATTGAGGTAGATCTCTTGATGTTTATCTTACATAGGATGCTTATAGTTCAGTGACTAAATTTTTATCTATCTCAGAATTGCAGGTCATTATTTATTCTGTTAGCTGTCACATGCCTGTGAAATCTTTAAAAAAATTGATGAGTACATAAATTGAGGTATGTACATTTGTTTTGATTATACATGTATACTATGTATAATATTGTTATGTTGATGTTTCATTTCTCTTTTTTTCCCCATTAGGAGAGAAATGAAAAAGTTATGTGTCTCATGGTATAAAACAACACAGTAGTGTGCATATATATATATATATATTGTACCCTTTTTATTATGGTAGAATGTGCTAAAAAGCCAATTTCAATAAAAAAAATTAAATTAGGAGAAGTATAAGGTATTCTAATTGCAATAATAATATCTAAATAGACTTAAAACTTAGTAAAATAAATACATAGAAAGTTATAAATATTTTAAGGCTGTTTTAAATGTTAAAACTATAAAAGAAAACAGAATAATTTGACATTGTATGGTTGGAGTAAATGGTGTTAGTTATATTGTAAAATATATATTTAATATCTTGCTAAATAAACCTTTGAAAAACACTTATTTTTAGTATAATATAATTGAATAAGTTATTAAATGTATCTTCTAAAATGATGTTTAAATTGTATAATAATTATTTATTAGAGTTTTGATTCTTATGGTATATCAGATGTTTTAATTTCTAGTAAATGTTATAAAAATGTCAGCATTATTAATCTAAATTTTATTGTTACATTTAATATTTTTTTAAAGGTGTATTATTTTTGTAATTAAATTTTCATTTGGTTTTATTGCAGACATTAAATTTAAAAATTGCAACATTTGTCTAGAATAAATAGATCACATGACTTATAATATATGTGTGATGCTGCCAAGGTTTTAGAGAAAGTTTTTAATTACTTTCTAAAAGTGTTGGATAAAATTAAAACATTTTATACATGATAAAGTAGACTTGAGTAAATATTATTTAACTTTTTTTGAAAGATATTTTAAGCCAACAAATGTAGACAAAAATTGCTGCATTTAAATTGAATATTTTTCAACCACAAGTGCGTGTGCGGCGCAACTGCTCCCAAAAGCTGTAATACAAATACAAATAGCTAACTAAAAATATTAAAACAGCTGAGCACTTTCAAAGGATCTTGCCTTCATAATCATAGCTTGCTTACGTTTAAATTTATGCAAATATGCTAATTCCATCTTTTTGATAGAGAAAAACACGTGTCCTTCCTGTTTATGGCATCGCTGTCGCGAGAGATAAATAAAGCCTCTTTGATCTTTCTTTTGAGGTCATGTCTCTCTCTACTACTTCCATACATACCCAACTTACACAAGAAACTACATTCCATCTTTAACAACAAATATCAGCTCTGTTTTCGAACCCCTCCAAATTCTAACAATCTAATTAACAATACCAAAGATCAAACTCCACTGTTACAGACCCCACACACAGTATATAACATTGCTTGTCCAAATAACCATTGCAAAGGCACATATTATGGGGAAAGCAGGGCATCTCTAGCCACACGATTGGCACAACACAGGTATTCGTACAATAGAGCTTGCAACGATCCTTCTAATTATTCAGTTTTTTATCAGCACCAGTGCACAAGTCACCATGAGTGCATTCCGGACAATCCTACCATTATATGTAGAGAGAGACATGACCTCAAAAGAAAGATCAAAGAGGCTTTATTTATCTCTTGCGACAGCGATGCCATAAACAGGAAGGACACGTGTTTTTCTCTATCAAAAAGATGGAATTAGCATATTTGCATAAATTTAAACATAAGCAAGCTATGATTATGAAGGCAAGATCCTTTGAAAGCGCTCAGCTGTTTTAATATTTTTAGTTAGCTATTTGTATTTGTATTACAGCTTTTGGGAGCAGTTGCGCCGCACACGCACTTGTGCTTGAATACATACATTTCCCAAAAGTAAAATTATTTGTCTTAATTGAATATTTTTATAATTTCTTAAATTAGTAAAGATTAATAAAATGTATCATTTATAATATTTTTGTTTAATATTAAAATAAATTGGGTATTAAATATTTATTATTATTTAAAATGATGACTCATAATTTTATTTCTAATTTTTAAAAGTACATAATTGGAAAATATGTAAATGAGTCTATATTCTGAAGATTTGTCAGCCAATCAAATTTGTTTTAAAAGAACAGGTATAAACACTGTGTGTAATTAAGTTGTTGTGGTTATTGTTTAAAAGTTATTGTTTTAAAATTATTATCGTGTTAAATAGTATCAGGTTATATTTAAGCTAACAGTCAATTATTTAAATTTTAATATAATTTTATTTTTTAAAAAAAGGTTGAAAGAAATGTGTGAATAAATTTAATACACTTCATACTAGTGGTATATTCGAAATCTTAATTAGAATTCGTTGGTAAACTATGGAACAGAAACCTATGGTCTTATTATATGTGCAAAGATTAGTAATGAAGAACTGAAAATTATTTATTTAATTTTGCAGAGCATTTCAAAATTGCAATCGAATATATTATCCACAGGTATAATACATATAGTAAATTTGTCTGTGTTTATAAAGCTAAAAACTTAAAAAAAATGTTATTCAAGGAAAAATTATCAGAAAAGACTAAAAATGCAATTTACTTCTGAACTCTATAAAGAACATTCTAGATGATACTATAAAATATATTGCTCTCTCTATCTCTCTATAATATTGACATTATTTATAAAAGATTATACTATTAAAAAAAAGAAATATATATCTTTGAAGCAAATTATATTTTAAACTTTTTGAAAGTATATAATTGTTAACAAAAGTTATGTTAAATGGGTGAATATTTGAAAATAAAAACCTGCTGTTTTTTTTTAAAATTTGCTATGATTTAATTGCAAAGAAGAAGAAGAGAAATAGATAATAATAAAAATCTGATTATATCTGAAATGAATAACCTTTTGTATTTAAAACTTGGATTCATCTGTTTACTTTATATGTGCTTTATGGAAATATAAGTTGAAAATGGAAAGACGTCTATTTTATCCTAGAATCAGTCTGCGTAGATGGGAGAAAATTACTTACTTTTTAAAAAATGGATTTTTGAAAGACTATTGAATAAATAAGTGTTTTCTTGAAAAGATTTACAGAAATGGACTGTCTTAAATATCTTTTTAAAACAGGATGAGCAATTTTTTTCAATAATTTTTACAAATTTTAAAGTCAATTTTTTTTTTTATTGTGATCTTACGCGCTGGAAAGGAGAGTTTGAATGAAAAAAGCTTTAGACAATATTTCTCACTTAGTAACCATGGAAAACCCCAATTTGTTAACAGAACTTTTATCAAAGGATTTTATATGAAGAGAAGAATATGTAACTTAAATTTTTTTTTTGTTAGATATTTATTATTTTAAAAAATATACTAACATTAGAATTATAATTTATTATAGGTTACAGTAAAAGTTACATATTTTTAGGGACTTTTACTTTTTACAATATTAATGTTTAAATCTTTTAACAATTTTTTTAAAATTTTTTTTGAAAACATTTCTTTACAGTATATTAGTTTATGATGAGCACTGAATGAATGATATTTGTTATTTATATTTTATGTGAATTAGACCAGAAGACTATTTAAGAGCGTGATTACATATGGTAAATCACCTAGGTAAATTAAATTGTTTTAATTATTATATATGTATTTTTTTTTTGAGAATTACTTGGATTTTTAAATATTCATCTTATATTACATGAATGAATGAACATATGTATGTGTGAGTTAATAACACATATAGACTTTTTTTTTTATTAAGAGATATAAGCTATGAATAAAAATATGCATATATTTTTTATTTATAAAGTTCATTATAGCTTTATTAATTACCATAACTTTATATTATTCTTTGCTAAATAAAACATGTTATGTTTACTTTAAATATATGAATAGTGATTGAATATTTTAATCAAGTCATTTGTATTTGTGGCTAAGCTTAATTGTGTGAAACCATGACTTATAGTATTTATGATTGGATAAATTAATGTGTTAATTTGTTTGTTATTGGGAAAATTGCTTAGTTTATTTTACGATGTTGATTATTTAAATCTATTTGAAATTTTTAGATAGCAGTAAATAGGGGAGTAAGGAATTAAAAAGGAAACCCTGGATGTTTATATTTGTAGGATGTGTTAAGAAGATAGGAAAATCAACCTATATTATGTCTAAGTAGTAGTTATACAAATACAGTTAATGTAGCCCTGTATTTTGTATTTATTTCCATGGACAGTGTTTGATATTTGTACTTAAATGTTTTGTAAGTGCTGAAAGAAAGTCTAGACATTTTTTAAGGTATTAGATGTACCTGTTTCTTCACAGTTTTCCATATGGATTATTGAATTATTTTATACTATTGAGTCTTTACTCTAGTTATTCTTTCATGCCCTATACATTATTTCACTATCTTAATTTCATTAGTAATGCATCGTGTAATCTAGTATTCTGAAAAAGAATAAAGAATAAACTTAGAATGATGGATTGTTTTAAAAGAATGCAAGATAGGTTTTGAATTAAGTAAAAATGCAAATGATATTGAATGTTAAATGCTGATGGTGAAATAAGAAAAGACTTATAATTATTGTTAATATTTTTTTTATAATTTTGATGATAAAGGAATCATAAATATTTCTAATGTTTTAATAATTTTTTAATATTTTATGATTTTTTTCATAAAACCATGATATTTTTAAATAATGCATATTTACAAAGAAACATCAAACTGAGGAATGTGAAATGAATAATGTATGCTTATGTTTTTATCTGATAATTTTATATTTTATGTTTTTGAACATAAATCACATCTTCTAAACTTAGAATGGTGCCAAGCAAATTTTTTTTAGTATATAAACAAGCATCGTTTTTGTCACTTTATATTTTAGTAATTTAGAAAAAACATATAACATATTTCGATTGACAAAATATTATGCTGTTTTATTTTTTTTATATTTTCTGGAAGTGAAGTAATATTTTCATACTCATTAAACTAGTAGTAAATATAATATAATATTGTAAGATAAATAATAAAATTTGAATAAGTATACATGATATGTATTTCTAAGTAAAAATTCATAAGCCGGAGTGAAGGTAACTAACTATTGATGATTTTTTAGATTGAAAATCTGTAACCTGATCTTTTCTTTAGTTTTAATTTTGTAGATATTATGTTTTTTTTTTAAATTTTAATATCATATTTGTTAGTTTTTTTTATTAAAGATTGTAAATATTTTGTACATAATTGATTTTTTAAAAAATAGAATAAATTAGTCAAAGTTGTTTTATAGAACTTGTTATCAGTGTCATTATTGAATCCATTCACTTTCATAAGATTTGATCCGCAGAACTCAGAAATAAACACATATCATATTTTGCACATTATAATTATTAGAAATTTACTTAATGATGTCAATTATTATTCAGAATATGATACAGAAATATCACCTAGTATAATATTATTTTTAGTCATAATTTATTACTTTAATTGCTGCAATATAATTAAGTATATTTTTTATTGCCACATATTCAGATTATACCATACTTTTTATATGCCCTGTGATAAATAAAAGAATTGGATGATGATTATTATTATTATTATTCTTATTATTGTTGTTGTTGTTGTTATTGTCATTATTATTAGTGACCAGATTATTAAATAATATATATAGTACCAATTGTTAGTTAAATAAAGTGTCGGAATATTATTTATTACTATCTTTTTTTTTTATTTATTTATTTATTATTATTATTATTATTATTATTATTATTATTATTATTATTATTATTATTATTATTATTATTATTGTTGTTGTTGTTGTTGTTGTTGTTTAGGTGTAGTTAAGAGTGATGCAAAATCTCTCATTATACTTGGCTACATGATATTATAAATTAAATGAATGATTTTATTTAAAGAATCTGAGATGCTTATATTTTTAATAACAACATCCAATATATTAGTGACATCAGAGAAATACCTGACTCACTATCTATTTCCATCAACAGTTCTTTTCCACAAAGCCATATATTCATCATAAATTGATTAGGGACTTGGGTGCCCATGTTTTTAACCATAGAGTAACTTCCTCTATTTCTTTGTATAGGTAATTTACTTCTGCAAATATGAGCTAAATGTCATTTTTGTCCCCATTAAAACATGTCTCTTTACGCCACCTACATTTTTTTGAGATGTGGCCTCTTTTACCAAAACAAAAACATGTTACACTAACATTCTTAGTTTTCTCAGCTTTCAATGACACAGAATTTTTCTGTTCTGTTTTAAACACACTCATTCTAGAGTTTTCAACCCTATGTGTGCTAAAAACCTGAACTTTTTCAAATGTTAACTCATATGCTATGCCTTTCTTAATGGCCATCTTGTGCCATAATCTCAGGTTTTGTGAGAAATTGCTGCCTGAGCCTATTGTCAGACATTCCACATAGTAACTGGTCCATGTGTATTTAATCCACAAACTCACCATACCAACAACCTTTGGACAATTCCCTAAGAGTTGTGTTATATGTTATAATTTTATCACCTTTCAGATGCTTCCTTCTTCGCAGGGTTAAGCAAGCTATATGCCATGACAGACAAGAACTGAAATGATTATTTAATTTCTCTGATAGAGCCTCAAACTTTACTTTCTCAATAATAGATATTTAAAACAATGTATTTATGACTTCTATTACTTTAATATCTAACATGAGTGACACTACTTTCCTTTTGTTATCTTCAATTCCATTCAATATAAAGAACTTCTGTAATTGTATAATATACAATAGCCACTCAGACACATTGCTAACCTTGAATTCATGTATATTATTCTGCCCAAAAGCACTCATGACTAATTACTGAACAATTAGCCTTACTACTAACTTTTCTGAGTATAATTCTGTACTTTTCTCCCTAAGTTCAAAAAGCTGAATGCCAGAAGCTTACTAATGACTTAAACATTTTTTTATTTCCCTAAGTTCAAACAACAACTGACAATAATTTGACTTTTTAAACGTATCCACTATTCACAGGTTCAATGCGACTGTGCTAATAATTTGTTGTGTCCCCAAGTATGACTGAGCGATCAGCAAACAAATATACAATAAAACTCGACAAAATGACAGCACATATATATTTAGCAATAATAATTTATTAACAATTAAGAAAGATAATTATAATATTGATCTTTAACACTAATATAAAGTCTGCACTTTGGAGAGCTTAATTCACTGGTTGATTACTGAATAGCAACTACTGTTTGTATAATTAATGAAAAGCTATTAATTAACTTTATCTTCACTATGGTCTATAGGCTTTATAGCACATCTGTTAAGAGCCTCTTGAGGCATTCAAAATAATAATAAAACCCAGATGGTCTGTTAAAATTACTAGTCAGTATAGTGACCTACAAGAGCCAAGATCCTGGGACTGAAATCCTTCGATGATGATCTTCATTGCTCATCAATTCGTGGGCACATTAGCAGTAGCAGCCACCACAGAAAAAGTCCACAATTCTTTTCTCTAGCTTTTTATATCCATCTCTTCCTTTCTTTCTCTTATCTTTTCTGGTGTAAATTCTTTTGGCTTTAATTAATCAGTTGCTTAATTAGTTTACGCACTATTTAGAGTTTGTTATCATACCATGAAATTCCTTTTAGCTTTTTAATTATACAATTAAATACTCTCTCAGGAATTTATCTCCATGTACAGTAATTTATAATGTTTATAATATTAATTAATCTTAGAAATTTATTTCCATATCTGTGAGATTTTAGATCTATACAATTAATTAGTGCCTAAGGAATGCATTTCCATATAAGGTAATTTATAAGGTCTATTCCATTAATTAATATATACATGCGTCTATGTTTATTTAAACTACGTTTAATTGAAACATTTCCTTTCAACGATTTATTTATTAGTATTCTTAAGTTTAAAATATTATTGAATATTTTGCGGCAGTAATTAATTAAATTATCTTTTGTTTTTTTAATGTAATTGTTAGTTAATATAGCATTCAGTTTATTATTTATTGTTTTTTGTAGCTTTTGTTTTACTATTTAATATAGATTAAGAAGTTTTACTGTGAAATAATTTGTAATGAAAAAAGGGCATTAACACAATATGTTGCAAGAATTCACCAAGACATAGTTATATAGTTATTGTGGATTTAAAAGAAAATAAACTTCAATAGAATAATTTATTCTAGTTAAATTGTCAACACAAAAGATGTCAATTAACTTATCTGATTAAAAGTGACATTTTTTCTTTTATATTGATATGAACCGGAGAATTAATTGCAAACTCAATTTGTATCACATTATAGAACTAATTTGTTTTTCTTTCTCTATATGCTGATCAAAATTGGCACAAGTCTAGTGGAAATATCTTAGGAAATTGTCAAGCACTAGTCCAAAATGTGCCAGAAAATTCAGATGGTGGGGTGAATCAACTTCTATTCAAAGAGTCGAAGACAAGTTTTCTAGCCACAGGAAAAACAATGTAATCATAATATGCCCTATTCATCTAAAAATGACAATGCATAAATAAACAACAAGAATCATGGAATTAAAATAGATAATCTAGTAATGTTTATTTGAAGCAGTGATGGATAGATCCACTCTAGTTCTCATCATTGAAAAAAGGTCAGACATAGGTTAATTAATTCAGTTTGATAAATGGCTAGATTACATAAATTCAAATATGGGAGGATACCATCATTTATCATAAATTACCAGATATATTATATAAATCCAGTGATTAATACACTATACTTTATTTAATGCTCTTGATCCCAAACTTTTAAGGACTATGGTAGACCCACATTGATAATTTTTCTAGTTCCACTTGGATTACTTCTGCTTGAAAAATTTAAGACAAAATATGAATTAAAACTTATTCATTGCATTCTTCAGTTATATTCAAAATACTTTTCACAGATACAATTATTATTAATTTGAAATTAGATTCATTACTTGTATTGCAATTATTTAAATTGGAATAATAATTAAATGGCTTTATTGATCACATGTTCATGAGAAGTTCAAGCATCACAAATGCCAGAAATAGAATCGATTCAAGAATCTTCTTCAGAATATGATAGAATACCAACTGTGCAAAACTGCATAGGACATTTAAATTCTTATGGATTGTATTCCAACATCATTAATATAAACCCTTTTTATTTAAAAAACTTCTATTCTCCAAACAAAATTTCAATTGTAAGCTTTATTCTTTTAGTATAAATAAATTAGTTTGCACACGCATTTACAAACAAAATTAAAGAAAGCAAAATATAGAAATATCTATAAATTAATAAGACTAATCTCAGTGAGCTGTCTGCTTATGATACTTAATTTTAGCACAGTTTGAACTTACAATATGATAAATGATATTCAGTGGAGTCACAAACTATGCTGTATCTAATTACATGACTTCAATTATACATTATCCAAGAAAAATGTAAACAAATTAACAAAAATATAAATAAACAAATAAAAAGACCTTTAAAATTTCCAAATTTTGTAATATTTAAGCAGCCTTTTTTAAAAAACTTTTGGGCACCATACATGATTATATACATTAATAAAATTGCTTACTTTATGATGAAAGCATGTATATTTTATTTTTCCTTTAGTATCCTTTCTGAATTTGATGTGCAGTATTCTACATAATAAATTATTTTCTAAAAATAATACTTAAAGATAACAGGGGCTTAATAAAAACAAAAATTATTGAAAAGAAAAAAATCATCTAGTTTTTTTCTTCTTATTTTTCTTGCTTCAGTAAATGCATGAGTAAATACACAGTAAATAGATGTAAATGTATGCTTCTCAATTTTTTATTAATAATTATATTATTTTTTATAATTTTATTAATACACACATATAAAAAGCATCTGTGTTATATACATATTGTGCTGAAAAGTAATGTATTTACATTTGCAATTCAATAAACATAAGTATTCTATTCTAATCAATATTTATCAACAAAAAGTGAGCTTTTTTATGCATTGAACATTAAGGGGACTTGGAACAAAATATAACATAGTTCATGACTCCACAATATTTTTAAATCTGAAAAATTTACAAATCTACACGAGAAAAAAACTCTGGAACCAGGGATTTTATATTAATTATATTTTACTTTTTTATTTTTTGATTTGAAAAAGTTTTTAAACAAATAATTATACTTAATTTTGGTAAAACTGACTTATAGCTACCCGAACCATTCGCCCTCTATTTTGAAAAAACTTAACTACTTTTTCCCCTCTAATAACTGTATCCAAATTTAATAAGTGTATGTAACTATATCTAAGTGTAAATGTTAATAAAAAAAAAAAGAAAAAAAAAACTTACATTTACTGCGTATTTTTCACTTATAGCGGTCTTCGCTGTATATATAACTGTAAATAAATTAACTATAAATAGAATGGAGATAGACACAATTCGAAAGATCTAACTTTAATCAGTTTATCTAACAAAAAATAAACTCTGTCTAAATGGAAATATTAATAAATAAAAAAGGAATAAAACTTACATTTTTATGCGTACTTTTCACTTGGAATGTACATCTAGCGATCTTTACTGTATATATAACTATAAATAAAGTATATCTAACTATAAATGTACTTTTTACACGAAGATTAATAAATAAAATGGATGTAAGAAAACTTACTTTTTTAGACTGTATTTAGTCTAAGTCCCTGCTGTAAAAATTATGAACTACTGTACTTTTGTCACGTGACAAATTCTGAACTACTTCAGTTTTTTTTATAAATAATGGCAACTAGAGTGGCTATCTCGACAATAGTGCCTCCAAATGAAATTATGAATGTTTCGGATGTTCTGGCAGAAAGTTGGAATACTCGTCGTCTGATAGAGCAGTTGCAAACTGTGGAATTGACCATGAAGTGGCTTGCCAGGAGGCGTCTGCTAGAGAACAGCATGGTCTGTCTGTGTTGTAACATCCAATGTTCGCTGGTAAAATATTCGGCCAGCATAGATGGTGTCAGATGGAAATGCAAAATGTGCCAACAATGTACAGCAGTAAGAAGTGGCTCATTTTTTTTCCACAGCCATCTGTGTTTGAACACCATTGTTCACATAGCATTTTGCTGGTCGTTGGGTGTTCGGTGGAATAGAAAGAGGCTCAAAAAAGTGTTTCCTATCTGAAATTGCAGACAGATCGGCTGACACCCTGGAAGCACTGATCCAGCAACACATTTTGCCTGGAACCCATATTATCAGCGACGGATGGCGTGCATATAACAATATTAGTGGTCTTTCCAATGGTGTCTATCTCCACAATGTCGTCGTCCATCAACACAACTTTGTTGACCCGGATGACGAGGATATACACACCAATAATGTTGAAAATCTGTGGATGAGAGCAAAGCGTAAGCTAAAATACCAATTTGGGACAAGCAGACCTTTGTTCTCATCCTACCTGCAGGAATTTTCTTTTAGAAATCTGCACGCACACGACGACCTTTTCGTATATTTCCTCGTTTGTGTGGCTTCCTACTACTCCTAAAAATATAAGTTCGTATTTTTGTTATTTATTCTTCTTTATGTAAAAAGATTTAGAGTTAATATACGTCATTTATTTACAGTTCTATATACAGCAAAGACCGCTATAAGTGAAAAATACGCATGTAAATGTAAGTATTTTTTTCTTTTTTTTTTATTAACATTTACACTTAGATATAGTTACATACACTTATTAAATTTGGATACAGTTATTAGAGGGGAAAAAGTAGTTAAGTTTTTTCAAAATAGAGGGCGAATGGTTCGGGTAGCTATAAGTCAGTTTTACCTTAATTTTTTATACTTTAATTTTTATATTGCTTTTGTTTAACACTAATTGTTGCTTCTTCATTTTCTATGGATTACTTTTATTGCTTTTCTTGTCACATCTTTGCTTCTATTGATATAGAGTCACCTGGTGGTAGATTATGAAATTTAAGATAGATCACATATTGCACTAATTATTTTTCATTGTTAGTATTTAATGACAGTGGCTAAAAAACCCTATCTATGCTTCTAATTATTTTATCCTTTTGTATTTTTTTCCTAATAGAGTTTGGAGAATTTATTTTACACAAATAATTACAGTCTATAAAAAATGGTGACTAGCTGACTAGTGAATTGAAAATCTCTGGGCAATTAACTGATTGACATCACTAGAATGTAAGTTTTTCTAATGTTTCCTTTTCATTTCACTCTTCCACTACCACTGCATGTTTTTGTTCTTTTATAACTTGGCATGTTGCACTATATGTAAACTACAGTCAATTGGAAAAAAAATTATAGTAAACATTCTTTGATACAAATTGCATATTTGTATATAAATCACTTTTTAATATTCTATAATGATAGAAGTATTAAATATATAGCTAGCTTTTACATGAACTTCTAAATGTATTCCATAAATTCTAAGACTCATACAGATGTGTTTAGTAATAAAAATTATTCCATCTCGTATCTCTACATGTAAATAGAGGATAATTCCAAATGATATTGTTAAAACAGATCTTCAGACAAATTGTTTTCCTTTATAGTTATTTTTTACCAGCGGATAGTGCATTTTAATAATGCATAAAAATTAAATGCTGATGTATACTGAATGCAATTATCTGTAAAAATGAAAATACAAAAGAATAATCAATTTATCTGCAGTATATATTTCTTATGTCAGCCAAATTACCATGTTATGCAATACAGTGACTTACTTATTTCATTCACCTTTTAGTTTCAAAGTATTTACTTTCTTAATTAATTAGTTTTTTTTACTTATTAGCACATGTTTTTACATACTTTGTTCAATTTATTATTTATTACTCCCAAATTGCAAATAAAAATTCTATTTAAATTATTATAATGGAATTTTGATTGATGTTAGAAATGTATAAAGTAAGTAAATTTATTAATTTTTGGTAATTACATTCATATAAATAAATACCTTTAGTATATATCATAATTTAATTTCTTATAGAAAATACTAATCAATTAACGCTTATAAATCCGAAACAATTTCCATGTAAAACAATATCCAAATTAATTATAAACACATGAAAAAATGAATATACTTTTTATTGACATCTAATTTTTTAATAGATTCATAGACTAAACAGTGACAGTTGCAAGAGCAGAATTTAATGAGATGGAATGCATTAGCTCCATTTTAATCAGTTTAAATTTGCATTTTTAAGACAGGGAAATAACTAGTCATTTTAATAACTTTGCAATTGCACTAACCATAATATATTATATATAAGAAATTAAGTACACCACTAAATTAGATCCTGTTCCAAGTAATTACTCACCAATTATTATTTACAAATCCATCACAATTTTCATATCCTGGTAGTTGTTATTGTTTGTTACATATCCGTTTAAGAACTTAGATATCAGATGGTAGGTGGGTCCAATTTTCATCTATTTATAGCTAAATCATGTGGAATAAAAATTATGCTGGATATATAAATGCTGATTGATATTTGCTTTATGTAGGATCCAGTTTAATGCTACATTTGGTTCTTCTATTTTAATGTTTTATTGATTGTTTTATTATTCCTTTATAATTATACTCATTCTAATAATAATAAATTTTATCAAAATTAAAATTTCTTATCATTAATTATTTTACTTGGAAAATATATTCATAGTAAAAAGTGATTATAGTAAAGAACATACTAAATCAGCAGTGCATTGAAACTTATGGTCATTTTTAATAGTTGTCCTGATATAGTAAAATAATAATCTCAGTTTAGTCAATTTAATGACACTGTTGATCTTAATCTGTCATTAGAATACTCAAATGTCACATGACCCTTCAGGTAACTAACTAACTTAGTCACATTTTTGTCACCTAAAAACATTCAAATCAATAACTTAAAATTTCAAACATTAATTTGCCTAACTACTGGCTGGTATCAATTATATAGAAGACTAACAATTAGAATGATTAATTACTGTTGTCAAATGCATGTTAAGAAATAAGATAGAGTCTGTCTATTACATTGTTTGTATGAGCCCAGCATTTATAAAAATATGACATCTTAACACAAATATTAAAGGATGTATTATATTACTGTTGAGTTTTGTTTTATAGTTAATACATATATACACTTATTTCAACAACCCAAATTAATTTGGAAACATTTCAATATGGTTCGGGTCTTCTCAAATTAAAGTTAGGTGATTTTAAATATTTTCAGATTTAATTAATTATTTTTTATAAAGTTATATTTCTTATGGTGTTTAGATATTGTAAACTGTCCAATATTATTTAATAGCTGTATAATTATTTTTAAGTTTATATTACAAGTTTATACCAAGCAAGAATGAAATTGATTCTACAAACATGTTTAACAAATGGACTATTTATTTAATGATACGTTCTAATACATATATCCATTCCAGTCTTATGACATATATAAATGAGAATAACAATAATACTATAAAAAAGACTCTATACTATATATATATTGCACATCTCATTTTTTCACCCTAAAATTAAAAGAAAATATTCAGATATAAGAAGGTAAATAGAACATATTTATAAAAATTAAGTTTCCACTTAATAAATCTCAGACTAATAATATTAATATCATTAGATAACTTGGTTTCAGCTTGCACATGATAAAATACCATTATATTTCACTATTTATATATGTATAGGTGTCAGGTGTAATAAAAGAAACAGTTTCATTATTTTTGTTATTAGAGTATACAGATAACATTTATAACAGAGTCTGAAAGCATTTTATATAGGATATATTTATAGAACATTTGAAAAATGTAAAATATTACAACATATTTTCCAGAGAGAAGAACTGAATATCCTCTGAAATGTAGGAAAAGATATTCACTCACAGTTTAATAAAAATCAGCAAAGACTTAATAATATTTGCATCATTTTATTAAAAACTATGTGAGATCTGTGTCCCATTTTTATGCTTCACAAGCTATTATTTGATTGTGATATATATATAATATTAAATATTTGTAAATACAGTAACTTAATAATTAAAAAATATTTTATCCACTTAGGAGTGCTTTCGATTATCCCAGTAATCTGTGTCAACTAAAGCTTTGAAATGCTAACTTCCCCACAATTTCATGATCTTAACATTTGTTGCTTGCCTGTTAATTAAGTCATGTTTATGTTTGTATATTAGCATAGCTTCCTTTATCTTTCTTTTATTGTACACTCTACAAGTGCTCATCTAATTCCTTTCTGTCTATCGTATATACATTGTGCTATACAATTGCAATCCATATTCTTATTTTTCAAGTCACCTATTCTATATTTGACTTTATAATACCTCTCCTATTCTTCAAACACCCTTATATGGAAAAATAAAAATAACAAAAACTTTTTTACTTTTTCCCAAACCTGATCAAATTATAACCACGTATTTTCTAAAGTTAGGCCTCCTAAGTTTCTCAAAATAAATGTTTATTTTAAAATTTAAAAAACCTTCAGTAACAAACTTAACTAAAATAAATTAAATTTACATACCACTTTGTTATAAATACCTCTCCTATTCTTTAAACACCCTTATATAGAAAAATAAAAGACTTTTTTACTTTTTCCCAAATCTGATCAACTATACCCACGTGTTTTCTAACGTTAGACCTCCCACACGTTGCTTTTTTCTCATAATAAATGTCTATTTTAAAATTTAAAAAAACCTTCAGTAACAAACTTAACTAAAACTAATTAAACTTACATACAACTTTTTTATAAATATCCTTACGCTAACACACATTCAACAAGAACAACTTTTTTAAAAAAAAAAACGTCTATACTTAAGATGGCGAACAAAAACCTTTCAAACAGTTAAACACAAAAATTTTCAATCTTTCAAATAACCCACCCTCTCGATCACAATTTATACTTTCATACACAATAATTACACAATAATTAGTGTGCTGCTCTCAAAAAATCAACTTCACACATAACTAACAACAAGCTAAAAAAATTTAAAAAATATCAAAATTTTACTTAGCTCCTTGTCATATTCCTGTGAAGTGTAATCATATTTTTTTTAAAAAAATTATATAGCGAATAACTTTAAAAAAATATTTTTATTGCTAGAGGATATAAGTAAACAAATAAGTAACTTTGTCAAAACATTTGTCTTTGTTGGACAAATCTTAATTTACTCATCAAAAGAGTTCTACAATTTGTTCACTCTACAGTTATTTGTTTTATTAGATCTTATCGCTTTTTAGTAATGCTTTACATATCAAAGCAGATTTGGATGCTGAGGCTTAGTACAGATTCCAATGCTAAATAACAATTTTAAATAAATTACTTTTATATACTATTGCTTTTTTTCATATTTATTGAATGAAAGTGAAACAGGATTCCCATTAATTATAACATGATGATACTGCAAAATATTATTGAAAGAAGTTTTACAATATTCTGAAAACGTAATAGGAATATCATAATAATTTATATGTACTTTTTTTACCAGCTTAGTGGATATAATAATATTGAATTTATAATTAAAAGTACATATCTTTAATGAATTGGTTATGTGAAGCAAAGAAAAAAAAATAGACTTCTAGAAGAATTTTATGGTAATATTAATCAACTTTATTAGTGAGAAAGACAAACTATCATTTAGACTGAAATAATTATCTTAGAGATACTGTAAGAAGATTCAGGATGAAGGACACTATAAGTGTCTTTGACTCTTTAGGTAGACGCTACTTTTCTATTCCAAAACCAAAATTAAATATTTTTTCTAAAAACAAATCTTTTATTTAGATATAATATTATAAAGGAATATAAATCTATTTATAGCTATAAAATACTAAAAATAGTGACATAAACACACACATTTTAATATATTAAAATAAACTATATTAATGAAGTGAAAATATTTTACTTTTTACCCATCCCCTCATTGCAGATCGATTACAAATTCACAATATATATATACAAAAAACTATACACAAACTTTTTTATAAATCCTGATTTATTATAATATGAATTATTATAACGTACTATAATATACTCCAATGTTTCGACTATATTATTTTATAGTCTTTATCAAGGAACAACTAAAAAATACATAAAAAAAACGTAACAAAATACAAATACCTCTTACCTTAAAACTCTTCTAACAAATAATTTTAACTTTTAAGTACACTCGTTTCTTAAATACCTTTCTTAAAATAATTTCCTATAATGACTTAATTAAATCAACCTATTATCTTCTTATTTGTTAGAAGAATTTTAAGGTAAGAGGTAATAGTATTTTGTTGTATGTATTATGGAATATTTATATTTATTGTTGTTTAGGTATTTTTTAGTTGTTTCTTGATAAAGACTATAAAATAATATAGTCAAAACGTTAGAATATATTATTGTGAATTATAATAGTTCATATTATAATAATTCAAGATTTATAAAGAAGTTTGTGTGTGGTTAGTTGTATATATATATTGAAATCAATGGCCTATTTTTAAAATAGAAGACTTTATTTGTTATTTTTTAAAATATTTAAACTTACAATACTATTATTCTACACGAATGAAGACAGTTTTTATATTATTTATTTTTTACTTACAATACTATGTATTCTAAATAGCAATGCATTATCTATTTATATGAACGTATTTATATTTTAAGCCAAAGGTCATCATAATACATATAATTAAAAGTTATTCAATGAGTACAAAAATCACATAGTATATTTTGATATATGTATATATATATGCATTAAATAACTTCCACATAACTACACATACTTTTGAAGTAATATGAGTAAAAATACAATAAAAAATAAAGACCCCACTATCCTGTCGTGCTGAGTAAAAAAATCAGACATATTAATGTTTAGCTGAGGTTTATAATTATATCTAGCCTAGAAAAAATCTCTAGTTTAATAAATGAGTAATAATAATCGTTGTTATATTTATTTTGAGTGGATAGGGTCAAAGTTGTGCATGTAATGAGGTTGACACTTGTAAATCAAAATGTAACAATTTAATATTTTGACTATTGTATGAATATATTACCGATATCTTAATAATAAAAGAAATTTGTATTAATTAATTATCATATAAATATTTATTTTCTAACATTTTTTCGCACCTTCCTTCACTTTTTCATAAACTAGAACACTGAATAAGCCAACTTTTTAAAATCATTTCCGACAATAAAATATCCTTCTATCAAAGTGTAACAAAAAGAGATATAGTTGAATCGTCGCTTTGTTTTGTTGAATGGTAAATTTCTGCCTTTCACTTCTTTTAAAAAAATAAATTTATCATCTGACATTTGATAAGTTTAACGTTTAAGGAAATTAGTATCAAAATAAATATATTTTAATTATAGATTTTAGCCACTTTTGTAATCCAGCCACTATAAGTTAATGTTTGATTTGCGAAATGTATGTTGAAGAGCAGGCAATTTGATTGTTTTTATTGGAGAAATATGTCTGAGAGTACAATATAATAGACATTTACAATTAAGCAATGTGTTGAAGGTTTGCAAATGTTTTAAAGTTCATTGCGGAAGTTAACAACAGCGCCATAACATGTCAAGTAATCAGAATGAACAATAAACATATTTATATATGAACTTGTTTTATTTTTCAGATTATTTTGTATAAATATTCATTGGAAAATTCACCATTAACATTTTATTATTTTTAATTTGTTATTTTCAGTTAGATTGGCCATGAACATTTATAAAACGCTATTAATATGATAATAAATAATATTAAAATGGTGTATTAGCAAAATCTTGACTGTACTTAAAATGTTAATATTGTTAATATTTTAATAATGATATATTAGTTTGGATTGATCAAATGGTATTATTCTCTATATTAATTGATATTTTGTGCATTTGTATCCTACATCAACAACTTATATTACTCTATGAATTCAAACTTTCTCATTATCATTTAAATATTAAGTCTATTTAATATATAAATAGAAAATATTATTATTGAAAGTCTGTGCATAATTTTTAGCTTAAACTTAGAAAATAATGTGTTTTTTTTTTCAAAATTCATTCTGAAAGTTTGTTCTATATCTTTTATCTTTTGGTAGATTATGAATAAAATTAGCACTAAAACGAAATTTAATTAAAGAGGGTGTATCATCAAATCTTAGATAACTTGTATTTGTATTACAGATAGAAAGTTATATGTTAATTAAAAATTCACAAATTTAATGTATATAGTTCATGCATATGTTGCAATAGCCATTTTCATATTTTGCAGGTCAATGTCTCATAGACTACTTCTACTTTGCATTCATAGAGAATGCTTTATATATGGTAAATTATACTTTTAGTAGACTTTAGTTCCATTTAGAATGCCTCAAAGACAAAGACAATGATTGTAGCAATTATTTGAAGTCTGAATGACATCACAAAGTCCTTTTTTTAAATCAAAAAAATGAGAGGGCCTGAAACAAAATTACATGTTTGTACTGACTAAATAGGTAATAAGAATAATATCATCATTTACATATTATAAAGAAAGAAAAAGAGCATGTTAGGATTGCTTGTCCTCCTGAAAATGTTAAATATATACATACAATATAAGTATTTAATGAACACTGAAAAAGAATTTAATTTGTTAATGAAGGTATGAATAAAAAGAATATCTTATTAAACAGTTAGTCAATTGATTAGAAAGCATTGACTCTATGTAAAAGGTTAGTAAAAAAATCCTGTAAAAGAAATGGTATTAAGCCATTTATTGCAAATAAGAAATTGCTATTTCAGTTCAAGTAATAATATAAATTTATATAGCTTTTCATGAATTTTTCAAAGTCTGCAAAATATTGCTATTATTAATTTGAGACTAGTTTAAATAATAGTTTAATATTTAATAGAGAGGGTCAATAATGTTACTGTGATTGTAACAAAAACATGGCTGATTTTTTCAAGAAATTATTGTACTTTTAAAATTTACAAACTTAACATTTCTTAGCCATTTGTATTCTTTGAATTATTTACAAACTTAACATTTCTTAGCCATTTGTATTCTTTGAATTTCATCAATTATGAAGTGGGAGAATAAGATATTTTCTGAAACTGATCATAGGAACACATTTAAATATGAATATATCAATAAATTTGATTTATTATTTCAGTTTTTTTTTATAATTCCATATTTGTTGAGTAATGTTTTGATGTATACTGTATGCGCATGTTAAAACATTTATACTATATACAAAATATATTATAAACATATATATATATTCAACATGTATAATTCAAAAATTAAATTGTATTATTTGTATATACATAGTATTAAAACATCCGTATTTTACAAATGTGTGTTTCAAACATTATATGTGATTCATTTTTACTCATGGATTTTAGTATTTGTGTGATGACTTAAAACAAATGATGCAGAATTTTGGAGACTGCTATTTAGTTAAAAAGATAATTAAAATAATTATTAATTAATTAATTGCAAAGCACAGGTCTTTCTAACTACTCTTCTACACTTCATAAAAAAAAAAATTCCTCATCAATTCAACTGCCTTATGGTGAAAATGACTAATGTTGGATTGTTAGTTGGGTTGATGATTGAACAGATGCCTAAAAAGTCTTGAATGTGTTTGATATCATTTTGCCCTGAATTCAGAACCACAATCATGAAAGTTATTAAAACAGGCAGAACTCTCCATACAGTACTGCCACTCAGTGCAAGCCAGAGCAATCAATGCATAAAATCCCTGTCTAGCGCCTACTCATCCAATATTCCCAGACTAGTTTCTAGCTTGTGGCTTTTGTCAGTGAGAAGCTGCACCTAGATTTTAAGATATAATGTAACTCTTAGCAGTCACCTTTTACCTCTATTTAACTACAAAACTATGAGAATAAAATTTAAAACACAAAAATATTTTCAATCCAAGCTCATTAGCTTATATAGTCATATAGCTCTGAACTCAGTTCAGTTCCTATACATTTTGTTGTTGTTGGTTCTTAATAACCATAACCACCACTATTCTATTAGGCAGGATTGGTATTAAACCACTAAACATCACATGGTCATCATTTCTTATGCTTGCTCATAACTATCATTAAAACAGGCAAAACTCTTCATACCATAGTGCCACTTAGGGCAATCCAGAGTAATCAATGGATGCCAGAAGGCTTGTGCATAAAATCCCTATTTAGTGCTTATTCATCCAATATCCCCAGACTAGTTTCTAGTTTGTGGCTTTCATCAATGAGGTGCCTTGGATCTGAGAGCACTGCACCTAGATCTTAGGATCTAATGCAACCAACCCTCCAGCAGCCACCTTTTACCTCTACTTAACTACACAAGCTAGAAACTAGTCTAGGAATATTGAATGAGTAGGCATTAGATAGTGTTTTTATGCACATGTCTTCTGGCATCCATTGATTACTCTGGCTTGCAATGAGTGGCACTACTGTATGGAGAGTTTTGCCTGTTTTAATAACAGTTATGAGCAAGCATAAGAAATGGTGATCATGTGATGTGTAGTGGTTTAATATCAATCCTGCCTAATATGATAGTGGTAGATATAGCTATTAAAGAACCAAAGACACCAAAATGTGGGTACTGAACTGAGTTCAGACCTACATGACTATATAAGCTAATGAGCTTGGATTAAACATATTTTTGTGCTTTCAATTTTATTCACATAGTTTTGTAGTTAAGGAGAGCTGGAGAGTTGCATTAGATCCTAAGATCTAGGTGCAGTGCTCTCCAATCCAAAGCTCATCACTGTTGAAAGCCCCAAGCTAGAAGCTAGTCTTGGGATATTGGATGAGTAGGTACTAGACAGGGATTTTATGCACAAGCCTTCTGGCATCCATTGATTAATCTGACTTACACTAAGTAGTACTACTATGTGGAGAGTATTGCCTGCTTTTAATAAAAGTTATGAACAAGCATAAAAAATGGTTATTGTGTGGTGTTTAGTGGTTTATCATGATAGTTAAGGAATATACACTATCATCATACCATGAATGATTTTATTAATGTAGCATATATATTATAAGGATTGGAAGGTTCCATCTTTACAGTTGATTATGATATCAGTATATATATATATATATACTAAAAGAAGGGAATGAAAAAAGGAGAGATGTATTTTTTATTATGCATAAAGTTTGGAATTATTTATTAGTAAAAGATAATGGATAACTTTTATTTGTTAGATGTACATATCTTTTTTTATAGAATTAATTAGTAATATACATTACAATATCTTTTAAGATTATGGTAGAAAATGTTACAATTTTTTTTGTTTATTATCTTAGTTCAATTTTATTTTATTTTTCTTGTTTGTTTTCCATTTACATGGTAAATGTTTGTGATTCTAAATTTTGGCAAAGATAATGATATATACAAATTAAATAGAAAAGCTATATGAAAATTATTTTAGGAACTGCTAAGAATTAAAATGTATCCAGATAAATCTATTTATTTATTAACAAAATGATTTATGATTTACAAATATGTATTTATGTATTTTTGTGTACCATGAACTATTTATATATTTATTTTAAGTATCTATATTATTTATTTGGTTAGTTTTTTTAAAAATCTACAGACATTTGAATTAACAATAGGATTTATATCAATATTTCTCATGGAAATGTTAAGTTGAAATGCCATGTCAATCAATGACATAATAAAGATAAAGGAGATATGAGATCATGCTTTTATATTTTTTATTACTGCCAATTATTTTGTCTGGAAAAGAAGTAATAACAAACTTTGTTATTGCTAGATTTTTTTGTCTTCAATTAAAAAAAAATTAAAGAAACTTTATCTGAATTAAGTAAGTACCAAAGAATGAGTAGATAGAAGAAATTTTCTGCTATGGTTAATTTCTCTTTGCTTATTCCCCTCTAGCTTCCACCTCAAAAGTGGATAATCACCAATAAGCATGCATAGGATGGAAGAAAAACTGTTTTAAATGACAAGCTATCCCGTCTGGAGAATAGAAATAATTTTATGATGGTAAAATACCATATAAAATATTTTTATTTCTATTAGTTCACCTTAGTGTGATGTGCAGCAAGAATACTTTAAAAGGATCAACCTTAACTGGTCAGAAAATGTACACATTTGTCAATAAAAGATTATTTATCATATCGGTAGAATTTAAGCAAGACTAAACATAAATCTTTCAAGTAACTGTCAATTTAATAAAAAAAGAAAGATATTAAAAAGTTCAATTAACCTAATTAATTTATATATAATATATATATAAATTAAAGGGTATACATATTTCTTTTTTTGTTATATATATTTTTTGTTTCTTTAATATGTCATGATAGATCAAAACCCTATATCAGGTATTGGCTTTCTTATTTTTTATAATATACCTATTATAACGGTCCGATGGAGTCGGAGTGTTACCGTATCTGCACTACAGAGCACCACTAGGCTACTTAGAACCTAGAAAATTTATATAGTAGGCAGATATGTAAGTTAAAAATTTTTTATTTTATTTTATATATTTTAATCCCAGCCATTAGCCCATTGTCACTAGCTCAGGGAGATGCAGAGATTTATAAAATATTAATTCTTATCTAATAATATTTCATTTAAAAAATAAATAAAAGAATCCACTGCCAGTAATTAACACACAAACAACATTTATTAAAGCACATATATAATCATTTAAAATTCGAGGAATAACATTTATTATTTTAGATTTTAATATTAACTTTTAATTTAAATTATTATTTTAAAATTTTAAACCATCCGCACAGATGAATTTAATAATATTTTTTAAGATTGTCGAGTATGAATAAACTACATAGATTGCATTTGAAAAGAAAATATTCTATCCCTGATTTAACCTTAGGCCAAAAGTTCGCAGCCAAACCAACGTCAATCCATATGATATATCGATGTATTCAATGCAGTATGAATACGACAACACAAATATACTGTCAGGAATGTACATCTGAACAGCATGGTTAAGAAGACATTGACTCTCATCCAGACAGGAATGCTACATCTATCTGGCAAGAAGAACAAAAAAAAACTCCATAGTGTGCCGGTCAGATTTGTATGTTCACGTAACAAGATCTAGCATCTAGGCAAAAGTACCTCGAATCCAATCATGTGCAAGATACACAGGTCAGGAACACTCATGAACTCTGCCCTATTTTTATATTTCCCAGATCTATAACATTATGAGCAACAATCCCGATGACATCGATTAATTTACATCTCACTCACCGGCATCAGTCATTGGAGACACAAAAAGACTCTAGGCTAAACTTATATGATAGAATAACTTAATAACTAGCTATATTTTAGAGCAATGAAGGCTCGTGACCTAGCATATTAATTATGTATTGAGCGGAGATCATCTAGTCATATTGAGCATAAGTAATAACTTAATATTTTAACTTAACTAAAAGAAAGCAATGGTCCGAGTTTGATATATATTTAAGATTTATTATTAACAAAATTATGTCGGGTTATTTACCTGACATGAGCCTCGTAAGTATTATAGATATGTGTTTGATTCATATTTAATGATAACATAAGATTTGCAGCTATGCCAATAATATATATGTGTGATTTAATGAATTAGCACTATTGGAATATATTACTAAAATACTATTACACCCCCAGAGATGAAAAAAGCATTTATTTGGTTACACCCCCAGAGATGAAAAAAGCATTTATTTGGTTACATTCAATATTATGATTAATTGGAGTTATAGATAATTAATGCGTGGGGTGGATAATGAATAATTATATAAACGATACTAAATCTATTGCATTAATACGTATATTAAACTAATGGAAAATGTCTGTTTAAAGAAATCATCTCATTTCAGCTTATGACTATTTCTGGGCGACTAATAAGAAACTGAAAGGTGGTGCGTGCATGGTAACTGATTGGGTTGGTCCAATTATGGATCCTGGAGTGTGCTTCATGAAATTTAAGAATGAAGTTGACCGATTTCCTCTGAAACGTAGGCAGGGTCAGTATTGAGATGAATGATGGTCAGCTATGTCATTATCAGGCTGGATTTTCCAGAGCGATCCCCATATAAAGCATGCACATAAGAACAAGGATGACCCCAGGGTGGTTTTACAGCCTGGTTTAAGGACATTGAGAATGACGATGGGGCTCAACTGAGCGAATACATCCATGTGAGAAAGAAGCATGAACATATATAAAAATGAAATGGCCTTTATGCACGTAATGCTTAATAATATAATATAAACATAATTCTAAAGATTAAAGATTATCGAAACATATTTATTGCCCATAAATGATGAAATATTCAGCGTAATGATATGGCTTCATTAAGCAAACATGGATAATAATTATACTTAAATATAAAACTAAGATCTTAAGATTCCCCTCCCCCTTTACATTATGTTACTTAATATTATTCATTACTTTCCATACATTTAATAAATCTCAATTTTGGTTAATCAATGTCCTTGTGAAAATATATAAATTATTACAAAGTAAGTGGGTGGTGGTAATAGCTAAGATGGGTTTACATATATAATATAATTTAAGAATAAAAGATAGCACATTATTTAGGAAGGAAAATGTGAAAAAAAAACAGATGTCGATCTGTTTTTCTACAGTAAACATAAAAATATAATTACTTTATTTATCTAAAATCGCGAGCACCTGGGCAAGTTGAATAAGACTTGTTTTGATCAAATTATAAATTATTTACCCAGTAAATGCTGGGTGGGGAAATGAAAATGAATTATATGCTTGCGATTTTAGAATACTATTGGCATTTATTTTAAAATATAAATACATAAATCTTAATGAAAATTATTTGCCGCTTGGAAATAAAAGAAAAGGAAAAACATTTTATAGGAGGCTTAATATAGATTAGTTATATAGAGTTATATGAATACATATTTTGAAGACATTTAAAATAGGTGATTAAAATATAAATATTACAGAGAAGGCAGGATTTAAGAATTGCAAGCGGTCAAAGTTCTTTTACCTTGCTTATTTAGAAGAGCGATTTCACTAAGAGTCAGTCCATCAGTATTGTTTCACTAGATCTAGGGTAGCATTATTATTTGAAAATTAGCATTTCATTTTCACTGGAAAAATACGTAAAGTTCATTGGTACGGGATGCAGAGCTTCATTCATGGGAACGGCATATTAGAATGGAGGGAAAAGGTGAAATTTCTTCTACTCATGACACATTGAGTGAGAATCAAAACTGGCATGGAATATGTATAGCAACATAGTTATTTAATGGTCTCCTCTCTTTGTGGATTCAAATCCAGCAGTATATATACTTTTATCTTGAAGCTGTAACTTAGCAACTACTGCTGGACCTTAGGCAGTTTAAGCACTTAAGTTTAATCTGGAATAGTTTGACTGGATATTCTTATCTAGTAAAATGTTTGAAACAATGCAAGTTTGTTATCAGTTTCTCGAACGATTGTTTTAAAATATATCTTATGATTTTAAAACAAGCTAGCGTGGACAATTTCCACTAATGGGTTTATTTTATTATTACCAATTCGTAATCTTTTACTTTAATCTAAGAGGTCTTCCAGGTAATTGTTTTTTGAGTGACTTCTTAACAAGATTGCATCATTTCTGGCTACAAAATTATAAATGAAAAAATAATAAGTTTCATATATAATACCTTACATATATAATATAACTATTAATTTATTCGCAATCTCCTACACTGAAATATATAGATATTTATTATTTATGCCCGTATATACATGAGAATATTATTAAATAAAATATTTTAAAATTAAAATACATACGTGTTAATGTGATTTATGTTATAATACTAACTGAAAGAAATATATATATTATTAGCTATGTATATACGTGCGTAAAAGCAGGGTTGAATACACTTAGGTGGTAGGAGATTGGATGTGGGCTGTGAAGCAGGATCTGAGCATCAGATCATCTGCTTCATTTTTCTGAATTTACTGAAAAAAATGAAAAAATGTTAAAAAAAAAAAAGCTTTTACTTGATGTCCAGGTAACTAAAGAACAACTTTGGATTGGCGATGTATCTAAAAGAAATTTTTATTTTACTCTGTCAGAGTGCTACCTTGTTTTGACTCAACATTTATACTAAATATCCTAACTCTCTCTGCTATATTAGAAATTTTATGACTTTCATTTATGATAGAATACCCTCTCTGCTATATTAGGAATTTTATGACTTTCATTTATTATAGAATACCCTAACTCTCTGCTATATTAGAAATTTTATGACTTTCATTTATGATAGATGACCCTCTCTGCTATATTACTGGAAAATTTTTTCACTGTCTTAAAAAAAAACTGCTTGGTTAATAAAATAAAATATAAAAAATTATGGTATAATATATACAAATTATTATAGTCCTAAATCATTTACCATTGCCTATCCATGTCATCATGTTCTATCCATCCAGCTTCTCCTCATTCTACACTCTCCCCCTCCCATACTTAATTTACATTTATTTAAATAATGATTGCTATCCTGCCCTTTATTTCTTAATATTAATTATTTCTAGATCTAGTTTACACCAAGACAAATACATATATATCTATGCTCATTATTTATTATTTAGCTCTTTAATGCAAAGTATATCATAAAAATTATTATAACTTCTACCTGGCCTTCTTTATGTCTTCTTTCGTGATCTGTTTTGGAGTTGTTCTTCAGCACCTGAAACATCTTAACAAAATGATTGATTAACGATTGCATTGCTACATTTGATACACATATTTTGGAAAAAAAATTCTATATAACTTTTATTATGAATCATTGCTTTTAAACTTTTTATTCTAAATAACTCGATCACCTATTGGCAAATTTATAGTGGTATTGCTACCAGGCACACCAGCCAAAGGGATAGGGCTATATGTTCTGACCAGATGATCTGCTATTATTGGGTTGTATACTTTTCTAAGATCTATACTTAAATAGTTATACATTTACAGCTTTAACAGAAAAAACATTATTATGGCTTTAGCACATATTTATATAAGAGAATGAAAGTATAACAAAAACTGTCATTATTTTATTTCTTTAATTGACTTATGACCGTTATATACGCATGGATATTATTAAAAACATTTCAAAAAAAAAATCTGCACATTTGCAATTATTAGAATCTTTATTTTATTATTTTTAACAATGAAAGCATTTTAGAAGCTGTCACTTATTTAACTCTCAGACTTGGACATATTATAAATTTAAAAATACTTATTTAACAGATGTATTAACAAGGAAAATTTTTTTATATTTAATGTCATTATCCAAAACATTTATGAAAAAAATATTATATATTATCATTATTTAGTGCACACATTACTTATCTTTTTATCTTTAAATGTGAAAGCCCCTTAAAAGCTGTCACTAATTTAATTCTCTCAGACTTGGAAATATTATTATTTGAGACATTTATTAAAAAGTTATGTAGAATATCATTTAAAGCATTTATGAAAAAATTATTATATATTATTTAGCGCACACTTCAAAACTTGGGCATATTATATTTATTTATAACATATTTATTAAAATGGAAAAATTATTATATATCTCAATATTATTATTCTATAATGTACACACTTCTTTACTATCTTTTTATCTTTAAATGTGAAAAACCCCTTAAAAGCCATCACTATTTTATTACATTGTAAACTCGAAAATACTTGTTATTTAAAATCATTTATGGAAACTTTTATATATATAAATGCTACTATTTAGAACACATATTTTATTTTTATTATAAATGTGGAGGCCCCTTAAAAGCTACCACTATTTTATCATACTGTAAACTCGAAAATACTTTGTTGTTCAAATCATTTATGGAACATTTATATATATATATATAACATTATTTAAAACACATACTTTTTATTTTTATTATAAATGTGGAGGCCCCTTAAAACTACCACTATTTTATTTATGGGCATCCTGCATGTAATTTCACGTTTATGGCCAAGAAAAAAAAACATTATACAACATCTTATTTACTTCTTTGAAAAAAACACATTTTATTTTATAAAAAATGAGAGCCCCTTAAAAGCTGCCACTCTTTTATATCACTGGAAACCTACATGTATACGAAAACTATAAACATTATTTGGGAAAACGCTTCTTTATCTTTAATTAATATAAAAGCCCCTTAAAAGCTGCTACTTCTCTTTACTTTTTAAAAACTCACGAGAATTAGACATGCAATGAACATTTATGGACAAGGAATAAAACATGATATCACACCATTATTATTCAAATCATATACGTGAAAGAAAACAAAGCAAAACTGCCACTAATTTATTTTATAAATTCGTGAAAACGAAAAAAACTTTTAAAACTTTTATGCTGAAAAAAAAAAAATTAGTATATGACATACTATTTACTTGAAACATATTTTTATGTATATACTGAGAGAAAATATTTATATTTATCTTAACAATGACTCACAGGGAGTGTGTACCAATATTCAAAAAATTTTTAAGCTGGGTGTGCGAAAAAATTTTCAAAAAAAAGTTTTCAAAATTTTTTTTTTTTTTTAAACATGTTATATCTATCACTATCTACTACTATCTCAAGTATATGGGTGTTTGTATTCAAAGCCCTACATTGATATGCCAAACCCGGAGAAAAGAAAAAAAATCTGTGCCGGTCAGATATGTATGTTCACGTAACAAGATCTAGCATCTAGATAAAAGTACCTCGAATCCAATCGTGCACAAGATACACAGGTCAGGAACTCTCATGAACTCTGCCCTATTTGCATATTTCCCAGATCTATAACATTATGAGCAACAATCCTGATGACATCGATTAATTTACTTGTCACCCACCGGCATTGGTCATCTGAGACACAAAAAGACTCTAGGCTAAACTTATATGATAGAATAACTTAATAACTAGCTATATTTTATGAGCAATGAAGGCTCATGACCTAGCATATTAATTATGTATTGAGCGAAGATCATCTAGTCATATTGAGCATAAGTAATAAGTTAATATTTTAACTTAATTAAAAGAAAGCAATGGTTTGAGTTTGATATATATATATATATATTTAAGATTTATTAATAACAAAATTATGTCAGGTTATTTACCTGACATGAGCCTCGTAAGTATTATAGATATGTGTTTGATTCATATTTAACGATAACATAAGATTTGCAGCTATGCCAATAATATATATGTGTGATTTAATGAATTAGCGCTATTGGAATACATTATTAGAATACTATTACACCCTCAGAGACGAAAGGAGCATTTACTTAATTTAAAATGATAATAATTTTACAAGCAGATATTATATTTGGTTACATTCAATATTATGATTAATTGGAGTTATAGATAATTAATGCGCGGAGTGGATAATGAATAATTATATAAATGATACTAAATCTATCGCATTAATACATATATTAAACTAATGGAAATATGTCTGTTTAAAGAAATCATCTCATTACGACTTATGACTATTTCTGGGTGACTAATAAGACACTAAAAGGTGGTGCGTGCATGGCGGCTGATTGGGTTGGTCCAATTATGGATCCTGGAGTGTCCTTCATGAAATTTAAGAACGAAGTTGACCGATTTCCTCTGCAATGTCAGCAGGGTCAGTATTGAGACAAATGGCGGTCGGCTATGCCATTATCAGGCTGGATTTTCCAGAGCGATCCCCGTATAAAGCATGCACATAAGACCAAAGATGTCCCCAGGGTGGTTTTACAGCCTGGTTTAAGGACATTGAGAACGACGATGGGGCTCAACTGAGCGAATATCTCCATAAAAGAAAGAAGCACAAACATATATAAAAATGAAATGGCCTTTATGCACATAATGCTTAATAATATAATATAAACATAATTCTAAAGATTAAAGATTATTGAAACATATTTATTGCCCATAAATGATGAAATATTCGGCGTAATGATATGGCTTCATTAAGCAAACATGGATAATAATTATACTTAAATATAAAACTAAGATCTTAAGATTCCCCTCTCCCTTTACATTGTTACTTAATATTGTTCATTACTTTCCATACATTTAATAAATCTCAATTTTGGTTAATCAATGCCCTTGTGAAAATATATAAATTATTACAAAATAAGTGGATGGTGGTAATAGCTAAGATGGGTTTACATATATAATATAATTTAAGAATAAAAGATAGCACATTATTTAGGAAGGAAAATGTGAAAAAAACAGATGTCGATCTGTTTTTCTACAGTAAACATAAAAATATAATTAGTTTATTTATCTAAAATCGCGAGCACCTGGGCAAGTCGAATAAGACTTGTTTTGATCAAATTATAAATTATTTACCCAGTAAATGATGGGTGGGGAAATGAAAATGAATTATATGCTTGCGATTTTAGAATACTATTGGCATTTATTTAAAAATATAAATGCATAAATCTTAATGAAAATTATTTGCCACTTGGAAATAAAAGAAAAGGAAAAACATTTTATAGGAGGCTTAATATAGATTAGTTATATAGAGTTATACGAATACATATTTTGAAGACATTTAAAATAGGTGATTAAAATATAAATATTACAGAGAAGGCAGGATTTAAGAATTGCAAGCGGTCAAACTTCTTTTACCTTGCTTATTTAGAAGAGCAATTTCACTAAGAGTCAGTCCATCAGTATTGTTTCACTAGATCTAGGGTAGCATTATTACTTGAAAATTAGCATTTCATTTTCACTGGAAAAATACATAAAGTTCATTGGTACTGGATGCAGAGCTTCATTCATGGGAACAGCATATTAGAACAGAGGGAAAAGGTAAAATTTCTTCTACTCACGACACATTGAGTGAGAATCAAAACTGGCGTGGAATATGTATAGCAACATAGTTATTTAATGGTCTTCTCTCTTTGTGGATTCAAATCCAGCAGTATATATACTTTTATTTTGAAGCTGTAACTTAGCAACTATTGCTGGACCTTAGGTGGTTTAAGCACTTAAGTTTCATCTGGAATAGTTTGACCGGATACTATTATCTAGTAAGATGTTTGAAACAATGCAAGTTTGTTATCAGTTTCTCAAACAATTGTTTTAAAATATATCTTATGATTTTAAAACAAGCTAGCATGGGCAATTTCCACTAATGGGTTTATTTTATTATTACCAATTCGTAATCTTTTACTTTAATCTAAGGGGTTTTCCAGGTAATTGTTTTTCGAGTGACTTCTTAACAAGATTGCATCATTTCTGGCTACAAAATTATATATGAAAAAATAATGTTTCATATATAATATCTTATGTATATATATATATAATATAACTATTAATTTATTCACAATCTCCTGCACTGAAATATATAGATATTTATTATTTATGCCAGTATATACATGAGAATATTATTAAATAAAATATTTTTAAATTAAAATACATACGTGTTAATGTGATTTATGTTATAATACTAACCGAAAGAAATATATATATATTATTAGCTATGTATATACGTGCATAAAGGCGGGTTTGAATACAGTTAGGTGGTAGGAGATTGGATGTGGGCTGTGAAGCAGGATCTGAGCATCATATCATCTGCTTCAATAGGAAGGGACTGCATTTTCAACTTACTATCTTTTCTATAGGGAAACAGGGGGCATGTGATGTATAATGTGATCCTGCACATAGGGAATTTTATACTACATCTACTAATTACACCAATATATTCAATCCATTGACTCAATTTAACTATGAAACAAATAACCTAAGATTAACCCTCCCTTAATTAATTAATATAACTTTACAAATTTATATAGCCATTCATGCCTGACTTAAATTAAACATTTATATAATTTCGCACAGATGAATTTTATAATAGTTTGTTTTATAATGTTGAGCATAGATCAGCTACATAGATTACATGGTTAAAACATTGCAAAATAAACATAAACGATCAAAATATAAAATCATTGATGGAATTGCAGAGGGAAATTTACAAGAAACCCAATGGCATTCATCATAAGATACTGCATTGACACCAATAACTTAAAAAACATCCAAATAAATACATTTTAGATATTCACCATAAGGTATCATTATTTACCAAATGTCTATATATTTTTATCAAATATGAAAACAAAAACATAATTAAATGTTAACGAATCTATGCAAGTGTCTATACCCAACTTAAATTTAATGCATTTAAATAATTTATACAATAAATATTAATAGAAAAAAATGGAAATGATTTAACAAACAAATAATACATTCAATCAAAATAATTAATAAATAATTTAGTTTGGTCAGATAGGCAATACTATTGCTATAATTTAAATACTGGGAAAGTTTTATATTTAGTGTTCATGAATTTTTAAAGTTTTTATGGTTTTAAAAGGTTCATATTTTGTAGTTGTTTGTAATTTTGAATGTGAATTCCCATGCCATCCTGAAGATATTGATATCCAGTTAGCCATTGGTCCTTTACGATAGCTGGTATTTTATTGCTGGGCCCAGACGTCCTATCGTCCGCAATATGGGGAAAACAATGTTTCATTTTTTTATAACAACTGAAGGAATTGAAAGTGCATCTTTTAATCCCTTCACCTCCAACTCTCTGACTTAACACACCTCTGTCTTCTCTTAATTCTCCTTCACTAAAATTTATTTCCAAACTTTTTCTTTTTATATTAATTTTGCGGATTCAGTGGACATTACGTCATGATGATGGTGATGGACTTTTCATTCTGGTCTGTTTCCTGAGGGATTTCTTTTATTGGCTATTAGTTTCTATTGTTTTTTTCTCTCCTATCTGACCGTTGCTTATACATTTGTGCAATGCCCAAGTGCTAACTTATATTTAACTAATTAAAACAATCATTTCCATTTTACAATAGCATTAATTAATTTATATACATTCTTGAAGATTTATTTTTATCTTTAATTAAATCTTTTAAGTTCTTTTTTCTGAAAATTTAGTTTTAAAATACCTTTTTTCTTTCTTAATAAAGTTTTCTTTTAATAATTTTTTTTCATCTGTGCGATTTTATATATATATATGAGTTTAAGATAGAATTAATTTTCAATTTTTATGTCTTAAAAAAAAAAGTTTTTAAATGCAAACTTTTCAATGTCTCAATTTTTAAAAAAAATAAATAATGTAACGGCGTATGCACCCATTACACTACATATAAGTAATATATATGTTTAGTGGCTGCAGAAAGGAGTTTGCTATTAACTGAAAGGAGACCCTTTGATTCCTCTTGGAGGCCTTAAAGGAACCGAGCAGGGCAAATTCCTAATGTCCACTCCATATGTTCTTGTCGTTGCAGCTGTTATTACTATGTGTTTATTCATATAGTATACGAACATGGATGGGCTGCTCACCAACACGCATTAGCCAGCGTGGTGAGTTTATTGGCTTTTTACCTCTGAGTTTAAGATCAAGAAACACCATGGTCTTTCTTCTCAGTGCCTGATAAGGCAGAATGAATGTTTGTGTAAATGATAAATATTTTTCCAATACATATATACAATTATGACAGACAAAAATAAAGCATGGCCCTTATTCCCAGGAGGCTGTAAAGTCACCAACCAAGGCAGCAGTTGGTGGCTGAAGGCAGAGGGTGCTAAGAATCCCCTGATTGCGAACACAGGCTGCCATTTGATGATGACTTTTTATTTAGGTACTTACAACGGCAGATCACTTTCAAGTGAAGGAAGATTGCAAGAATTAGAAGAAGAACTGTCTTATTTAAATGGGACATTATTGGACTTTGTGAAGTTAGAAGAAAAGGTGAAGAGACAATTGATTTAAAAAGTGGACATATACTCTATTATAAAGGCACACATATTGGAAATACAAGTGGAGTAGGATTCATTATAAATAAAAAGCGAAGAACAATATTGTGGAGATTGATGGTGTATCAGACAGAGTGGCAAGATTAGTTATACAACTTAATAGCAGATACCAAATGCAGATAATTCAGGTTTATGCCCCAACAAGTTCTCATAGTAATGAAGTAGTAGAAGATTTTTATATGGATGTACAAAAGGCTTTTGATCAGAGTAAACAACATTTTAAAATTGTTATGGGAGATTTTAATGCTAGAATTGGTAGACAAATGAAAGATGAAATTGCTGTAGGTAATTTTGGTTATGGTAATAGAAATGAGAGAGGACATAGACTCGTGGAGTTTGCAGAAAAAAAACAACTTTATATTATGAATTCATTTTTTGAGAAAAATGTTAAAAGGAAATGGACATGGAAGCATCCAAATGAAGGTACAGCAAAATTGGATTATATTTTGACTAACAGAAAATACATATTTCAAGATTGTAATGTTCTTAATAAATTTAACACAGGAAGTGATCATCGATTAGTAAGCTGTAAGTTACGTGTTAATGTAAAACTAGAGAGACAAAAATTATTAAGAAAAACAATATTTACAGTTGATATTCCTAATCTTCAGAAACATTCTAATGAATTTAAATTAGAACTTACAAATAGGTTTCAAGTGTTAGAAGATTTTGAACATGATACAGATTTGAATGAAATTAATATGAAAATAACTGATACACTTTTAAAAACTGCAACAAACATAGCTGGTAGAAAAAAGCAGCAATTGACTAATAAAATTTCTACTGAGACTAGAGAATTTATCAAGAAAAGAAGGAATATGAAGATATACAAAAATGATGTATTAAAAAGAATTGAATATCTCGAATTTTGTAAAATGGTTCGGAAAAGAGTTGAAAATGATATAAGAAAGTATAACTGTGAAATAGCAAGGAAAACTGTAGAAGAAAATAAAACCCTCAAAAATGTTAAACAACATTTTGTTATTGGTAGGAAATTTATATCTGCAATAAGAAAAAAAGATGGAAATATTACTAAAAAGAGAGATGACATCATGAAATTGGTAGAAGATTTTTATCAAGAATTATATAGTAATAAAGAACAAGTACCTCCTATATCTATTACATCTTCCGAATTGCCCAGAATTTTAAATGAAGAAGTGAGACATGCAATTAAGTGTATGAAGAAAGGAAAGGCTCCAGGAAATGATGGAATTATAATTGATATATTAAAAGAAGCAGGTGAAGAAATAGAAACAATTTTAGCAAAGTTATATACCAAATGTCTAAATGATAAAGATGTACCAGAAGATTGGAAGAATGCAGTAATAATATTAATATTTAAAAAAGGTGATAAAGAAGATATTAGAAATTACAGACCTATCAGCCTTTTATCAGTTTTATATAAAATTTTTACCAAGATAATTACAACTCGTCTACAGAGAACTTTGGATTTCCACCAACCAAGAGAACAAGCTGGATTTAAAAGTGGTTTTAGTACAATAGATCATATCCATGTATTGAGAGAAGTCATAGAAAGGACAAACAAATATGAATTGTCTTTATGTTTTGGATTTGTAGATTATGAAAAGGCATTTGATTTTATGCATATTTCTTCAGTGATTAAAGCATTGGATCATCAAGGTATAGATCCAGGCTATTGTCATATTTTAAAGAATATTTATAAAAATGCAACAGCAACAATTAGATTACATAATGATACTGGAAAAATTAACATTGAGAAAGGTGTAAGACAAGGTGACTCCATATCTCCAACACTTTTTACAGCAGTGCTGCATGAAGTATTTTGTGGATTAAAATGGGAAACTAAAGGAGTGAAAGTAAATGGTGATTATTTAAGTCATTTAGATTTCGCAGATGATGTAGTTGTTTTTGCAAATAATGCTTCATATCTGCAGGAAATGTTGCAGGAATTATCAGATGAAAGTATGAAAGTAGGACTAAAGATAAATGTTAAAAAGACTAAAGTAATGTTTAATCGATTTGCTCAAAATATGAAAATAAAGATTGATTATGATGAATTAGAAGAAGTTAACAGTTACAAATACCTTGGTCAGATTATTAATACAGATGGAAACATAATGGAGGAAATTAATCATAGAATTAAACTTGGTTGGAGTGCTTTTGGTAGAAATAACTTGATACTAAAAGGAAATATGCCTATGTGTTTGAAAAGGAAGGTTTTTAACAAATGTGTTTTACCAGTTCTTACTTATGGATCTGAGACTTGGACACTTAATAGAAGAGAAATTCAGAGACTTTAGACCACTCAAAGAAGTATGGAGAGATGTATGTTGGGAGTAACAAGAAGAGATCGTAAACGCAATGTATGGGTAAGAGAACAAACAGGTGTTACTGACCTCATTGAAAAAATTAAAAGATTGAAGTGGAGTTGGGCTGGACATATTGCTAGAAGAGATGATAATAGATGGACAATTGAAATTTTAAAGCGGATTCCAAGAGATTGTAAAAGACCCAGAAAGAGACCACATGTGAGATGGATGGATGAAATAAGAAAATGTGCAGGGGTGTTGTGGCGAAGAGAAGCTAAAGATCGGAGAAGATGGATTAAACTTGGAGAGACCTTCATCCTACAGTGGATTGATAATGGTTGATGATGATGATATGTTTAGTAATATATCTATGAATTTTTGTTAATATTTGTGCTGGTGAAGCCCCTTTTAAATATAAACATATTTTGATGAAATTGTCATCATTGAAATTTATTTATTTATGTTTCATTTTGGCAAATAATTTATACCCAGTCAATAATCATGAGATAAGTTTAAGGAGTAGGTTTGCTATAATAATGTTATATGTGTGGGTATATTTATATGTGTAAACATAGAAATCCCTTTTTATTATTTATAAGGGTTTATTATAGGAAGATACTTGTTAAAGTTATTATAACATAGTGATAAAACCTCTTAATAGATTATTAAGAATTACACATGATACAGAGAAATATATCAATATTTTTTCCAAAATTGAGGGCGTTTGTAATATAAAAGGGATTATTTTAAGAAGTCTACATTTGGACAACTCAAAAGATGGAAGTGTAGTTTAGAAACATGTGATATTTTTTTATTTGTATTGCAGAGTTAATATAATCTTGATGTAAAGAATGAATATCTGATCTTGAACTATTTGACATTAGCAAATGCTATTCTTATTATTATTGTTATATCTTATTTAATTTTAGAAAGTGAATGGTCTTTATTCAGACAGACACATATATATATTGAACCAACCGATCAAAAAAATGAAGCAACCTGCTAATTTGAAATCAACCTACTTCGAACAACAATTAAAGAATACGATTAACTACAACTACTTCTATTTATTACTTGTTTACTATTTTCAAAACTCTTAACACTATAAAACTTACTATTTAAAATCTTACAACTTAAACTTACAGGAAATAACAAACCCTAAGCATTGACAAATAAAATATTAACTAATATTTTATGATATTTTGTCCTCCTAAATTTCCCTTACAGAAATGGTTGGTTTTCAGGAAAAGTGTCAACTATTATCAATAGCGAACTATTAATAACATTCAACACTTGACTACCAAAATATATACCGATCAAATAAACACTTTATTATTATTTTTTAAAGAAGAAAGAAAATCCCGTAGGTGCCAGCTAATTACATTAGAATTAGCATGTCCATCTGATCAGCATAATCTGGTGCCTGAAATGACCGCTAGCTCAGTCAGTTCCAACGACCCACTAACAAACAAACAAAAGGTATCTTAAACGCTGCCTGGTCTAAACTGCTAGTAAATCCTAAAACTAAAATAATTTCCCCTGAACCATTCTAAATAATACTTCGCTCCTTTAAACCTAATAATAACAACATTATACTGAATGCTAAACATTTATAGATTTAACTTGGTGAATCTTTTCTAAAATACTATTATTAATGATTGGATTTTTCCCCCTCCTACTCTTATTAAGAAAATAAATATTTATACTTACCCACATGTATCAGAAATAAACATAAATATTTTTAAGAAAAAAATAATTTAAATGTCCTACTATATTTTAAAATAAATGAATCGTTTTATCTTATAATGAGTCACCCACACTTCTTTTTTAAAAATTAAAATAAACATTTTAATATATTACTTTAGTAAATAAATTATACACATTACATCATATTTCATTATTATTATTTTATAAGTTTAAAAATTAAAAATCAAATCACACATATGTGCATGCCAAAAATATTATTTCATAGAAGCTGCTTTTACTTATTTTATTATTTCAAATATTATCTTTTGAAGTTTAAAGTTTATTCTTTTTTTAAAGTTTAATTCAAAAGTTCAAAGTTTTTTTAATAAAGTCTATCTTTATTTTTAAAGGAAATCAGAAATGTTTAGATATCAAAGTCAAATAATTACCTAGGTTTTATATATGACAGAAACAGTATAATGAAATTATCTCTGAACTCATCGACGGCTGGTAAAATTCTTTCGTAGATCCTGTGTCCTAATATTTCCGCGGCTGGTTTGGCATTTCCCACACTCCGCTGTCAGTTTAGTCTATTTCAACATGATTACTTTCTGAACTAATCGCAGATCTTATATGCGTAAAGAGCGGCTTTCAGTCAACTGCAAATACGTTGGTTTTTTAACAATGCATCATTTTGGGAAATATTACTTCAAAAATATTTTATTAAAATGAGAAAGTCCGAACCAAGAATGAACAAAATTGAGCTATTTATACTCTTTTAAACAATGGAAAATTTTATTTTTAGCAGCAGCGTTCATCTTGTTA
Source organism: Epiperipatus broadwayi (assembly GCA_028023455.1). NCBI lineage: Eukaryota > Metazoa > Onychophora > Udeonychophora > Euonychophora > Peripatidae > Epiperipatus > Epiperipatus broadwayi. Next base: position 1,491,306 of record JAQFVV010006271.1, read on the forward strand.
AATAAAATCAGCTTCTGGTGTCTATTTTTTATTAAAAATTGCATACACACACATATATATATATATTTATTTATTTTATTATAAAATAAAACGAAATCTCTTTGTTATTTTATTAAAATTCATTTAAAAAATATTAATTCATTTATTTATTACAAGATTTTTTTTCCTTCTTTTAAACAAAAAAAAAATCTTTTATTTTAAACAGCGTTTACAGTTTATTTTATCTAATACAAATTCCCCCTCCCCCTTACTCTTTAATTTTTACATTTTATTCTCTTAATATTAAATTTTTATATTTTTAAAACATGGGACTCGTACAATTACTTTAATATCAATGTATTTGGTACAATATATAACTTAATAAATATATTATTAATAAATGTCACAAATATGAATATCATAAAAATCAGGTAAAAAATCTTTGAAATAAAAAAAATGAATAATATGCTTTGTTATTTTATTATTTTCACTCTAGAAAGAAAAAAGAATATATATATATATCATAAATAAAGATAAGCTATTTGTTCTATTTAAAGTGACTTTATGAATTTTATTGAATCTTATCACTTATGAGTAGACATGGGTCATGGTGCAATAATTGATTTTGATAAATTTAATTATTTTTACCCTGATAATATGTAAATGCTAATCATCACTTCCACAAACATCAATAAGCATTTATATCATATAACAATAATAATTCAGTAATATTAAATAAATTATTTATATTTAGTTGCTTGTAAGTATAAATTAGATTCAATAAAATATTCCCTTTGTTTCTACTTTATATTTTGGCAAGTAATTAAATCTCATTAGCTACTTTTAATGCTAAACCCTGAGAATAGGCGAGTAAAATCTTGAGTGAAAGATAATTAAGTTGGATACATTTTTTGTTTATGTTGAGAGTTTGATTTATTTACTAATAAGGTATCATTTTAAATGCTAGCCCATTACCATATCAATTGCCAGTCTGACACATAACTGAGAAAACTTTTTGTTCTCTGTTTGCTTACTATTTAGTTGAAAGGCCACTTATGTGATATGATCTTGGTGTGTATGTCTCAGAGAGTGAATAAGAAAATTCTTATACATATGATTTAAGGAACCAACTTACTTATTTGCCCTATTTCCCAGTTAAGTATTATTTCAGTTTGAAGTGTTGGTTTACTTATTTTCACATTTGTTATCAAACCAGAACATTTCACCTTTTCATACCATTACCATTGGTTTTAGCATCTCACTCATTATGCCATATATACCGTTACAAATTTTGCCATCCAAATCTGTGGTGCATTTAAAGATAATCTTTTTATATTTTATGGTCTGTCAGTTATAAGTTAACTACCTAAATCTGTAAGACAAAATCATTGTCTCATCCATCCCTAATTTAATTTCATTACAATTTGGAACCACAATTTGCAGGGCATATTGAATAAAACAACCTTGCATATCCTATACCATTACAATATATATATTTCATAAATAACGTTGAAAATACTAAAAAGTTAATTTTTTAAATTTTTGTTAAAACTTAAATAAAATTAGTAATAATTTTAGATTTATTCATTAAAATTATTTCACCCAGGTTCTTCTATTAACAATGCTAAACAGTCTATAATGCTTGTTAGTTAATAAATAAAGGCAACCACGCGTGTAAAGCACTAATTATATTTCCATTGTTTAAATTTCTTTTGATTAAAATGGAACTTTCGTTTATAGTGTTCAAAACTTTAAAAATAGAAGTAAATTTTTGATTTGTTAATATTTATCATTGTAAAAAAGTTTATTTTTATTTGGAAGGAAAATCATTTATTTTACAAAAAAAAATAAAATAATTTAAATTCAAAGAAGTACGATATAATTATAATTAATACTTGCAGCTGGATTTATCGGAATTCATGTATAAACAACTTAATTACATGGTTATTTTACAGCGTTATTATAGAAATGCAAATGAAGATTGTTTTATTTCAAATTCTCTTTAAAGGCACATACATTGCAGTAATTATTTATATAGACATACAATTGGCTTCATTCAACGTTCGTGTATTCGCTTGATGTGCTGCGATCTGAAATCAAATTCAAACTAAATAAACTTGACTTTTTTCAATAGACTTAGATTTTTTCTTGTTCCATTGCAACCCTAGCTAATATCATCCAGTACTAATCAGTAAATATCTAACTATTCTATGTAGTTCAGTATTTCTCTATCCTTGTGAATGTTGTGAAAACCATACATTTACTATATACTTTAAAAACCGTTAACAGTACCTTTTTGGAATCTTTCTGCAATGAAACACAATATAAAAAAAAATGAAAAAGTGTCCAATCTGATCAATTGTCAAGCCTGATGGTTACTGATTTGTCTTTCACTATTCTTTATGAAGGGCAGTAGGAAATATTTATTCCACAAAAGGCTATTTTATTTTATCTTATTCAGTAGTCAGTCAATCTTACTATAAAATGACACTTTTTTTTTTTATAAAGTACTGTATGTTTTTTAATGAATAATATTTCTGTAGTGTAGTTTTCACTATACAACTCTCCATATGATAGAAATTGGTTTTTGTCAGTTTTTAATACCCTGTGGAAGAATATAAGTATAAATAATGTTCAAAAGCATGTGAAAAAGATATATGATACCCATGATACATATTTCATGCTGAACCAGCACTCATCAATCAGTCCAGATCACAATCTATTACACATATCTTTATCATTGTTCAATATATATAGATAGGAAATTACAACAATTTAATTGATAAGTGTCAATCTTAATGCCCTCACAACTTTTGATACAAATCACTTGATAGAGGGATATTAATAATTTTTATTAGTCAGTCATTACACTAATCAACTAAATAATAATACTTCTGTAATATAATTTTTACTATGTCACTCTTTCACATGGTAGGGAGTAATGTAATAAAAATTACACTAGAAATATTATTCATTAAGTGGGTAATCTCTAGTGTAATGAATGACTAATAAAAATTATTAACATATTATATATTTTTGGTGTATGACAATGATATATATACATATAAAATACATAGTTTGCGGGTTCATCTGTGTTAAAAAAAATTTTAAATATTAATATTCTGACGTTTCGACTTGATCACACAAGTCATCCACTGGGTGATAAAAGGTAGAAAGACAGTTGTAGAGGCGCTACAATCACTGATTTGAATAAACGTTAAAGTTTCCATCAATAGCAAAACTGTTAAATTTAAGAATGTTTTTTAAAAAAATCTTTCCAAATAGGAGGAAGCTTGCATGTATCATGTTGCTTATTGATACAATCTGGCCTTTCAAGTATCTCAATGGCTTCTCTAATTTTGCACTGGTAGAGATTATCACATCTGGATATGATCCTGGTAGTAGATAAATCAATTTTATGACCTGAATCGATAGTAGATGTCAGAATATTAATATTTAAAATTTTTTTAACACGGATGAACCCGCAAAATATGTATTTTATATATGCAACCCGTGAAAATCTTCGTTTCAACATATATATATATATAAAATTAAACACTATATAAATGTGTAATAATAGTATTAAAATTAATATTAACTTTAGAGAAATTTTTCATATTTTTTCAATGTTTGATGAAAAAAAAGGAACTATTTTTTGTGGATATGTTGCTGTCATAATTAATGCCATCAACAGACTAATAACCAGTTGATATCTTGTCAATCATAAAACACACTCTCCATTTAAATATTATCTTATCAAAGTTTAATTGGTAAATTTAGCAATAATTTAACTAAATTTATATTCAAAATTGGGTATTATATTGAATGTTTTGATGATATTTGAATGAATATTGAGTTTCTATAATTAGTGAGATGTCAATTAATCTAACTCTGGATAATGTTTATTATAACAGAAACATATGTCTAGCAGAGATTGGTTGATTTTTCATTAACTTTTTCCATTTAAAACAGCATAATAAATTTTTACAAAGGGCATATATTATATAAGACAGATACATATACACAAACAAAAGAGTTTGCACATGATTCAATGCTACCTGAAAAAAAACCTCTAAACTTCAAGTAGATTCAAATGACAAGCTAAGGAAACATGATAGAACAAGAAAACATCAAACATATGTGCTAACCACTATATTATAAGCTATATAAATTTGTATTGCAATAGTCCTGCCATATTCCAAATGTGATCAACAAGGTTAATTTATCATAAATTATAAAGTTAATACTTATTAATAAAAAATGATTTTTGAGATTTCACTTTCAAATCCAAATAATAAAAATGAAGCAAGATAGGAGTAAAATATAATTTGATTCAATCATAAATCATGTAATGGTCAAACATAGCTACATTCATAAAAATATTATAAACTATTTCACTTTTACAGACCTTTCATCATTCCTAAATGACTGAAAGGAAATTAGATTCTCTATGAATTAAAAATTCATATTAGGATAAAAACTAGCATGCCATCCCAACTGGGAAATTTATAAGAGAATATATCATATCATGAGTTTCATTAAAAACACTACTATGACTAATTCAGTAGAATATGAACTCTTATCTCCCTAGCTATTATAAATTTTATTTATAATTTAAATAGTAGAACATATGAGAAGAGAAACAGAAGGTTAGAATAATAATTAACAAAAAATATTTATTATACAATGTCATATAAAATATTTAAAACATCATTACATTAAATTATAAACAATAAATATTTAGACCTTACCATCCTTCAAGTGATCACCCTTTTAAACACTAAAGTTTTATCAATGTCTTCATTTAAAAATCTATTTTATGTTACTCTTAACATTTTTTTTGTTTGCATTTCATTACGGAATTTATTTCAGCATTGAATATATTGTACACCATCCTTGAAAATGAAAAAAACAATAATTCTTTTAGCTGCTTTAAGTTTTAATTTATTCAGATTACATTTCCGTAAATCGTATTTCTTCACCTCTCCAAAACAAATATTCTGTAAGAGATAATTTTCAGTTAACAATCACTTTGCAAACATGAATTTTTACCATAGGTTTAGCAGAACTCAGAAATGGCAGCTCAAGTTTGAGCACATATCAGGCTGAAAATAATAATTAATCTAAGCTACATTGACCCAGGATAAATGATACACAAAAAATATCTGCCATGAACCATAATATCCATTTTATAATATTTATTTTTGGTCATAACTTAGCTGCTAATAAAAATAAATTTAAAGTTTTTACAATCTGCTAATGAAGATTGTAAAACAAAAGATAGACTGCAAAATGCTGGCAAAAACACTAGCTTTCAATAAAAAAATTTGAATCACATTTATTTAAACTATCACTGATTAAAATAATAAATTATATTCTATTATTTTTCTAATCATATTTCTTTAAAAATAATTTTATTAATTACAATAAAAATATTCAGTCCAATATAAAAATTCTTATATAAATTTGATATTTAACAAAACAAAATTAAATGTTTTTTTGATCATACTTTATTTCAAAATTTGAATAATTGATCTTTGAACCTTGAACTTTAATCTTATAGATGACACAAACAATTTTAAATTTGTAAACAAAAATAATTCTCTTTCTTTTTTTAACTATTGCTTTTATTAAAATTGTAATCCGAAGATAACCAGTATTTAACTAACCTTGTAACTGATATATTGTCCTCCAACCAGGTTAGAAATAAAATAAGTCGATTCAAATCTTTGTCAATAAATGATTTAATTTCTTCACTAAACATTAATATTATTAAATTCATACATATAACCGTAATAATGAACTAGAAATTAAGTAAGTGACATAGCAAATTTGAAATCACTTTCAATAGTAAAATAAACTGAATAAACATAAAAGTTTCAAATCTAAAATCACTATTTCATATGAAAGTAAATTGATTGAATGCTAATTAAACTGAATAATGAGCTAAAGATCAAAATAATAAAGGTATTAAGCTTAAAATCACTTTTCCATATGAAAGTAAGCTAACTAAATGTTAATTATCTTGATGATGACCTGGAGAGCAAAGTAGTAGAGGTACTAAGCTTAAAATCATTCCAATACTAATATTAGCTGACTAAATGCTAACTAAACCCAATTTTAATTTCTTAAAGATGTTGCACTTCATTGTGAGTCTAATTGTGCAACATATGATTGCTAACCAGGGACCCTTGCTTTGGGAATCTTTTTGTGAATGTCAGGAAAACTCTATTGAACATCCAGTTTTACTATTTACAATTATCATTTCACTGGGATTTTTTTTCTACCAGACATTCTATAGTGAGCCCATAATATCTTTCAATTGGTGCTTTACTATCAGCTTACATGGGGATTTTGAGCACAAGCACACACCTGCAGTTCAACCAACTCCTTCAAAGAAAGAGCTTAATCATGCAAATATCTTCAATCCACAATTAGCATGCATATTAAAACTTTACATCCTATACCTCTAACTTATAGAACCACTTATTCACCATCACTGATTAAGTTCTCTTTGACAAGATTCAAAAAGCAGAAGTACAAAAGGAGTGTTGTTATATTGGTGAATAATAGTGAATGAGTCATCATAAATTTCTTGTAATTTTTTATAGACATGTTTTTACAAGATTACTTACAGGATTAATCCCAATCATAACTTTATCCCCTTACTGAAAAGTTTGGCTAGAGGCCTTCTGCTTATTTATTTTTAAATTTCCTGTTTTCACTAATCTCTGTCTTGCTTTCATCATGACCTATAAAACTGTATATGTCAAATGACCAGAACAGAACACATGTATGAAAGAGAAATCAATAGAATGGACATTTTCAAACCCTCTTATTTCTTCATACATAATAATAATAATAAAATAGTAAACAAACACAAAAACTTATAAGTAAAGTTTTAATAGAGAAGTTATAAATAAATTATAATAATAAGCTGAATGTTTTCGAGGATCCATGCCTCATAATCATAGCTTTCTTAAAAATATATAGTAAAATATATGCAAAGATATTTAAATTAGCACATGTTACGTGACCCATTTCTTTGATATATCAAAGCAAGTGTCTTTTCTATTTATAGTAGTATTATTTCCGTTAATGTAGAATGCTTCTTTTATTTTTCTAATTTAAGTATCTTTGCATATATTTTATTATATATTTTTAAGAAAGCTATGATTATGAGGCATGAAACCTCGAAAACGTTCAGCTTATTATTATAAATTATTTATAACTTCTCTATTAAAACTTATAAGTTTTTGTGTTTATTTATATATAACGGGAAGTAAACTATTTTAATAAAATAGTAAATAAAGAGATCATATTCTATAAATATTAATTTTTCTTCAGTGAATATAAAGCCTTATAAGTCAATAACTTCATCTCTAATAATAGCCATAATTCTTTATTTCATAAGGTATAACAACAAATATTATATGCATAATATATAATTAAAGTTTTAAAAGTATCTTAACTATAAACATGTTCTTTTGTTGATAGTTCTTTCTTATATCCCAAAATTATTATTTGTCTCATTATGTTTTTTTTAACAATTATAATAAAGGTTGAACATACATTTTTTAAAAAAAAGTAAACATGTTTCTGTAAAATGATATTGTATTTTTTATTCATACATAAACCCCTTAATTCATTAATCAGATTCAGGGACTTTAATGAGATAAAGACACACAAATTTATAATGGGATTAAACTTTCCCTTTGTCCATGTATTTTTCACATACTCTCTGCATTTTCAAATAAAATAACAAAAAAATTATATCTATGTAACCATCTATCACATGGCCGCCCTCGCTATGAATCTTCCATTGGGGTGGATATTTAGTTAGTTTTCTAGGGGTTCTATTTCCCATTTTTTGCCATTACAGTTGTGATCCCTTTAACCTTTACAATTTCAACTTTTCCCTTACTCTACAAGGTATGGCTCACACATTTATAATTAATTAATTGGATTTTTAAGTATTCTATTCCTTCTATATTATCATAAATTTTACTCTAAAATTTCCATTTCTTTGGAAATAATTTTTTTTTCCAACCATATTCCATTTATGGTTTTTTAGCTATCTTTAGTCTATATTTCCTCACTTTGTGGTAACTGTTCAACATTAGGATGCTTCATATCTAAGTTTTGTTGTTCTTTTATACATTTTATTTTTACTACATCACCGGGACACTCTATTTCTACACTTTCTAACTTTTCAATAATAGTAAATATTTTTAAATAAACCTGTTCCAACACTCTATGACTTTCTGTTTTTACCTCTTCTATTACTTCATGTAGCACATCTACATTGCTTTCTTACTCAACTTTATTTTGCTGTATTTCATGGCATGCCTTTTCAAGTTTATTTTCAATCTGAATTAAATCTCCCTCTAACTCTTTTATATATTTTACTTCCACTACTTCATTAGAGCATTATATTTTCTTTTGTTATTCTGTTTCACTTTATTTACTTGTTTTACTGTTTTCTTTTTATGATTATGAAGTATTATGTTTATCTCTTTATTTTTATTTACCATTCTTTCTAATATTTTATTTTGTCTTTCAAGCCTTATGGTTGTCTCTTTGACCATCTCTTTATTTTGATTTTTTAGTTTTTCAAACCTTATGGCTGTTTCTTTGACCATTTCTTTATTTTGATTCTCAAACCTTATATTCATAATTTTTAATATTTTATGCATCATCACCATAAGCTCATCCTTATTTGAGACTTCTACCTGATCTTTAATTTGTTCATCATTGGAAATGTTTTCTGCTTCTTTTTCTGGATCTTGCATTTGATGTAGTATTCATCTAATTAATTATAATATTTATTATTTTTAATAAACTATTTTAAAATTATTTTTTCTAAATTTCTTATCAATAAATTGGTGCAACCATTCACCCTTTCACTCTACAACCCTATCTATTACTACCTGCCTGGCTATTTTATTATCTGCCATTTCACATTTTTACCCTATTATTAAGCACATTCAATTATATTATTTGCTTGTATTTTCTCTGATCATCAAAATTCAATAAATATAAATACAATTCAATTATTATTTTAACTGTTAATCTCTTTTCTGTTCTCACATTTCTCACCAAATTATATATATATATATATATATATTAGTGATCAATAATTAAAATAATCTCACATTTCTCACCAAATTATATATATATATATATATAAAGTTAGTGATCAATAATTAAAATAATCTTTGAAATTCCATAATCAAATCCAAATAAGAAATAAAACAAAATAGGAATAAAATATAATTTAATTAAATCATAAATCATACTAATGGTCAGACATAGCTATATTAATAAAAATATTACAAATTGTTTCACCTTTCCAAGCCATTAATCACTTCTGAATTACTGAAGGCAAATTAGATCCTCTATAGATTGCAAATTTATATTGGGTTAAAAACCAGAATGCTATCTCAAACTAGGAATTCCATAGGAGGATATACCACGCCATCAGTCTTATTAAAAACACTACCATGACTAATTCAGTAGAATATGAACTGTTATGCCCCTTGCTATTATAAAACAAAATATCAAACAAAAAATATTTATCATTACATTAAATTATAAAATAATAAATATTTAGACATTACCATCTTTTAAGTGATCACTCTTTTAAACTCTACATTTTTATTAATATCTTCAGTTTAATTATATTAGGGGCTTTAACACTACATTGAATTTTTAAAAAAACTGACTAAGACAAAATTTTCACAATAACTTTAGCTTTAATAATGTTAGAACAAATTTCTATATATTGAAAGAAATAGAAAAATGAAGGAAAACAATAAGGCTAAGACAAATAGTGATTACTATTAAAAAAGTAAGGAAAAAAAATTTCAATGTACAAAATAATTCTTACTTTATTGTTTGTTCATAATTTCTGTTTTATTATAAATTAAGTTTAAATTACATCTTCATTGATAATTTTGTATTTCTCACTAAATTCTCATTCAAACCATATATAATACTTATTACCTGAGATAATCCATAGCTTCAGAATCTATAAAAATAGGCACATAAGAATTCTCCATTTTTATCTTGTACCCCAAAAGTTATCAAATCTCAAAATGTCTATAAGAAAAAGATTTATCCTAATAAAAAATACAAAATAAATAAATTTCTGAAAAGTGAATATGCATTTGTCATCATAGAAATTGGCTTCTTATCTATCCAAACTAGAAATTGAAGGCTTCTGTCTGTATCAATGATAAAATGAGTTTCATCTCTTCATTTTATATATTTTGTGTAAACGAGTGATGTTTTTACTTTTTGTGCCCGCTAGTGATGCTATCATGCTATATTTTTTTGTCTTACAAAGATATAATTTATTTGCATATAGCTCATTTGCTAGCTATAGACTTGGAAAATAATATAATGAAAGTTATGGTAAAACTACTGACTCCACAGCATGAGCATAGGCAAGAATCAGGGTTGGATTTTGGCTTGCATACAATTCCATGTGGTTTATATAACCAATGTGGCTGTCACCATACACACCACTTGAAGCCTCTTTTGGTTTTAAGAGTTTATATTTTCCCATGGTACTATGCCCAGTAAATTTTGTGATTGTTTTATCAATTGCTAACATTCAGTATATCTGATAATTTTAAAATTTACATTGCACTGCTCTATAATATTTTAATTATATATATATATGATCAATAGATGGCGTTTTACCAAAACCACCGAAACAAGTGTAAAATTTGTTTACATAAACAACAAAAGAGTCAGAATTAACTATCTCTTTCATTTGCTCACCCTCCGATCAAATCAAAGAGATAGTTAATTCTGACTCTTTTGTCATTTATGTAAACAAATTTTATACTTGTTTCGGTGGCTTTGGTAAAACGCCATCTATTGATCATAAATAACAAGTGATAGCAAGTTACGTGAATAACTTGTTTTTGTTTTTCATAAATGTACCTTTAAAGGTTTCTTGCAATGATATATATTGCAGAGACTTTGACTATATGGTGAAACTGAACTGAGATCAGACCCATATAGATATCTGGCTTGTTAGGCTGAGTTTGAAGACTTTACCAGTCTGAAAAATTCACGCTTGCAAACTGATAGAAATGTTTTGCGTAAACACTTGGAGTCAGTGTTTAGATCTAGTTTCTAACTCTATCCTTCACTGATGATAGCAAATAGCTTGAAATCAGCTGATCTGAGGGTGAGCAAATGAAAGAGATAGTTAATTCTGACTCTTTTGTCATTTATGTAAACAAATTTTACACTTGTTTCAGTGATTTTGGTAAAACGCCATCTATTGATCATAAATAAGAAGTGATAGCAAGTTATGTGAATAACTTGTTTTTGTTTTTCATATATATATATATTGTAACCGGACCGCCATACAACCCTTTTATTACATCAGTTGTAACAATTTTCTGATGAGCATGCTGTAGGAAGGAACTATCAATTGACATTCCTAATGCAGATGTTAATGCCTCCTACAACAATATTTCCTGCTCATCAGAGGATGTAGTACCATAAAAACTGAGAACATCTAAACATTTATATGTTTGGTTTTCCAAACAGCGCCATTAGAGTTCCGTCTTACTACAACCTGACTGGCCTAGGTCTAGTTATGTCAGACGTAGCTCAGTAAGCATGAGATTCTCATGAACCAGTGCTATAATTGGTGAGTGATGCAATAAAATAAAATAAAACTGGAGAACTGGATAACCAATTTAATTTTTAGTAACAAAAAAAATTTATTAAATAACAATTAGTTTGCAATTTCTAATAAAGTTCATTTACAAATTCATTTATGAGAAGAAGTTTGGAAACATTCTAATTCAACAATAGTTCATTTTGAATCCATTTATGAGAAGAAGCTTGGGAATATTCTAATTCAACAATAGTTCATTTTGAATCCATTTATGAGAAGAAACTTGGAAACATCCTAATTCAACAATAGTTCATTTTTGTATTTCTTTATGAGAAAGAGCTTGGAAATATTCCAATTCAACAATAGTTTATTTTTGTATTCCTTTATGAGAAGTTTGGTAGCAGTTAAGTATTTATGATTTATATAACATTTCGTTATTTTATGAATCATTACTGATTGGTAAATATTTGAACTCAACAATTCTTGGTTTGTAGAGCATTTATCATTTGATAATTGAGGCACTTATACTTTAGCCAAGTATAGAAGTATATTTTTACACATAAACTTTGTTACATTATAATAAGCTTAGAAGCAGTTAAGTATTTATGATTTATAGAGCATTTCATCATTTTATGAATTATTACCGATTGGTAGACATTTAAATTCAACAATTCTTGGCTTGTGGAGCATTCATCATTTGGTAATTAAAGCATTTATAATTTAGTCAAATATAAAAGGTATATTCATCTACATAAATTCTGTTTGGCTTGTGGAGCACTTATCATTTAGTAATTAAAGCATTTATAATTTAGTCAAATATAAAGGTATATTCATCTACATAAATTCTGTTTGGCTTGTGGAGCACTTATCATTTAGTAATTAAAGTATTTATAATTTAGTCAAATATAAAGGTATATTCATCTACATAAATTCTGTTTGGCTTGTGGAGCACTTATCATTTAGTAATTAAAGCATTTCTAATTTAGTCAAATATAAAGGTATATTCATCTACATAAATTCTGTTTGGCTTGTGGAGCACTTATCATTTAGTAATTAAAGCATTTATAATTTAGTCAAATATAAAGGTATATTCATTTACATAAATTCTGTTTGGCTTGTGGAGCACTTATCATTTAGTAATTAAAGCATTTCTAATCCATATAGTAAATACGTTCAAATATTTTTATAAATAAATTTGCGTATAACTGTTTCATAACTTCATTTTATAACGTATGATAAACATGTTTTAATATTTTACAAAACAAATTCTATGTAATTATTTCATAATTCCACTTTATAATGTATGATAAATATGTTTTAGTATTTTATAAAAATTACCTTCCAGTTTTGTAGTCCATTTTATTCAAAAGAAGGCGGGTTATTTCATCGATGGAAAGTCATGGCATAGCGTGGAGAGATTGAAGCCACTAAATTAGCCCATTGACATTATAATTCCTCTATGAATACTTTCTTTTTCCATTTTAATGAGTCAAAAGAATTAAGTAATACACCTTCTTTTTTAAAAAAAAAATTCAATATGTTCTGCTTCTTTGTGTAAGACGAAAGTTTTTTTTTTCCCATAACGTTCCTAATTTGAATACTGCCTCAGTTTAACTCAAGTATCTTTTTTCTTTGTTTCTCATCTTCTTCTATTCGTTCTTTGATCATATCGAATAGCTGCTTTAACATGGCTTTCTTTTCTGTTTCCTGAGTTTCTATGTTCACCATTTTTCCTTTGTTTTCTGACTTAGTAAGCTTCTCTCTCCATCCACACCATGACCCTACTCCATCTTCTTTGAAATGCCAGTTTCATTCTTTATGCCATTCATTTTTGTGTTGTTCTTTTAAACTTTTATTTTTTTTATCCTTCCTGAACAAATTACATCACTACATCATATGCACTGTTCATATCACAGAATCGTGATCTGCTTATGCCTATGAGTAGGCTAGCTAGATAAGGCTTCACAGTAAGGTGGCAAATTAACCGGTCTATGAGTATGCTAGCCAGATAAGGCCTCACAGTAAGATGACAATGTAATAGGTGCCTATGGTTAGGCTAGCTGGATAAAGCCTCACAGTTGGACGACAAATGTAACCGGTGCCTATGCCAGATAAGGCCTCACGTTACGGCGCCAAATGTAACCGGACCGCCATACAACCCTTTTATTACATCAGTTGTAACAATTTTCTGATGAGCATGCTGTAGGAAGGAACTATCAATTGACATTCCTAAGGCAGATGTTAATGCCTCCTACAACAATATTTCCTGCTCATCAGAGGATGTAGTACCATAAAAACTGGGAACATCTAAACATTTATATGTTTGGTTTTCCAAACAGCGCCATTAGAGTTCCGTCTTACTACAACCTGACTGGCCTAGGTCTAGTTATGTCAGACGTAGCTCAGTAAGCATGAGATTCTCATGAACCAGTGCTATAATTGGTGAGTGATGCAATAAAATAAAATAAAACTGGAGAACTGGATAACCAATTTAATTTTTAGTAACAAAAAAAATTTATTAAATAACAATTAGTTTGCAATTTCTAATAAAGATCATTTACAAATTCATTTATGAGAAGAAGTTTGGAAACATTCTAATTCAACAATAGTTCATTTTGAATCCATTTATGAGAAGAAGCTTGGGAATATTCTAATTCAACAATAGTTCATTTTGAATCCATTTATGAGAAGAAGCTTGGAAATATTCCAATTCAACAATAGTTTATTTTTGTATTCCTTTATGAGAAGAAGTTTGGTAGCAGTTAAGCATTTATGATTTATATAACATTTCATTATTTTATGAATCATTACTGATTGGTAAATATTTGAACTCAACAATTCTTGGTTTGTAGAGCATTTATCATTTGATAATTGAGGCATTTATAATTTAGCCAATTATAGAAGTATATTCTTACATATAAATTCTGTTACATTATCAGAAGCTTAGAAGCAGTTAAGTATTTATGATTTATAGAGCATTTCATCATTTTATGAATTATTACCGATTGGTAGACATTTAAATTCAACAATTCTTGGTTTGTGGAGCATTCATCATTTGGTAATTAAAGCATTTATAATTTAGTCAAATATAAAAGTGTATTCTTATACATAAATTCTATTTGGCTTGTGGAGCACTTATCATTTAGTAATTAAAGCATTTATAATTTAGTCAAATATAAAGATATATTCATCCACATAAATTCTGTTTGGCTTGTGGAGCACTTATCATTTAGTAATTAAAGCATTTATAATTTAGTCAAATATAAAGGTATATTCATCTACATAAATTCTGTTTGGCTTGTGGAGCACTTATCATTTAGTAATTAAAGCATTTATAATTTAGTCAAATATAAAGGTATATTCATCTACATAAATTCTGTTTGGCTTGTGGAGCACTTATCATTTAGTAATTAAAGCATTTATAATTTAGTCAAATATAAAGGTATATTCATCTACATAAATTCTGTTTGGCTTGTGGAGCACTTATCATTTAGTAATTAAAGCATTTATAATTTAGTCAAATATAAAGGTATATTCATCTACATAAATTCTGTTTGGCTTGTGGAGCACTTATCATTTAGTAATTAAAGCATTTATAATTTAGTCAAATATAAAGGTATATTCATCTACATAAATTCTGTTTGGCTTGTGGAGCACTTATCATTTAGTAATTAAAGCATTTCTAATCCATATAGTAAATACGTTCAAATATTTTTATAAATAAATTTGCGTATAACTGTTTCATAACTTCATTTTATAACGTATGATAAACATGTTTTAATATTTTACAAAACAAATTCTACGTAATTATTTCATAATTCCACTTTATAACGCATGATAAATATGTTTTAGTATTTTATAAAAATTACCTTCCAGTTTTGCAGTCCATTTTATTCAAGAGAAGGCGGATTATTTCATCGATGGAAAGTCATGGCACAGCGTGGAGAGATTGAAGCTGCTAAATTACTCCATTATTATTATAATTCTTCTAGTAAAGTTTTCTTTTTCCATTTTCATGTTTAGTTAAAGTTATATTTTAACTTGTCAAAAGAATTAAGTAATACACTTTCTTTTTTAACAAAAAAAATTCAATATGTTCTGCTTCTCTGTGTAAGACGAAAGTTCCTTTCTTTTTAACGACGTGTCTAATTTGAATACTGCCTCAGTTTAACTCAAGTATCTTTTTTCTTTCTTTTTAATGATTGGATAATTAATTTCTTTATTTTTTATTGAGACAGATAAAAAAAAAAAAAAAAAATAAGACGATATAACATTTTATTTAAATCCATCAATACTAAAAATCAAAAATATGATTTTATTTTCCATTTTTAACGAATCACAACTTTATTGCGTTCCCAATTAGACTGAATCACGCTAGACGTTTTTTAAATGGGGGGGGGGATCTTATGAATATTTATGAGGGACAGCATATCTGTCTCAATATATATATATATATCATTACTTGTTATACAAACACAGATATTCAAGTGTAAACACAAACACCCTAATACAAATATAAACACACTAATAACCTATTAAACTTTATGGGAATCAATATGTCTATAAAATAAGGTTGCATCAAACGTGGATCAGAGCCTGAAAATTACATTGTACATAAACCACTGTTATATTTGAATACAAATATAATTTATATACTACACACACTAATACAAACACATTAGTAAATTTTAATTTGTCATATAATAATAAAAATTAAAATAATACTATGCATATAATAGAAAAATTTAAAATACTATGCAAATAAAAAAAATTTGAATGCTCATGATATTATGTTTCTATCGGGATGAAGGCCTTGAATTATTGAGACATTTATAATTCATTTTAGTAATGAATCTGGCTGATAATAAAATTCTGCCTTTGTCTTCTTCATGCAATATAGTAAGCTGAAACAAAACAAAAAAAAATAAAAGTATGCAAGAAAATTGTGGCCTTCTGAGCCATGATTTGACATCTATGATCAAGAGATATGTATAGCATAGATATTTTATATAAAACAGTCACATAAGAGTTATATGATTTGTCCACTATCAACAATCTTAATTATACTTAATTAAAAAAATTACTGCTCATTATGTTCACAACATGTAACCTATAATGATGTTATATATTAAATGTATTCATATATATGTGGTATATGAATCATTAGAAGAGACACCCATCTATTATTATTATTATTATTATTATTATTATTATTATTATTATTATTATTATTATTATTATTATTATTATTATTATTATTATTATTATTATTATTATTATTATTATTATTATTATTATTATTATTATTATTATTATTATTATTATTATTATTATTATTATTATTATTATTATTATTATTATTATTATTATTATTATTATTATTATTATTATTATTATTATTATTATTATTATTATTATTATTATTATTATTATTATTATTATTATTATTATTATTATTATTATTATTATTATTATTATTATTATTATTATTATTATTATTATTATTATTATTATTATTATTATTATTATTATTATTATTATTATTATTATTATTATTATTATTATTATTATTATTATTATTATTATTATTATTATTATTATTATTATTATTATTATTATTATTATTATTATTATTATTATTATTATGTTTCAAAGCAAAACTTTATTGAGTCTAAAAAGTTACAGAGTCATATATTGATTTTTTACAAATGAAAAACAAATTACAACTTTCAGTATATAAGTCTTTATCTTTTCTGCATCCTTTTTTTTCTTCTTGTTTTTAAATTTGGTCTTCTATCTAGTTCAGTTTATGCTTGCATTTTTTTTTTTTTAAAGTTGGAAAAAATGCTGATGTTGAAAAATGTCATCATCTATCTTATTGGTCTTTATATTTCATAGACTGGATCTCTGTTTCAAGTGTGACCATGTGGCTGCAAATATATCTGGTTGAGCTAGGATGCTGTCTCTTTTTCTTAACAGTTCTAGTTTTATTGAATATGTTGCTGGGTGGCGTCGAGGGTTATTGGCAAGTGCAAAAGTGCATCTGGTGCACCAGTAGGCATAAAGGCTGTATGTTGCTGCACGAATAGCAGGGTTATTGCCTTTTTTAAATGTATTTATTATTTCATATATTGAAATAATAGCCTTTCTGTATGTGGTAAACATTGTGCGACGTATTGTTTCTAGGGCACTGCAGGAATGAAGAAAATGATCTTGTGTCTCTTCTTCTCTATGACATAGCCCGCACATGGGGTCTATATTGGTATAGAATCTACGAAATCTAAGGAAATGGGTTGTGGGTAGAGCATTGAGATTAAGCTTAAGCAGAAAATCGAATAATTTTGGTTCTAATGACCATTTTCTGAATTGTTGCAGTAGTTGCCTGTTGTCTATTCCAAGAACTGATGGATGTAGATTGGGTGTCTGGTTTGGATGTAGTATATTGTAAATGTCCCAGTATGTATACTTGTTGTCATTATTGAGTGATATTTTGTTGTATATTGGCTTGAGTTCTTCAATCAGTGTGGATAGATATCCATATGAAGGGGGTGGTCTGTCTGTGGGTATTATACTGATTACACACTCCAGGTCTGGAAATCTTTTTATGGTTGCTGTTATTAGATTTACTGATTTCTGTGTGTAAAAAACATTGATTGTATGGAGTCCAAGTCCATTGCTATGTGGTGGTCTGCTCAGATTTTTTAAAGAGATTGCCACTGTCTTTCTCTTCCATATTAGTTTGTTACAGATTGACTGAGATTTTAGATATGAATGTTTTTGCAAATTTGATTATAGGTGTATAGTATGTAATTTTTGTAGTTATAAGTTGATTAAATAGTGCTACCTTTGCATATATTGACAGGTATGACTTTTCAAGTGAGGCTGTGATTTTTTCAGCATCTATTTTTAATTTATTTTGAATTTTTTGCCTCATTCCATTGGTTCCAAGGTAGAATGGGAAACCAAGGAAAGCAGATGGTTTACCATTAAACATCTCTGTACAGTGCTTGCCTGTGTATATTGACCATGCTGCAGTTTTATTTGTGTTAATTTTTAAATTAAAATTTGAGGTATAATTCTTGATTATCTCTTGTAATATGGGGGAGGGTTCTTTTTAGAGGGAGGAAAACGGTTACATCATCCATATAGGCTATGCATGATATATTTAAAGCAGTGTTTGGAATTTGAATGCCTTTTATTTTTTTCTGTATTTCTATTAATAGAGGATTTATATATATTGTAAAGAGCAAGGCACTATAGGGGGATCCTTGTGGGATGGATTGACTCTGGTCTGAAGGCTGGTGATTTTTTTCCATTCAATGTGATGTGAATTTCACGGCTGAGTAGCAGATTTGCTATTATATATAGTAGGGATGGAGGTGTTGTTGTTTTTTTCAGCACGCCTAATAATTTGGCTATAGGCACTGAGTCAAAAGCTGCCTCAATGTCTAGTTGAACTATAATTGGTGCATATTTCTTTCTTTTTTACTACTTCGATAATTGTTTTGTACATTAAGGCACCCTGGCCAATGGATGATCCTTTTTTGGCATATTGTGCTGATGATAACACAGGGAGTATGTGTTGTTCTTTCTTCCTTTATCACTCTTTCAAGAATTTTTATTCCTAAAGGTCCCATTGAAATTGGTCGTAGATTAGATAAAGATGATATTGCTGTTTGTTTTTTGTTAAATGGAACCATTGCAATTGGGTATAGACTTTGTATGTTGTAAATTTTTTGGGATATGTAATTGGCTAGATTGCACAGGTATTTTGCTGTGAAGTGACTAAGATGTTTGAACACAAATTTGGGAATTCCTTGTGGTCCTGGGTGACATGTGTTTGTTATTGTTGCAAGTTGAAATACAATGTCAGTTGTTGTTATTGGTGTATCTGTTTCAGGGTCTCCAAATATGTCTTCATTTGGTATGTACACTCTCTGTTTTTGCAGTATTTTTTTAAAGTGTTGATATATTGGGTTTATCATGTTATGTCCAGCTGTTATAGAGCCATCTATTTCAAGTGCCATAGGCACTCTGACTGTGGATGGGTATCCCAATGCCCACCGTATGTATGCTCTGGTCCAAGTATGTTGTTGTGTAAGGCATATTTTTTTCTTTTTTATTGCTACATATTGCTTTAGTGTATTGCATGTATTGTTGTACATTTCTGTAAGTTTTTTAATTTGTGTTTGATTATCTGTAGTTGGTCTGGAAATGGTTATTCTTTTATGTAGTTCATCTGCCAATGCTAATAATCTGGTGGGGGGTGTTGAGTTGCAGGTAATATGATTGATGTTGAAAGAAAGTATATTGGTGAATGCTATATACTTTTGTACTGGATCGAGTGACATGTTTTGAAGTTTTTGGAGCATTATATATGTTTCTGAATATAAGAATTCAGTTGTTTGTGCTGGAAGAAGTATTCGCATAGTCTTTTGGAGGGCTATTGTTGTATTTTGTATTTTTGTTAGGTCGAGGGTGATGAACTGAGCAGCATGATCTGAGATTATAGATGGACAGAGTTCAAGATTAAAATAATGCTCTTCCGATCTGGTGAGTAGAAACACAAATCAATAAGTGACTTATATCTATTGTTATTAAAAGATATTGAGTTTGTTGGGAGAAAACCCTCAGCACTCATAAGTGGGATTGTTATTTGATGGATCCATTTGGTGACAAAAGTTTGGTAGGTCATGTTGAAATCTCCCAGGAGTATTATGGGATTTGGTGTTGCTGTAAGCATTGAATTTATTGTTGCTATTATTCTGGAGATGATGACAGGGCCTGGTGGTATATATACAAATACTAGGTTAAGTGTGATATTTTTATGATGGAGTGTTAATATGATAAGATTAGAGTCAATATATATAATTTTAAAAGAATCGAAAGGGCAGTTGAGTGAAATAATTATGCCTGTGCCACCTGATGGTGATGATGATTGCCTTGAGCAGGCACAAAAACCTTGGTTGACTAAATATTTTGATGGATCAATTTGAGAGCTGCTGTATATTTTTGTTTCCAAAAGCCCCAGTATGTGTGGTTGTGTTGTATGTAACCATTTTTTGAGATCAAAAAGTTTT
This sequence comes from Epiperipatus broadwayi, assembly GCA_028023455.1. Classification (NCBI taxonomy): domain Eukaryota; kingdom Metazoa; phylum Onychophora; class Udeonychophora; order Euonychophora; family Peripatidae; genus Epiperipatus; species Epiperipatus broadwayi. The sequence continues at coordinate 1,512,009 of JAQFVV010006271.1, forward strand.
TTGGTGGCATTTAAGCCTCTAATGTTGAGCGATCCAATTTTTATCTTCATGTTTTAAATAATTTTTTAACAGGGTATTGATTTTTATTTTATTTTTAATACTAAATGTTTGTTTATATTGCAGTAGATGGATGCTGATACATATTTAAGACATTGTTGGGTTTATTATCAGTTTTTCTTTCATTTAATATTGCTTCAGACTCTATACAGGCAATTTGCGATGAAACCGAACAGGTGTCCATTTGTTGTTGGCTTACATCCATTTCTATTTCATCATTTTCTAAATTGTATATGTCTGATGAGTTGTGCTTTTGGTCTGTTTTTTTTACCTTTTTGGATTCATGGTTCTTTGGTGGTCGACCTGGTTTTCTTTTTCCCTCTGGTGTATTTTCTTGAATAGGTGGAAGAGGAGCTTCTATTGCATCCATTATGTTTGATGCAGTTTTGTTTATAATTGTAGTTTTTTTTATTATTGGTATCTTTATATTATCTGGATTTATATTTTCATTATATAACTGTGTGTGTTTACTTTCTGTTTGTTGATTTTTACTTGGTACACATTTTGTTTTATTGAGATGCTGATCCTGTGATGTAATTGCTGTATTTTGTGTTGTGGTTTCTTGAGAATTATTTTCGTTTGAATCTTGGATTTCTGTGTTAGTTTTTGTGTTATTATTTTTTTGGTTGGTCTTTTGGATAGGCAATTCTGATCCATTATTATTTTTGTTTGTGGGTGTTTGATCCTGTTTTTTTCCGGTTTCTATTATTTGGTTGCCAATGGATGTAGTGTTATTATAAATTTTATTTTCATCACTGGGTTGTTCTGGGGAGAGGATTTTAGTTTGTTCACAGTGATTGCTTTTTGTGTTATCGCACTGAGTTGCTAGGTGTCCTCTCTGTCCACAGCCAAAACAAAGTGGCTTTAGACCTCTTATGTGAAGAGAGAGTGTCGCTTCTTGATCTGTAATCTGTGTTGGAATCGTTGAGGCGTCTACGTTTTTATGTAGTTTTATTTTAAATTCAAAACGATTACTACATATCGGTATAGGTGTGTCTTTTAAATATATAGGCTGTAGGGCAATTACTTTTCCAAACGGGTTTATCATTTTTTGAAAATCTTGTACGTTGTATTTAAGATAAGTATTTTTAAGCACTCCAGTAATTATATTTTTCCGGTTTTCATCTATAATTACGAGTGCGTAATTATCAAGTGCTAAAATAGTGGATTGAAAACGTTCTTTTTCTGCTGAGTATAAAAATCAATGGTTATATATCGAGTATTTGGGTGATCCGCGATACAAGAGATTGTTTCCCATAGTGCATTTTGCGTGATTGCTTCATATAATAAAGCTTTTGGGAAACGATATAATGAGCATTGATTATCGGTTACTGCGAGTACTAACGAAGTTGGTGAAAAAAACCTGCGAAATGTTTCAAATAACGTACGAGGCACCGTATTACTGAAACGGTCCGTCACATTTTCAAGCGTTTCTTTTGTCCAGATTGCGGCTGGGGGTTGATTTTCCTCTCTAGTGTTTAGATCAAGATTTTTTATATCATTTGTGTTTGTTCTACGGAAGCGCGGTATTTGAGTTGGTGCTGTAGTATTGCTATTACTTTTAAGTACTTTTGCATACGAAATAGGCGATGTTGAAACTAACGATGTTGTTAATTTCGTATTGGTGCTTAATTCGCTCACGCTTGATTGGGCAGTAGCCATGATTTATTCTGACTCAAGTCAGTATTTTTTTATTTTTTTAAAAAAAAGATATTAAAACACACCGATATTTTTCAAAAAACACTATTAATCTATTATATAATTCGATTTTTCCTGTATTATGTTTGTTTTGCGAATAACAAGTTGGAACAAAAGTAAAAAATAAATACTTACATCGGAGAACTTAAGGATTGCTTCTTACCTCAGCAGAGATTTGCTGCGGTCTTATTATTATTATTATTATTATTATTATTATTATTATTATTATTATTATTATTATTATTATTATTATTATTATTATTATTATTATTATTATTATTATTATTATTATTATTATTATTATTATTATTATTATTATTATTATTATTATTATTATTATTATTATTATTATTATTATTATTATTATTATTATTATTATTATTATTATTATTATTATTATTATTATTATTATTATTATTATTATTATTATTATTATTATTATTATTATTATTATTTATTATTATTATTATTATTATTATTATTATTATTATTATTATTATTATTATTATTATTATTATTATTATTAAATTATAATATAAACATAGCAATTATAATATAACTTAAATATGTAGATTATAAAATTTATTTGTAGATAAAATATAATACTATTAAGGCACAATCTTCTTAAGGACAATGGTGAATATTGAAATCAGCTCTGTAAGTATAAATAATACAATTAAATATTGGAATTAAGATGCTGATAAAAAATGCCAACCTATCAATAATGAAATGAAAGTAGTTAAAATGTTAATTTCAAAAATAGTGTTATTAACGCCATGGAAGAAGAAAATAACATTATAGAAACTGACAACAAAGTGGTAATGAGATCGAAAAGACATGATAATTGATAGTGAAGAATTGCAATTAATTTTTGAAAAACAACTAAATCAACACATCCAAATAATTATGATGAGATAGCTCTGCAAACAACGATGTAGAGAGAAACACTTTTATAATAATCTAGAACCATTCATTTCAAAAATATGTAAAAAAATACCCTTAAATGAATATGAACTTGCTTGTAAAATTAAGCAACTACTGGCATAAAGCATTTAATAAGGCTAGAACAACTGAAATATTGCTATTGATATAAAATCTAAAGAGTTTTATTTATCTGTCTGTAAGGCACTAAAGAAAGCTGACTTAATTGACAAAATCAACTAATTTTCCTCTATCTTCAATTTTTTTTCTAGAAATAGGCTGTTTAATAACAAAAGACAAAATAAAAACTGGAAAGTATAATTAAGTCTTAAATAAAAAATTTTATTACATGCCCAAAGACCAATCCAGTCATTATGGAGAGAATAATCCACATTTCTATGTAATTTGATCAACAAAACATTGCCAGTGAATTATAAAATATTGCTATGATTTTTGAATTAGAACAAACAAAGAAGTCAAAATTGGCATCAAAGGCATTTAAAGAAATAGTTTGACATCCGTTTAAAAATGGAAAAAATAAAACAGCTGATGACATACCAAACATGATCTAGAAATTCCCATGCATAATGCACATTAGAGGAAGACGTTTTGGACTAGGGAATACAACATCTCACTGTCTTATAAACAAATGTTCTACTTGTGACCTCATTAAAAGAATGGGGTATATTTGCCCTAAGCCCCTTAAACCATCTTGATCTCAAATTATGGCTAAAAAATATCAGTACTTAGTCACATATTGAGAACTGTGATGACTTGGTATTGGAGAAATTCAATAATATAGATGAACTGGATGTAATAATGCCATTCTGGCTAATACTTCTGATCAGTAATAAAAATGAAAACAAAATCGCAAGTCAAAAATCAAAATTAGATGAAAACAATATTAATCTGCCAACAAATAGTTTAACTGAAGTCAAAAAATCAACAAACTCTCCTAACATCTCAAATATTTTATTATTTGAAATGTCCTCTGAGAATGAAGAAGAATCATTCCCCCTCAAGACAATTCAACCCTATAGAAAAGAAGAGATACCACCCAGAAAATGAGATAAAATATTACAACATTAAACAAAAAGATTCTAGAAACATTAAGGATTATACCTGGGATAAAGTCTGTAAATTCATCAGGTTATTTAATCAAATATATTAGCAATTACTGAAACGAAATTCAGTTAAAATACAAATATCCTCAAAATTAACTAACTATTGATATACTATTCCTTTCTTGAATAAATCCCCTGCAACAAGAATGATAATTTTAATTAATGAAAATAAAATAAGTAGATCAATAAGAATAAATAAAATCGGAAACAGAAAATTATTTCGCTAAGTATTTCAAAAATAAACATTCTTATTTGTTAATTCTATTTATTCCTAAAAGAAAAGAAATTAATAAAATAGTTAATTCAGTATAATACTTTAATATGGCTAATAAAATGCAATGCAATCTTTTAAAATACACAGTATTATTCCATTCAACAGTTCCATGAATACTAGAATGGACAATTTTATAGACACATAAAATACATGCCAAAATATTAAGAATTAAAATATGGCCACAAAGAAATTTTAATGCATGGAAGTTTTTATATCCTAAGTGAAGTTTTGAGTTCACTAATACATAATTCTTAAGAAAACTGTCTTCTAATAAAATAAAATACTCACAAGACATGCAAAAAAATAAGGAACAAGATATAGTAAGGTTTTATGTACCTGTGACATGTTAAATGATAATATTTGATTCATGACATATAACTTGATCTTCCCCAGCTACACTTGCTTCTAGAACAGTGTACCATCAAGTACCATCTGAAAGTGAATCCAGAAAAGACAGCAATCTGGAAGGCCTGCAGTGGCAAAACCATTACATCTAATTTCACAGGCGCGCCCCAAAATTTTCTGGGGCTGCCAGTGGCATTGTCACAGTCAGCAATGAGACGTCAGATAGAATCCATGCTACTAGAAAGGACCAGAAAAGTGGCTGGCACCTTATCCTCAATCTCCCTGTCACTCCCAAGCAAGGTGACACAGTTGAATATGCTGGTCTTCCCAAGAATTGCATATTATCTACCATTTACTAGGCCAACCAGGACCTTCCAAAATAAAATAGGGTCACAGTACACAAAAGTGTTATGGAAATTATCACCTGGTAGAATTGTTTGTATAGGCCTCAATAGAATGAGAAAACCCAAGGACTTAAATGGTCTTGGTCTGCATGACATTCAGGTGCTGTTTATGCAGAGGACAATAGCTACTCTGATGGTATCTAAAGATCTACAAGATAGAAGCCAACATTCCCATTCTGTTGAACCCACCAACACCGCCTAACAAGAACAGGTGGGTAGCAGAAATGGAGGATCATGTGGCAGGGCTCATATCTGCCAAAGAAGATCTTTTTGAAAGGAAGATTAGGTACTGGGATGCTTACAAACTCATGCATCCCAGTCAGCAGAGTAACCCAGTCAGGCTAGAATTAACCTTAAAGTCATTGATAAAAAAGTCCAGACACTGGTTATTGGATGTCAGCCTACTAAATTTTATTATCAAATTCAGTCTGGATGCTCTTCCAACAAGTCAATTCTTGGTAGATCATAGGGGATTTAAGTGCATTTCTCCCATCTGCTCATTGTGCAATCAGGAGGAGGAGGATATTGATCACCTTATTTCCCGTTGCTCAAAATTCAGAGACATGGAAATGGAGATTAATATCTAGTATCAGGTCGGGATGCTCTCAGATACTGGACATCAGTGGAACACTGAGAACTGGAGAATTTGCTATAATTCAAATGGCATTCATAATTCTCTTTGCAAAGTGGCTGACCAGGTGTCACAGTATTTTTCGAGACAACTCGACGGAATCATGGCCAGTCTTCAAGAAACACCTTTGCGGTCTAAAAACCAGAGACTTTCTAATAACATCCCACAAACTGTATGCAGATACATGGGAACAGATTACTCTGGATGATCCAACAAACATAGACAAAGTCAATCATATGTTTGTGTTTGATTTCATAAATATAATGTCATAGTTTCCTTTTCTTTCTATGTTTACCTCAACAACAATCATGTAACTGTCAATTGATTTTTTTGTTAAGTGAACTAATGAATAAATAAATTTCATTAATAAAAAAAAACTTGATATTGTTTAAAATATGCAGTAGTTTAAACTCATTTTAAAAATAAATATACTCTTGATGCATGGGAAATAATACAAATTAAATGATAATAATATATATTTTGGAGTGATATGTGAGAACGGCACTAAAGAAGGATTAATTAATTATCAAGGATAATAAAGCAGGATATGTTAACAATCAAACTAGAAAAGGATAGTTAAATAAAAATAATGTTAATGAACAATAAGATTATTAAGAAAAGAAGAAAATGGGCATAATTGTATTGTTTGAACTTGGAGAAATGAAAATAATATTGAAATATATAACAAAAGCAATATTCATAGTTTTACTGGAAGTAATAAATATATTACAATTAAGAAAAAAGTATTCAATGTTGATGAGATATAGGATTTAAAAATGACATAAACTGAAAAAATTGAAAAAGTGAAAATGAAGTGAAAATTCCTAAAATAGTCCAAAATACTATAAACTTCTTCTTCTTCTTTTTCTATCTTTTCAAATGTATTATCAAATTTATAAAGTCAAAAACTTCACATAAATATATCGGAGAGACTTTCTTTTCAAAAAATTTTATTGATATACATTATATAAACTACATAAATAAAATATAAATATCCAACGTTTCGTCCATTTTTCAATAATAATATGGACTTTATCAAGGTTCTATAAAACAGAGAAAAAACAACATTAAAGATAATAAAAATAAAAAATAAGAAAATAAAAAGAAAAAATAAAGTAATAAAATAAAATAAAATAAAAATAAAAATGAAATACCTATAAACCAAAAAAAATGGAAAAATTGTATAACATAACATCTCCTTACAAAGTGAGAAAAATTTTTTAACACCAAAAAGAAAAAATATTCACATAAAAACAGTCAATTCCCTTGTATAAATATATAAACTACTTTAACATTTTATTTAAACTAGGATTTAAAAGTTCTATATAAATACTCTCTTTGTTAAATCTTTCAAAGTAATTACCAATACATTCCAAAGGTCGAATTTCATAGTCTTTATGTCCTGTTTCCAACTTATGACAAAAGATAGCAGATTTCTTATCAATCATATGCTGATATAGTCTGGTCTTTAATTTATTCTTGCTTGTTCCAATATAGAATACATTGTTTTTACAGTTCAAACATTTAATTAAATACACTGAATTCATAGCTTCAAGCATATTAAATTCTTTATGATTAACCAAAGATCTTAAAGTTCTCTTCTTTTTGTATACAGGTTTTATATTTATACAGTATTTTTTATTAATTTTATTTAATAATTCATTTAATTTTAAAAATACAAATTTAGATAACTTAAAACCAATATAAATATTATTATCTATAAAAAAAAATTTATTTTCGTCTTTATTACCATCATGTTCTTTAAATGTTTCATTATTTACATTTTTATAAACATTCATACAAATACTATTTCTAATTTTATTCAAATTTTTTGTAGAAAACAAATAATTTATAACTCTATATGGATACTCATTTATTATACATTCCTTTTTTATATAATTTAATTCTTTATCTAAACTATATTCATTTGAACATAATTTAAAAGCTCTCATTATTCTATTGTTTATGATATTAACTTTGCATTTAAAATCAATATCGGAATTCCAGTTTGTTAAAATCCCAGTATACATTTTTTTTTCTATAAACCTCAGTCTCTATTTTAATTCTATTATTTTTATAAAATTTATAAATCTTTACATCCATATATTCAATACTATTATTATTTTCTTATTCCAAAGTAAACTTAATATTTTCTATTCTATTATTAATAAAATTCCAAAACTTAAATGATTTATTCAAATTACCATTAAATATCATGAAATAATCATCTACATAACGTACATAAAACATAGGTTTATGACAAACACTAAAAAAACTTTTTTCAAAATTGCACATATAAATACCTGCTAAAAATCCACTTAAACAATTCCCCATATTTAACCCTTTTATCTGTTTATAATATTTGTCACCGAATTTAAAAAATAAATCCTTACAACATAACATAAGAATGTCATGCAACAAAGGAATATCCATTTTTATATTTTTATTTTTATCTTCAATATACATTTCCAAAAAACAATCAATTGCTTTTTCACAATTTATATTTGTGTACATATTAATTATGTCTAGTTTAATAAAGTAAATATTTTTAAATTCTTTCAAACCAAATAAAAACTTCTTTATTTTTTCAATAAATACAACAGAATTATAAACCTTGTTCCCAGCAAAACAATTAGTATATTTTTTAAATAAATTAATATAAACCCATTTTGAAATATTAACGTAATAAGTGTTAAAACAATCCACTATTGGTCTCATAGGTATATTAGGTTTATGCACCTTAGGCAAACCTTGAATTTCAGCACACATAACGTCCATTCTTTTTAACCTAAACATTTCGCTTTTTTTAATTATTTCTTTATTTTCCATAATTGTAATAAATTTATTTATCTTTTTATTTAAAAAATTACTTTGTTTAAACAAAGTGATGTTCATTTTATTGAAAGATTTATTTTAAAAAGGTTTATAAACGGGTTATATAGGAAAAGAGATTATATTTTAAATAATGTTAAATTTATATATAATTCAATGTGTAAATTGATTACATTTGAAGAAGAAAATTTTATTAAAAAGATTTTTTTTTATTAAAGGTAGAAAGGCTAAAGAATGAAGTAAATAATAGACTTAATAAAAAAATAAATAATTTAATATTTTATAATAAAAATTTTAAAAATGTTTATAAACTTAATAAGAATATTGTTTGTGATGATAAATTTGGTAGTATTTATAATGATTTTTTAGATAATAATTCCTCAGTTATTAATTTAACAAATAAAGTTTTTGGTAAAAATGAACTAAATTTATTAAGCAAAGGGTTAAAATATGTACCTTTTGGAAAATGTAGTATTAATAAACAAATTATTGAAATTAAATCAAAAATGATAATGATTAATAATTATATTGATAAAGATATTTTTGGTAAAATAGATAATAAAGAATTATTAAAAAGCGATTTGGTGTATGGATTTAAAAAATTGGAATGGGATATTCAAAATAATATCATTTTTTTGAAAGGAGATAAATTTTCAAATGTGGTAATTATGTATATAGAGGATTATAATAAAAAAATGATAAATATGTTAAAAGAAGATTGCTATATTGAAGTTAAAAAAGATATGAGTAATTTTTTAAATAAAAAGATAAATAAATTTATTACAATTATGGAAAATAAAGAAATAATTAAAAAAAGGGAAATGTTTAGGTTAAAAAGAATGGACGTTATGTGTGCTGAAATTCAAGGTTTGCCTAAGGTGCATAAACCTAATATACCTATGAGACCAATAGTGGATTGTTTTAACACTTATTACGTTAATATTTCAAAATGGGTTTATATTAATTTATTTAAAAAATATACTAATTGTTTTGCTGGGAACAAGGTTTATAATTCTGTTGTATTTATTGAAAAAATAAAGAAGATTTTATTTGGTTTGAAAGAATTTAAAAATATTTACTTTATTAAACTAGACATAATTAATATGTACACAAATATAAATTGTGAAAAAGCAATTGATTGTTTTTTGGAAATGTATATTGAAGATAAAAATAAAAATATAAAAATGGATATTCCTTTGTTGCATGACATTCTTATGTTATGTTGTAAGGATTTATTTTTTAAATTCGGTGACAAATATTATAAACAGATAAAAGGGTTAAATATGGGGAATTGTTTAAGTGGATTTTTAGCAGGTATTTATATGTGCAATTTTGAAAAAAGTTTTTTTAGTGTTTGTCATAAACCTATGTTTTATGTACGTTATGTAGATGATTATTTCATGATATTTAATGATAATTTGAATAAATCATTTAAGTTTTAGAATGTTATTAATAATAGAATAGAAAATATTAAGTTTGGAAAAAGAAAATAATAATAGTATTGAATATATGGATGTAAAGATTTATAAATTTTATAAAAATAATAGAATTAAAATAGAGACTGAGGTTTATAGAAAAAAAATATATACTGGGATTTTAACAAACTGGAATTCCGATATTGATTTTAAATGCAAAGTTAATATCATAAACAATAGAATAATGAGAGCTTTTAAATTATGTTCAAATGAATATAGTTTAGATAAAGAATTAAATTATATAAAAAAAGGAATGTATAATAAATGAGTATCCATATAGTGTTATAAATTATTTGTTTTCTACAAAAAATTTGAATAAAATTAGAAATAGTATGTGTATGAATGTTTATAAAAATAAAAATGTAAATAATGAAACATTTAAAGAACATGATGGTAATAAAGACGAAAATAAATTTTTTTTTTATAGATAATAATATTTATATTGGTTTTAAGTTATCTAAATTTGTATTTTTAAAATTAAATGAATTATTAAATAAAATTAATAAAAAATACTGTATAAATATGAAACCTGTATACAAAAAGAAGAGAACTTTAAGATCTTTGGTTAATCATAAAGAATTTAATATGCTTGAAGCTATGAATTCAGTGTATTTAATTAAATGTTTGAACTGTAAAAACAATGTATTCTATATTGGAACAAGCAAGAATAAATTAAAGACCAGACTATATCAGCATATGATTGATAAGAAATCTGCTATCTTTTGTCATAAGTTGGAAACAGGACATAAAGACTATGAAATTCGACCTTTGGAATGTATTGGTAATTACTTTGAAAGATTTAACAAAGAGAGTATTTATATAGAACTTTTAAATCCTAGTTTAAATAAAATGTTAAAGTAGTTTATATATTTATACAAGGAAATTGACTGTTTTTATGTGAATATTTTTTCTTTTTGGTGTTAAAAAATTTTTCTCACTTTGTAAGGAGATGTTATGTTATACAATTTTTCCATTTTTTTTGGTTTATAGGTATTTCATTTTTATTTTATTTTATTTTATTACTTTATTTTTTCTTTTTATTTTCTTATTTTTTATTTTTATTTTTATTATCTTTAATGTTGTTTTTTCTCTGTTTTATAGAACCTTGATAAAGTCCATATTATTATTGAAAAATGGACGAAACGTTGGATATTTATATTTTATTTATGTAGTTTATATAATGTATATCAATAAAATTTTTTGAAAAGAAAGTCTCTCCGATATATTTATGTGAAGTTTTTGACTCCAAAATACTAGTTATGAACAGCAGGAAGAGAAACAAATGGAATACCCAAGATTACAAATTAAACAAAATAATGAATTCAAAATAATTAAAAAGTTGCTTCAAGAAAACCAGCTAAATTCATGTTCTAAAATCGATCAGATTCTCCAAAATATAGGCTTCTTCAAATACTCAATTTCAATGACAGCAGCAGGAGGAGTAGCTATTTTAATCAATTATAAGAACCCCCCTCCTCGACTACTAGCTTTACAATTCTGCACTTGGACTCAAATTTCTAATTGCTAATCTAAGATATAATCACTTTCAAATCAATCTAATCTACCTCTACATTAAAAATAACCAAAATTTAATCATGAAAGTAATCACTAACATTAATTAGGTCATGGCCTCAAACCTATTTCCAATCATTCTAATGGGTGACTTCAATGTAACGTATAGTTCTTTTGATAAAAAATATATTCACCTCTTTTATACTAAAAATGCCAGATTCCTGATTGATCTTGTCTACTACTTCCCAAGTATTCATTTCAAAATCAATGCAAAACTCCGATCAATGATATTTTCTGACCACTTTGCCCTAGAGATATCTCTTGAAACAAACATTGGATATCAGATAGTAGAAGAGAATAACAACACCATTTAAATGTTACTAAAACAGACCACATCTGAATGGGTCTTTTCCAAGGCCTACATTTATCTTAAAAAATTGATATCCTAAAGCTACTAATAGTGGAAGCATGGTTTGTCTTCATTGGCATCCTCCAATGAGGTTTCCCTTAACAAAAAAGGCCCTAACTGCCTATTTGCTGACTTTGATGCTATTGACCAAAACCTAAAAGAAATTCCACTTGATAATGAATTTGTACATCTTGCTCTTACCCTGAAGTGCCAATACAGGGATAAGCAGAGAGCTCTGGCTGAATATATATCGATCAAGCAGGCCAAGAGATTCCTACCAGATCAACAATGTTGGTCCAAGAGTTACTTCCGATGGGCACTGGGAGGCAGGCAACAGAAAACCCATTCCATCATCATTAACAATAGATAACAACATAGGCAACCCTTCAATCTGATATGACCGGGAATGTCAATGGATTATTCAGTTTAGATGAGAATCCAATCCTTGATATCACTGAGGAAAATATACGCATCAAGCTAAAAAGCCTTCTGGCACCCAGGAATACATGGCATACCAAAGTCTGTCTTTCTACATCTAGAGAAATATTCAGTACCAATAATCAAAACCATGATAAACCACTTAGCAGAGGTAAGATGAGAGATTAACAACTTGTATCCAATATCTCTTGTACCTTTCCTAAAGAAAAAAGATGGAAGACATGATTTAAATAATCTGAGACCTATCTCAATGATTCCCCTTTTAATTAAAATCATAGAACAACTAATTAAGGATCAAATTTCAAGTAAAAATCTACAAAAACATCTCTACTAACCAATATGAAAAAAAGAGGAGTCATCAATTAATGCCATTGGCCAAATGAAGTTCCTTATCGATGTTATCAGAGCCTAGAAGATGTTGAAACTGATTTCTATCCAACTTGACATCTCAGCAGCATTCGCCTCAGTCAGGCCAGACATTCTGATTTATATCCTTTGGGAATATGGAGTGCCAAATGTTTTTGCATTCAACTCAGTCAGGACAGACCTTCTGATGGATATCTTTCAGGAATATGGGGTGCCAAATGTTTATCTGAGGATGCTTGCAAACCTACTAGTCAACAAAATCATCTACATCACAATGAATGGAAAAATTGCACCTGGGTTTGAGCCCTCCATCTCTATTCCTCAAAAATCACCACTTAGCATGCTATATTTTATAGCCTATGACAACCCATTATTGATGGAGATTGAGAGATCATTGCCTGGAGTGTTTGTACCTGCCATGGGAAGGGAGATTAAACATTTTAAACTATATGGATGACATATTCATCTGTCTACCATCCAAGAAATATATTACTAAACTAGAGAAGGTACTCAGACAAATACAAACTCAAATTCAATAAGGACAATTTTCCAAATTTAAAGCTGATTCTCAAAAATTTCTAGGCTCTAATTTTTCAAAATCGAATAGTGCTATGAGGAGAGAAATTAAAGAATCCCTCTTAATAGATATTTGCTAGACAACAGCCTCCCTTTCCAAGATATATGTTTTACTTCATGGTAAGGTACGACTCTTAAACTTATTGATATTCCCAAAAATTAATTACTTCCTATCTGGTATTTATCCCTCCAAAAATTTATCAAAAAAATAAACTCTCTGTATGCAAACCTATTCTGGAACCAAAAGGTTGCTGTGATCAGCCTTCAAAAACTCAAATGCCTAGAAGGTTAAATGGCCTTTCACCCTATTGTATCAAAATCATGATATTTCAGAGAAACTATAACCTACTTTTCTGGCTTCAAAATAAATACTCAACTACTTCATATCAAGACTGCTGCCCACTAATAATAGATGGTGGAATTAGTTATTTGATAATCGGAAAATTGTTGACTTGAATAAAAATCCAATTATATCAAAAATTAAATACTGGAATTCACATAAAATAATACATGGGGAAAATAACATAAAGAAAGGGTCTCTCAGGGTTACCAATCAGCAACTGATTTCAAGATCAAAATTCTGGTTCATTGAGGCAAAATTTCAAGATTTCCTAATAAAAATCAACCTGAACTCCCTCCCAAAAACTCATTTTTGGCATACAGGAAAATTTTTAAGAAGATTAATCCTGTGTGTCAGATGTGGGAGAGTGAGGAGAAATCAATTGACCACATTTTTCTTAGATGTCCCATTATGTCCAATTACAGATCGATAACTCATAAACAGTACACCAATACAAATGGAAATTATAAATCAATTAAAGACTACATAGGTCAGGGTCTATTTACAGACATAAGACTGGCAATTTTTGTGAACTATGCTCTGTTGTGTGTTAGATGTAAAGTAACAATTGAAGGAATGAGAGACCTGCAAGGAAATAAATTTAAGAATGTCATGGAGAAAGTCATGAAAAGGGACCGACTAATTGCTCCAAGCTATATCACAAGAGCAACATGGGAGAAGGTTGGATCTACTTTGCTTTAAATAGATATGTAATTGATGTCATTTTTGTATTTGTAGCATTCAATATAGCAATAGAATAAAATTTCTTTAAAAAAAAAGAAAACCAGCAAAACACAATGTTAAAAGAAAATTTAAAAAAAGCACAAAGAAAATGTTAGAAAATAAAGAAAAGAAGTAGCAAATGAATGAGAGATTTCAACAGAATATGGAGAAAATATGAAAAAAATATTGATGTAAAATGCTATAGTAAAGATAATATAAGTATACAAGATTCAAATGACGATTCTCCAAATAAATATAGCATAAATGTACAAACCATAGATAGTGATAATGGAGAAGATTATATCTTTGTTATGGACAATTATTTGAATGATGTTAGAGATGAAAAAAATGTGACAAGCAAAAAATGAAAATTAATTTAAAATGAAATTGATGAAGATAATATGAACAAAGTTTTTACTGACACAAATGTTAATATTGATGTTACTAATAATAGTGTAAATGAGACCAAAAGTAAAAAAGTGCTTAACTTAGAAAATGAATTATATTAACAGGATGTTAAAGAGATAGCAGGATATACAAAAAAAAATTAAAGCTAGAAGCATTCTTTATTGTAAAACTTACAAAAGAAAAGTAATACAAGAAGATTAAAAATTATCTGATAATTGAATAAATAGATATAAACCTAAAGTTCAGACAACTGATTTCCATTCAAATAATCTGATGGATTACATTATCAAAGGAACAGTGCTAGGTAAGTAAAAAAAAGACCAGTCAAAAAATGGAGAGACAAGAATCCATTTGAATAGAAAAAGTTTTGCAGTTAACTATAAAATATTGTAAAAAAAATCATGGTATCTAGGTCAGAGACACCTGCATTGCTAAAAAAATACCTGGAGGAGGGGATTGTTTTTTATGTAGATAATAAGAAAAGTCTATCTTTCAATGACTATAGATCTATTGAAAAGTGGAACGATTTTCAGAAAGTTGCCATGAAATTTATAATATAAAATGAAATATAAAAAATAAAGTACACATTAGTCCAGAAAATTAAATATATGATAAACACTAAGGTGACAACTAAAAAAAATAAAGATACTCATTGAAAAACTGAGATATTTTCAGTTTTTCAGAAAGCAAAAGTGACAAATAGAAGGTAAGGAAAAAGTAGAGAACAGTCCAAGAAAATCTGTTTCAAATCAAGAGCTAAATAAAATATAAAGTAGAAATTGAATTTACTATTATAGGGAGATATTAAAGAAAATGAACAAAATAATATACTTCACAATAAAAGTTTATATTAAATAAAAGAGGGCAAAGAATAGTGCAGTGTTCAAGGCCAAGCAAGGAATAATATGTGTGTAACAATAAATATATAATAATTGTATATAATAAAAATAATATCTTTGTACAATAATTATGTATAATGATTGTATTTAAATAATTATATATATATATATAAATAATTATAACTGTCAATGTGTAGCAATGTTGTTAGGATATAGGGTTGTATAGCTAGCCTTATACGTTTAGAAAACTGTAAAAAACGCCATATATGTTGAGGTGGATAAAAAATAGCAAGTGTATGTAAAAAACACCACATTTGGTTATGTTTGTAAAAACTCCAGAAGTCTTGAGTGGTATATAAACCACCAGAATCTGATTTATATGCTCTGGTATTAATGTAAGTCAGCAACTCCTGCCTCTGTAAGTCTAAAAGCATGATTAGGTGTTATTATGTGCAGGTTACCACGACCTTTTATTATTTTAATGTGCCTTAATTAGGCTACTTATATTTAATATACAAAATTAACAAAGCGTATGACACACTTGAATGTGAAGCTATCAAGATACACAGAAATTATTACATGCTAAGCGCTTTCGAGGCTTTTTGCCTCATATTCATAGCGGTACTGTGAGCTGCAGAACGAAGAAATAGGGCTTATATTTGTAAATATGCTCGTTTGTTATTTAAAATAAACTATTAGCTTACCATCTCAATTCTGCCTTTGCCAATTATTTACTTGCTTCTCACAGGATGCAGCACATAATCCATAAACAAATTGTATATGAAAATAAAAGTAAGCAATAATTAATATACAATAACAATAAATTCAAGAACAAACGTTATCGGTACCATAAAATTATGGAACATCAGTTATGAATTTGCATTTCTACATACATTCGATTTATCATCAATAGATATAATTGTTGTTTTGATAAATAAATTGTTTTCATTACAAGATATATTATTTTCTTGATTTTATTTAATGTACTTTTGTAGTTGCAGATTCAGCTATAAATGCGAATACTTTATTTTTATCTATTAGTTGTTTTTTTTTTTTCTCAATGATAAATGTTAGATAGATCAATAAAGTTGTTACAAATAACATTCTCTTAACACTATCTACTATTTAATATATGTAAAGATGCACTAAAAACTTTAATTAGGACACATATTATTGAAACATAATAATGAAGACAACTAAAATACACAAATGTTATCAAAATACATTTTACGCAGAACCAACTCGTTTTAGTTGGCTCAAATCACAACCCTTATATATATATATATAACAATAAAAATAATAAATATAACGATAATTAACTATTATATACAATCTTTCAATCAGCAGAATTACTTCCGTTAATTCCTTAACCCTCAACTGCGTTTAATTAAAAAAAATAATACATATATTTTTATCATTTGTTCAGTATTTAATATAAAGAAGTAGATATATAAATCTTTAACTTAGATAAATTAATATATATATATATATTTAAAATAGATAGTGTTAGTGACATGAGTGCGGGAAGTTTGACGCTTGTGAATCAAATTGTAATTATATATATATATATATATATGAAGGTTATTGTGATGTATTGACTGTTGATTTCATAAGCCATGTCCATGATCTAAATTCAGGTGTCACTAATCTAGTTATTATCATTTAGAGGATAACACACACACACACACAAAACACTATTCTCACTATTTAGTAATTTTGCTTCTTTTTTACTTTTTCTGAGTGGAAATACTCAGTGAGATCTATCCCTATAATCAATTACTAATCTTATATATGTGAGCACACACGTATAAAATTTTGTTAAATGTTCTATGATAATCTTGCAGTTAACACTTTTTAATAATATAGCAATGAGTCGGTTCCAAAGAAAAGGTCTAAGTTTATGATTATAATATTTAAAAAAAAAAATACATTGAATTTCAAATTCTCCAATAAAAATAGCGAAAGCAAAATGTAGCAAATTCTTGTATTGGCGGGAATCATTTAGCAATTTTGTAAGTAAATGGCGGTTTGCATGTATTGGATAGTTTTAAAGTTTCATGTTTTATATTTAAACAGTTTAGTATTTTGCCTGTTTCTATGGCTTTTCTGATAAGCAATTCGATTTTTAGCATTTGAAAAAAAAATCTTTCTCATCAAAATTTATAATATGATCGGAACTGACGGTGATTGATTGAAAGGATTTTTTTATTTTATATCATTTCTATGTTGTTCTCTACTTCTCCATACCACATGAATCTTCCTACCGATATAAAAAGTGGAGCAAATCCGGTGGAAAATTCCATAGACCCCTTGATTTTAAGGTATATTATCGTTTGATTTGAGGTAAAAACATATATATTATATAAATAGTTTTAATACTATATATATTAAAAATATTTCCAGAACATTTTTTTTGTATTTCTGTGTAGGATGGTATTAAAGTTTGCTTTCTATTTGTCCGTTTAAAGTAGTCATAAATGTTAGTGATTATTTTTTATCTGTGTAAGATTCTAGAAAGTCATTTTCTTTGTATACTTTTCAAAAGAATTAATAGTTACGTAATATAGCATCTAATGTTATACTGATAAAGTGAAAGGGAATTAATCTTTTAGAAGGTACTATACCGATTCCAATTGTACAAACGAATATTAAGCTCCAGCCATCTTATAGCATGTTCACCATTCTTTATATTATATGCATTTATGCTACTGACGATAATAGACAAATAATAAACAGTGAGCCTAAACATTTATTTATATATTACTATTGGGATAACATGAATTTCATTTTTTGTGTCATTTTTAGGTGGGGATAAAGTAATATATTCTTAATTAAAATAGCCCACTTCATTAGTTCAATGTATTTTTATAAGCGAAGCGTTCTAGACGATTAGAATTTAAGAGTTTTTTTTTTTTTTCTGGTCTTAAGAAAAAATTATAAACCAAATTTTATCCAGTCCAAATCTATATTGCAGTTATGGTGGATATTCCACAATTTATATATAATCTTATAATTGAATATTTATAAGTATAGTAATTAGATATATGTAAAGTGTAACTTCAAAAATGTTATCCACTTAGGAGCTCTTTCAACTATCCTTGTAATCTTTGTCTATGTTTCTAAGTGGATAAAATTTTTAAAGTTATACTTTATATATATCTTATTACTATATTTATAAATGTTCAATTATAAGATTACGTATATTGATTTAAAGAAATACAGATCTCGAATTATAATATATATATATGTGTGTATGTGTACACACAAAGAAATATGTGTAAAAACGTAAATTAGTCGACATCATGTCAAACTTTTTTAAAAACCTCTCTTAGAAAAGCAATAAAAAGGCATCACTTTCCAGGCTTGTGAATTGTTGTTCATCTTTATTTTATTTTCTAATTATGCATAGTTATTTGTTGATTAGTTTTGTTATCTGTAGGCCAGCAATCAAAAAATAAAATTGCATGTCTGATTAGAATCTAAAAAAAGTTCTATCTTATATTCAAATAGGTCATAAGCATGGCATCTATATAAATTGTTAGAAACAATAAAAAAAATGGATAGCACCACCATACATAACACATGTTGGAAATAAAATTGGAAAGATCTGTACAGATACATTCAATATCAGATTTAGAACATCAATTTAAATAGATTAAATCAATAACGCTAAAGATAAAATATATAAATTAGACAGATCTAATGTTAGGTATGCAGCCAAGCAGATAGACTCTACACATAATATGGCAAAACGAAGGCAAATTTAAGAAAAAGAGTAATACAGCATGCATTAATGTATAAAAATGCTAAGGATGATTTAACAAGTATATCGGATCTTTTATAACCACGAAAATAATGTGGACATGGCTTTGGCCGTGACATCGTTAAGTTAATTTGTGAAGAAAGAAACAATAGAAAACAAAAATCCAAAGGATGTATGGTTTATTACACAAAATAAATATGTAATGAATTAAAGATCCAATAGCATTTAAATTAAAAAAAAATGGGTCTTTTAAATCCTTAATGGTAAACTTCAAACCTGATTCTCAACCATGATTATGATACTTACACATTGAAAGTATACTCAGTCTATTTAATTTGTTTTGTTCTCTGTTACAATATTATATATATACAAACTAACTAAAGGAAAAATATAATAAAAACACACAATTACTTCTCTATAAAGCTGCTTTAATATTTCAACCAGAAAAATGATTTTCATCAGAAATCACAACAAAATATATAATAGATAGTAAGACTATATTTTGAAAGTATGTAGTGCACAAATAGAATAAATATAACATTGTAATTATATATGTATATTGCAACATTTCAAGATTAAATCTCTATGTAGTTGATCTTATAGATGACTGGAATGCCATCTAGCCAGTAAAATAATATATTCTTTTATCTTTATCATTATCAACCATTATCAATCCACTGCAGGATGAAGGTCTCTCCAAGTTTAATCCATCTTTTCCGATCTTTAGCTTCTCTTCTCCACATCACCCCTGCACACTTTCTGATTTCATCCATCCATCTCACATGTGGTCTCTTTCTGGGTCTTTTACAATCTCTTGGAATCCAGTTTAAAATTTCAATTGTCCATCTATTATCATCTCTTCTAACAATATGTCCAGCCCAACTCCACTTCAATCTTTTAATTTTTTCAATGAGGTCAGTAACACCTGTTTGTTCTCTTACCCATACATTGCGTTTACGATCTCTTCTTGTTACTCCCAACATACATCTCTCCATACTTCTTTGAGTGGTCTGAAGTCTCTGAATTGCTCTTCTATTAAGTGTCCAAGTCTCAGATCCATAAGTAAGAACTGGTAAAACACATTTGTTAAAAACCTTCCTTTTCAAACACATAGGCATATTTCCTTTTAGTATCAAGTTATGTCTACCAAAAGCACTCCAACCAAGTTTAATTCTATGATTAATTTCCTCCATTATGTTTCCATCTGTATTAATAATCTGACCAAGGTATTTGTAACTGTTAACTTCTTCTAATTCATCATAATCAATCTTTATTTTCATATTTTGAGCAAATCGATTAAACATTACTTTAGTCTTTTTAACATTTATCTTTAGTCCTACTTTCCTACTTTCATCTGATAATTCCTGCAACATTTCCTGCAGATCTGAAGCATTATTTGCAAAAACAACTACATCATCTGCGAAATCTAAATGACTTAAATAATCACCATTTACTTTCACTCCTTTAGTTTCCCATTTTAATCCACAAAATACTTCATGCAGCACTGCTGTAAAAAGTTTTGGAGATATGGAGTCACCTTGTCTTACACCTTTCTCAATGTTGACTTTCCCAGTGTCATTATGTAATCTAATTGTTGCTGTTGCATTTTTATAAATATTCTTTAAAATATGACAATATCCTGGATCTATACCTTGATGATCTAATGCTTTAATCACTGAAGAAATGTTTATAGAATCAAATGCCTTTTCATAATCTACAAATCCTAAGCATAATGGCAACTCATATTCATTTGTCCTTTCTATAACTTCTCTCAATACCTGGATATGATCTACTGTACTAAAACCACTTTTAAATCCGGCTTGTTCTCTTGGTTGGTGGAAATCCAATGTTCTCTGTAGACGAGTAGTAATTATCTTGGTAAAAATTTTATATAAAACTGATAAAAGGCTGATAGGTCTGTAATTTCTAATATCTTCTTTATCACCTTTTTTAAATATTAATATTATTACTGCATTCTTCCAATCATCCAGTACATCTTTATCATTTAGACATTTGGTATATAACTTTGCTAAAAAATTTTCTATTTCTTCACCTGCTTCTTTTAATATATCAATTATAATTCCATCATTACCTGGAGCCTTTCCTTTCTTCATACATTTAATTGCATGTCTCACTTCTTCATTTAAAATTCTGGGCAATTTGGAAGATGTAATAGATATAGGAGGTACTTGTTCTTTATTACTATATAATTCTTGATAAAAATCTTCTACCAATTTCATGATGTCATCTCTCCTTTTAGTAATAATTCCATCTTTTTTTCTTATTGCAGATATAAATTTCCTACCAATACCAAAATGTTGTTTTACATTCTTAAGACTTTTATTTTCTTTTACAGCTTTCCTTGCTAGTTCACAGTTATACTTTCTTATATCATTTTCAACTCTTTTCCGCACCATTTTACAAAATTCAAGATATTCAATTCTTTTTAATGCATCATTTTTGTATATCTTCATATTCCTTCTTTTCTTCATAAATTCTCTAGTCTCAGTAGAAATTTTATTGGTCAATTGCTGTTTCTTTCTACCAGCTATCTTTGTTGCAGTTTTCAAAAGTGTATCAGTTATTTTCATATTAATTTCATTCAAATCTGAATCATGTTCAAAATCTACTAATACTTGAAACCGATTTGTAAGTTCTAATTTAAATTCATTAGAATGTTTCTGAAGATTAGGAATATCAACTGTAAATATTGTTTTTCTTAATAATTTTTGTCTCTCTAGTTTTACATTAACACGTAACTTACACCTTACTAATCGATGATCACTTCCTGTGTTAAATTTATTAAGAACATTACAATCTTGAAATATGTATTTCCTGTTAGTCAAAATATAATCCAATTCTGCTGTACCTTCATTTGGATGCTTCCATGTCCATTTCCTTTTAACATTTTTCTCAAAAAAAGAATTCATAATATAAAGTTATTCTTTTTCTGCAAACTCCACAAGTCTATGTCCTCTCTCATTTCTATTACCATAACCAAAATTACCCACAGCACTTTCATCTTTCATTTTTTTACCAATTCTAGCATTAAAGTCTCCCATAACAATTTTAAAATGGTGTTTACTCTGATCAAAAGCCTTTTGTACATCCATATAAAAATCTTCTACTACTTCATCACTATGAGAACTTGTTGGGGCATAAACCTGAATTATCTGCATTTGGTATCTGCTATTAAGTTGTATAACTAATCTTGCCACTCTGTCCAATACACCATCAATCTCCACAATATTGTTCTTCCACTTTTTATTTATAATGAATCCTACTCCACTTGTATTTCCAATATTTGTGCCTTTATAATAGAGTATATGTCCACTTTTTAAATCAATTGTCTCTTCACCTTTTCTTCTAACTTCACAAAGTCCAATAATGTCCCATTTAATATAAGAGAGTTCTTCTTCTAATTCTTTCAATCTTCCTTCACTTGAAAGTGATCTGCAGTTGTAAGTACCTAAATAAAAAGTCGTCATCAAATGGCAGCCTGGGTCCGCAATCAGGGGATTCTTAGCACCCTCCGCCTTCGGCCACCAACCGCTGCCTTGGTTGGTGACTTTACAGCCTCCTGGGAATAAGGGCCATGCTTTATTTTTGTCTGTCATAATTGTGTATATGTATTGGGAAAATATTTATCATTTACACAAACATTCATTCTGCCTTATCAGGCACTGAGAAGAAAGACCATGGTGTTTCTTGATCTTAAACTCAGAGGTAAAAAGCCAATAAACTCACCAAGCTGGCTAATGCATGTTGGTGAGCAGCCCATCCATGTTTGTATACTATATGAATAATCACATAGTAATAACAGCTGCAATGACAAGAACGTATGGAGTGGACATTAGGAATTTGCCCTGCTCGGTCCCTTTAAGGCCTCCAAGAGAAATCAAAGGGTCTCCTTTCAGTTAATAGCAAAACTCCTTTCTGCAGCCTCATCTTTATATATAGAGGAATGTCCAAAATATTTCAACTAGGATTAAATTTTTAAGTCAATCAAGAACTTTATTTCAAATATTTTAAATTGTCTAATATTTATAAACAAATCTGAGATTTCTTTAGTTTTAAACATTGTCAACATTATGATTCATAAGACGGAAATATGTTATATATATAGTATTATAGTGCTCATTATATATATATTATTGTTTCAAGATTATATCTCCATGTGACTGCTCTTATAAATAATTGAATCATCATTTAGCCATAGCATAAAACATTACTTTTATTGGTAAGAAAGCAAACTTTTATCTTTGTCTCCTTCACATATAGACGGAAATGTATGAAACATTCAGGCTAGAAAAATGTTTAAATCAATCAAGAAATTTACTTTTATACATTTTAAACTGGTTGATACTTTTAATTGACAATTTAAAGAAATTCTATCATTTTAAATATTGTCAGTAATGATCCAAATGATGAAAATATAAAATATATATAGAATTACAGTACTAAATAAATATTGTAACATGTTAACATTTAATATATATGCCATTATATTATAATACTGTATATTATATATCATTTTAATCAGTGTTGACAATTTTTAATATGAGACAAATCTCAGACTTGTCAATTAAAAATATTAATCAATTTAAAATATTTGGAGATAAATTTCTTGATAGATTAAAAAAATATTACTTTTAGCCTAAATATCTTAGGTATTCTGCTCTATATGTGAAGGAGGCAAAAGTAAAAAGTATATTCTTTTACTGATATGTTATGACTAGAGAGAATTTTAATTAACTATAAGAAAAGTTGCATGGTGATTTGATTTTGAAACAATGCAATCTACATTTAGCACTGCAATACTATATATTACAGAGAAAACTATAAGATTATTCATAATATATGACATGGTATCAGTTTTATAAGCTTATAGGTTACCGATGACTGACTAATTATGCTGAATTGTTTATTATTTTAAAATTAACAATTTCAAGGCAATGACTCTCATTATAGAGTAAACTGTCAAAAATCAATGATTGATGAAAGTAAACAGTTAACTTACAAAGAATTGTTAATAAAAACAATACAAAATTTATATAAAACACAACCACTTGATATCAGTAGTCTAAATCCATCCCTTTTTTCCATGTAAAACATCTTAGATGTACATAGAAATTGTATTTCATCACATACACACTTTAAAATGAGTAATGACATTTAAAATAAATATAGTAATCTCCAAGATGCATTTCTGAATGAACAAGCAGTTTTTAGTTGATCCAAAATCACAACTTTTACATATGTTCATTATTATTGTTCAGAATTTATTAATATCACATTACTACAATTTAGTTTTCAAGTGTCTAATTTCTTGTCCTCACATTTTTGACAACCTATTCTTTATTTAAATATATTTATGATTAATCATTTATTATGCTAGATTATGTCATTATTAGCCCCATCTATATTTTTTTTGTATTTAATAAGATTAGATATATTAATCTTTCATATGTATTTGTGTTATGACATCAAGACTGTCAATTTTCTTTTTAAATGGATAGTTAATATAGTTTCATGGATAGTCAGCTTTGCTAATGATAATTTGTTACTTGAAATGTTTGATTACTTCAGAATAGTTATTATATTTTTATGCAGATGACAATTATGCAATGAATATTTAATGCATAATGATTGCTGCTGACAACTTTGTATATATTTTTAGAGTACATTTATCTATTTATTGCGTAATTTAACTTAGGTTCCTTAATGAAAACACTTTAATACCACGTTTATTGATTTGCTGGTATTAACCTAAGTGATTATTATTATTATTTTTGCATATATGATTGTTTTTGTTACAAGGATGGTTTGTTATCTGAAATGTATTTACTATTATAGAGTGATTTTACTGCATATGACAAATAATAAAATTTTTATGCACAGCGATTGTAACTATCAGCTTTTTTTAAGTTTTAATATCAAATAAGTTGATTTGCTAGTATTAATATAATATGAATGATTGTAATATTTGCTTGTGTAGCTGGTTATGTTCCAGGACACCTATAATGGTTTATTATCTGAGATATATGCATACTGAAAAATGAGTTGACATTTTTGTCAGGGGTATAGCTATCTGGAACTGATATCTTTTCAAATTTTTATACACACACATGTATATATGAATATATATACACACATAGTATGTATAAGCAGAAGAAAACACAAATTTGTAATTGTATATATTTATAGATAAATCTGATGGCCTTGGATAATTAATGTTCATATAATTTGAGAAGTAAAATAGTTATTAATACTGCTTAATTCAGAAAAATAAACTAATGGAATTATTGGACATTAGTTATTTAAATTTTTTATTTAACCCAAAACGTTTTATGCAATTGAGTAGTTATAACCAAGATCACTAAATATTTAATTATTATTTGAATAAGCATGCAAAGATGGCTTGGTTTTGAAAATGCAGACTCTTAAATGTTAATAAAGTGTTCATTGGATAGTGCTATTCAAAAAATGTAAATTATTTCCAAAACCTTATTGAGAATTTTCAAAGTTGGATAATAAATAAATCTAAACTTTGTTGTAGTTTATCATTATTGATTTTTTAATCTTTACTAAATTATCTAAATAATAAAATCGCATGAACTGTGAGTTTAAATATATGAACCTTACTAAATTTTTTTTACATTGAATCTTGGTTTTCTCTCTGTGATTCTAAATAATTGTTAATTTATTATCAGTACCTTCATTTCAGTGTTAGGCACTCTAGAATAATTTCTTAGGAAAGAAAAACATCCATAGGAATGATGGCCATTTTTTTGTCTTTAGTTAAGGCTTTTTCTCGTGTCATTATGTATAAACTTCAGGAGTTTTTATATACTTTAAACATTAGTACCTGTCATGAAGATGCATTTGTACTATCTCTTTCACATTAATTGATATAAAAATAAAAGCATTAATTATATTTAGATCCAAAGTTATGGAATTGTATTTTAGCTATAAAATTCAATTCTCTCAAGTAATCTGTTAGCAATTAAGATCTGTTTTCAAATAAATATTTATATTCCTCAGAAATTTAATTGAATCAAAGATTTTAACTTTGTTTAAAATGTGAATATTTGTAAACTAATTTTTGTAGATATTTTTAGCAATTATTAGTTTTTATTAACACAACATCACATGACATTTATTCCTGCCTGGGAATAGAAAATTTCTATTTTTGACTCTACTTTCAGAGATATCTCTTGAAAGCTTGAATAATTAGTGTTATTCCATATCACTTAATTATAATTTAACTCTTGGTTTTTTTAAAAAAATCATCACTGAAGAAGTTTAATAATAGCTAGTGATTTGGTTATTTAATATTACAATAGATTGTTCAGAAATAAATAAAGTGAATTATTTCTTTCAATGATATTTTTTTATTCACAGAAATTTCTATTGCCAATACAACATCACATGACATTTTAATTACAGTTTAAACATGAACAATAGTTTTCTACTATTCTAATGTCCCCTATAGTAAACTTAATTAATCATATTTTACCAGATGATAGTTCAAATTGAATCCTCGTTCCCAATTGTAATCTTAGTAATCAATGATTATCAGAAGAATGCACAATTTTAATCCCTAAATAAGTTTTAGGATGGAATTTTTGACTTTCATCTGATAGTTACTGATTACTCAAGCTTACAATAAATGATTTTGATTTATTAAAAAAAAGTTTATTACACTCTATCTTCCAGTCTAATTTCAGTAAAGACAAAAAGTACATAATTTATGTCATGTGATTTTCATATTTTTAAAAAAGACTCTTATTTAGAAGAATATTAACTTTGTAAATATGGGTTATGTAGTATACATTATTATTGTTTTTTTAGGTAATATGCATAAAATAAAATGATTTTTTAAAGTTCTACAAATGATTCTTATAATTGAAACAATGAAAAAGGTATTATTCATTCAAGTTTGGCAATTCTCTGTAAAAAAGATTTGGACAAATTTCCTTTTCTGTTTATCTATAGAAAAGGTTGTCTGGATATTTATTTATGAATGAATCAATATTAGATTGTTAATCATATGGATGTAAAATGGCTAATTATAAAGTTAATTATATGCCTGATTAAAATCTGAAAAATTTTCCAAGTATATCTAGACAGATTCAGATACTGATCATAAAATTATTAGTAAGCAGACATGGTAGAATTAAATCATAAAAAATATAATTTCTTAAAGATAATCACAAGAGCAGAAATAAGAGGGAAGAACTAAGTTTTTTACACTAAGCACTTTGCAGATTGAGATTTAGTCTTGTGCTAACTGTTTTTTAGACTTCTGTAAAATAATTTATTTAATACAAAGTAATTTATAAAGTATTGCTAAAACAAGTATTCACTCAAACAATTATAATATTAAAATGTTTAACAAGCATTCATAATATTAAAATGTTTAACAAGCATTCCTATATTTTCTGTTTTAAAAAACCACCCTTGTTTAGACACAATTAAATTGAAACCAACTTTGCAATATTTAATTTTATTAATTGTGACTTTCTATTTGAGTAATATTTTTGTCAAAATAAATTATATTTATCAAAATTATTATTAAAATTATTTTGAATATAATTAAAAAATAATAAAAGCTATAAATTTATTTAAGTATATAAAAATAAAAAACTTTACCTTTTTTTACATTAGCTAGAATAGAAATACTCCCCCCCCCCCCACACACACATTGTAAATTGAAATCTTTCTAAAAATACATAATTAAATATAAATTAATCTGTTAATTACTGAAAGTATTATAATAACATTTTTATAAATTGGTTCCAAGATGCAATTACATAATAAATATGATATCTAAAATATAAAGCTAACATATCATCAAAACAATAAATCCAAGAAAATATAATAATTATCATAAAAATAATGTATATATTTTTAAAGTTAGTATTTTAAGTTTAGTCATTAATTGTAAATTTTGACATGTCACTTATAAAATAAGACATTTTTTAATTATTTAAAATTATTATATATGAAATCTCAAATAAAATTGCATGTAAGACTACTAACCACTCTTTTTTTTTCTATAAAAATTGGATCCTTCATTGTTTCTGTTCCAGTTTAATCTTTTTTTCCCTAACAAAATGAATTATTTTCAAGTATTTATTTCATAAAAATATTGATAATGACAACAAAGAAAAATATATTATTAACTAAATTTGGTCATCTTATGTATGCATGCACATAGATATACATATTTACTGCAGGCATATGTATATACATTATATATACAATTATATGACTGATTTCTTTTCAAACTAATGTGAAAAATTTAATAATCATTCTATTGATATATTTAATTTTCCTTTTATAAATAAAAGTAATTTTTCATCACAATAATTCATTTCAATAAAATTTAGTAATATAATTATTAATATATTGCACATACCTGAAAGAATTTGGCAGTTTAATTTAAAAATCTTATACGTGAATTCTGTTGTTTTTTCTATAAAAATGATTTTTTAAAAAAAATATAACTTATGAAAAAGTTTATTAAAAAGCCTATAATTTACATCACTATCATAGCACTATTTTGAAAATTTTGTTGGAAAAAGGAATATAATATCAACTATGTTTTATATAATGTGCTCACAATTTTTTGCTGTTTTCATAAATGCAACTTCACTGAATTTTGGCTCACAAATTATAAAATGATTTAGAAGTAGACTTGTTAAATTAAAACATCTTTCATACTACTAAAATCTATCTTGAAACAAAAAATATTATTTATAGAATAATTTCTGCTTGTAATAAATTCCAACATTTTGTACAATTTGAGTTCTGCAGTTTGACTAAAACTTAAAAAGTATATTTTCTGTTCATTTAGAAGTATTTACTCTAAAATTCTAATACAACTACCAACATATAAATTGTTGAAATGCTGTATAAATTAAAATCATGATCATATAAATTCAATCACCAGTGCACTCCGAGTTATCACAGAGCTAGCTTAAAAGAGTTGATTTTTAAAAAAAAAGTCAATTTCATCAGTATTTCTTAAGTGAACACAATAGATTTAAAAAACAATAATTAAAATTACATATAATTTAAATGTAATTTATTAGAAACAACTGCTTAATTCATTATTAAATGCGCATTTTCTATAATACCCTATGTTCTATTAACACACAGCATCTTGTTTTTGCTTCTATATGATATAAATCTCAATTTTTATTTACAGAATGGTTGTAATCTGCATTCTATATTTTAGATTTTGCTTCTAAATGAGAAAAAAATAATATTTTGAAAATCTCATGATAATACTGCTCTTAATGATTTTTTAAATTTTTTTTATACAATTTTCATATTAACATTAAGTTTACTAGGAAATATAAGACAATAATTTACTTTTTGTCTATATATTTTAAATAAATGAGATAAAAGTGTTTTTTTTTTTGTTTCATACTATATATCAAAAACAAATATACACTGGAAGATATATATTATTTTCTTTTTTCTGTCCAGCTCAATTATATTCTGTAAAGAACACTGATAGAATAAAAAAAAACTTCTGATAATTGAAATATTCAGCATGTCATCTTTATTATTAAATAGATGTTGCTTGGCATTTGTTTTCATCACAATATTAAAAAGGTCGATAAAAGCCATTTGAAATTCTACAATTAAAATATATATTTTTAAATATATATAAAGAAATTAGGAAAACATTCTTGTGGTCTAACAAGTTTCTTTTAGAATGCTTACATACTTATGAAATTTTCTTCTGAGCTCACTCACACACATATAACAGACATACCAATTGTTGAATTAATATCAAAAAGGAAAATCATATTTTTGTTGTTAGAGAGGAATTTAATTTATGAGTCATTTATTCATATCAAATTAATAAAGTTATGATATCAATAACATGAATTATTACAAAAATTGGTACTCGGAAATTATTAAGAAAGATTATAATATTATTTTAAAAGGTAGAAAGTATTGCTGAAAGAAAAATCTGAATTAAATAAAATTAATGTTACTTGGAAATAAATCGAGAATAATTTAAGAAAGTGAAGACTGAAAAATTGTATTTATAAAGACAAAAACTTTAACTAGTTTTAATTTAATTTTTTCGATTGATTTATCTAATTGCCATAACGTATTTTAATGGTGGAAAAATCAAATTAAATAGCTGGGAAATAACGCTGATTAAGTTTGTTCAAGATACATATTAAATTCTCCATAAAATAATTATAAATTGTAATCTTTTGCTTGTGTATATATATATACAAACTTGTCTAATGAAATCTATACATGTTATTCCTCATATACTTACATCTCACCATATTTTATTAATGATTTGAAGTTTCTATATTAGTTTTCTATTAAAGATCAGTCTCATTTTCATATGTAAGAACTTGTACACATACAAAAAGAAGTAAAATCTAAAACGACAAATTGTACACACATTATTAATATCAATATACTATCCTTTCTATGATCCATTCCTATATATATACAGTATTACTTTCCAACATTATATAATTTTTTGTTTTGACTAATAAACCAAATATTAACAAATACTTCAGCATCCCTTTACTTACTATATTGCTAAACCAATGCAAAGAAAACGTTTACATTAGCTATCCTAGGCAAGAGAACAATTTTAAATCATATATTTGTAATAAATTAAATTTAATACTTTATATGATTTAGTACAGTGGTAGAGGGCTATCAAATTTCAGAACATTATTTTATCACTAAGTAATTCTTACATTTATCTATATTAATAATTTTGTTTATCAGTACTAAAGATAATGTATAATAATCAAATCTCTTCAAAGTAAACTTTTCTCAGGAGGATAAATTTGGCTTAATGCCAGAACAGAAATCGATCCTAGGATCTTAAATCAGTTTGAATAGAAGAGAGCATCAAATCAATTTTGAAGCAATTTAAGTTCGTTATTCATTTGAAATTATATATATAAATCTAGATAAAATCAGTATTTTGATATATAATATGTTAGTTCAATATAAAATTGTTCACTTTGATAAGTGATATAAATATGTACAACAAAAGACAAAATGCTTGAGCAAGAATTTATTTCGCTCCAAAGAATATAAATCATTTAAAAGTCTGTACATCTATTCTCAAAGAGGACTTGCGAATAAATAAAAAATATGCAGTAAAATATAAATATATTTATCATTAATAAAATAACTCTTCTAATACTTTTAACTATATGTAATGCAGAATATTATTAAGTAGCTTATCTTCAGGACAGATATTTCTCAATAATTCGACAAAAAATAAAGACACACGCATTAACAGACGTTTCAATTGTTGAGTCGTTAGAAACTGTCTAGTTTTATCTTGTATCTAAAAGTAGATACCCGTTTACGGTGAATATTGGCCAGTTGGTTGGATGACCTATGAAAGACTACGATTAAAATTTTTTTAGATTGGATGAAAATGAACATTAACTTGGTCTGCATTCAAATGCAAGTCACGAGCATGTCATGCAAATGTGCTACTATTACGTGAGAGCATAGATCTTGTTTAATCATATATATATATATTAAAAACTGGATTATTAAAGCTAATGAATATATATATGGTATTCAATAGAATTTAATTACTAGTAGTAATAAATTATTTACTAAATACGTAAAATAAAACTGCTATTTAGCTTTTCTTTCTGATACAAAATTAATTACCTATAGTAATTGTTCATTAATTATTCAGTAAAATGAACGTGTTACTAAGCATAAATCAATTAATTATGAGATGTAATTAATTTTATTAAACGATTCCGCAATTTTAATGCTTTTTACAGAAATACAATTAAATTTTATTATACAGTTTTTAATCTTTAAACTTTTTTATTGGAAGATTCAAAGTTAATGAATTATAGGAACCACTGCGCTGCCAGTCATTGGCAGATATAAGTGAGTTTAGTAACTTGAACACAAAATTTTAACCTGTTTTAATTTTTTATCTTCTTTCAAGGATGTAAGAGTTTACATACTTTTATTTTTAAAAAAAGACATTTAAAAATTTTATTGACAACTTAATTTGTTTAAAAAGAGGATCTTTAACATTTACTAGTAAGAAAAACTGAAAATTTAAAGAGTTGAGTATTTAAAGAAAAGTGGAAAAAATAAATTAGGTGGACAGACTTAGAAATGAGAAGCTATAAAAAGAATCAATGTAAAATATTTTTAAGAAGTATGATCCATTAAAAACAAAGATTTTTTTTTTATGTTTAATCCATCGTCACAACAAACAATATTTCATCCATCCATTCACATGTGATTCTTTCCAAATGCTTTGAGATAATTTGGGAAATAATTTGAGATGTCAACCTACTATTTCTGTAGCAATATGTCCTGACTATTTATATTTCTGTCAAAATTTTAATTCTTTAATTGGTTTCAGTAATAACTATTTGATGTTAATTGAAAGAAGGCTGCTTGATTTCTCTTTGAAACTTAAAGAAACTGAACAGAACAAATTCCTAATGTTGACTTTATGCATTCTTGTCACTGCTATCAGTATTAGCTGTGTGATTATTCAGATGGTGAACAAGCATCATATATGGACTATTTTTTCAAATAACATCAATCAACAATAGTGAGTTTACTGGGAGTTTTTTTTACCTGAGATTTTAAAAGTAAAAAAAAAACACATGATCTTTATTTACAATTCCTTGGGAGCTCTTAATTGAAATATCAATTGACATTTCTTGAAGATTGATACTTTGATTTACTGTCTAGCTAATAATTTTTACATAATAACTTTTTAACAATAGAGAAGATGACAATAGCTTAAGTAACTGGAAAAAAAGCTTGTTTGAAAAATTATCATTTAAAAAAAAAATTCACTAAAAAATTGTTATCCTGTTAACATTTTCTAACCACTATACAATAAAGTTGATTATACAGTATAACTCACAGTTAACTGTTAATATCTAATTAAATGAAGTGGTTAAATTTTTATGCATCATTTATAGGAATCTCTAAATGTCCACATATTAATTATTAGTGAAAAAATTGCCCAATCTTGTCATGAGGCTCCACCCACATTAAGAACTTTATAAATGATTATTACTTCATTAACACTGCAACATCAGTCTTATGTAAATGTTACCACTATGTTCTATTTGATGTTAAAGCCTGAATATTCAGTTTAGCAGTATATTTAATACAACATCTATTATGATGGCTTAATATTAATACACAATATACCTGTAAATAAATGTATAAATAAAAACTTATTGGCATTATAAATAAAAAAATAATTGAATTGATATTAATTCTTTGATACCATTTGTTGGATTTCTAAACACTATTTAATGAAAACATTAAACAAACATTGCAGAATATATATTTTGGGATGCACCCTCATCAGGTGACCAAAAATGATCAATGATCTATTTATACAGAAACATTTTAAAATACCTTCACTATGTTCAATTTGATGTAAAAGCTAATTTGAATATTGAAACATTATCATCAAATTGAACATCAGAGTAGTATTTAAATGAGAATAATGATACTATAATGATAGATAATCAATAATATTTAGAGCATTTGATGAGGGCAAAGTCTAAAACATACTGAGATTGATCAATTTTTTTATTAATAGGTAATGATTAGTAGAAAATTTGATAGATGACACATAAAAGTTAAATATCTTTTCAATTATACTCATATGATTAAATTAAAATAGTCTATAGCAAAATAAATATCCATATTGTCTTTTCCCAGAAAAAATAATAAAGCAGAATCTGCTTGATAATAATTTTTGGGGATTTTTTATTTTATCGTTTGTTTTACCATATGCCTAAAATTATTCATTTACTAACTAATAATTTGATAACTAGACAGACTGGTTAAGCTTTAGTTATAAAATAAAAAATTATAAATTCCAAGATACTCCAAAAAGCTTTCTAATTTACACTTGCATTTCAGCTCAGATCATATATAAGACTATTATTTACTATTTTGTAAAACAATATATGTGTATATTGGGA
Source organism: Epiperipatus broadwayi (assembly GCA_028023455.1). Taxonomy (NCBI): domain Eukaryota; kingdom Metazoa; phylum Onychophora; class Udeonychophora; order Euonychophora; family Peripatidae; genus Epiperipatus; species Epiperipatus broadwayi. Next base: position 1,546,158 of record JAQFVV010006271.1, read on the forward strand.
CTGACACTAAGATATACAAGTACACTATTGCATAAAGCTTTCTTTATCAGATTCATTGTTTCTTATCATACCATTCAGTTATTTATTGATCAAGAATTTCTGCTAACCAAAAAGCTATTATACTGAGATTGCCAGTCAATAAATTTTAATATTAAGCATATATGATGAACATAAGCATGGCCTATATATTATAAATATTATCTCAAATATACTCTAACAAAGAGCAATATTGATTGCTTTCATTGTAAAAATATGGTTGAGAATATAATACGACAGATAGCTATAATTAAACATGGTATTAAATTCTTTAAAAAAGAAAAGTTTACTGTAGAAAATATTTAAAGACAGTATCACAAAATATCAAATAAGCAGTATAGTTGACCAACATACTAGTAATTGCAACTACTTACTATGCTAGCAGCTTAAAACAATATAATATAAAAGCAACGTTTCATTCTATTACCATCAAACATAAACTTGAATAGTTCCATATCCTTAATACTTAAATTCCCATCCTCATCAGTTCTGGATTTCCCTCTTATCAATGAGGGATTGATTCAATGGAAGAAATGCACACAAAATTACTTTAATTCTATGTTAATTTTCAAACATAAAACTTGAAATTGAGATAGTCTATAGTTTGAACTCAAGTAAGCCTGTTTGAGCAGTCATATAGATCTTAAATATATTCAATAACTATATTTAATATCTTAAGAACTTCAATAACTGTTGGCACTTTATTTCCCTGTCTAGGAATGTTGTTAATAAAGTGCCAAAATATTAGCTTAACAATATGATAACACTAGAGGAATTCACCACTCTAATACCATATAGTATAAACTTAAGTAATAACTGTTGGATACATGTCTATATCCATTACAGTGTTGAACACATATTTCATTGGTAAAGACAAAGGCCTGAAACTATCTGTTCAAAGAATAGATATTTTATATGCATTTAGTAATCACTGATTACTCAATCTTTTGCTAGATAGCATTAGAATGGAAATGTTCTCTTATTATACTGTTTAAAGTGATAGTTTGGTGATTTGCTATTATTAACATTTTTAACCTGAAAAATAATGTCCCTACAGTTATCAAAGAACTAAAAGCACTAAAATCTATAGTTTTTGAGCTGGTTTCAGATCTATATAATTGATAGTAGCAGGATGACTTAGTTTCAAAATCTTAAGATGACACAAATTTCAAAGTTTTAGGTTATTAGATAAAATGAAGTCAAAAGTGGTTGCATAATGAAAATATGCATTCCTGCCAATATACCAGAAACTGGTTTGATTGGTATTTTATATGCATTTTATAATCAGTTATTACTCAAGTTTATTCTAAATAGCATTAGACTAGTAAACTATCTCTATAACCAGCATATACATGGATATATTTGTTGATCATAAATCAGTTTTTACAGTAATCAAAAAATGATCTCTAGGACATTATTTACCTTTTTTCTCTCTATAAGTTGAAATATATACATTTATTTTCGTTTGTTTTCTGCCACTGATATTGGCAGAGTCATTGAACAAAAAAGAATTTCAGAAGAAACAAAAGTAATAGATAATAAATGACATTGAAACACAATATAAAAGTTTGAAGTACACTGGCTAGGATAATACAAATTGTTTTGAAAAAAATATCATTGAAATAAAAAGAAACAATTACAAAAATAATTAGTTGTATCAAATGTGAGGTTGTTTGAATGGATTTTTATATGAAAATGAATTCTTCTGCAATTTAAAATTATTAATATTTGATTAAAGATGTGTTTTTGTGGATAGTGTCATAAAAATCTCCACCTAATCTGGCTTTGAAATTTAGTTAATGACATGATCATTGGCTGAAATATAATAGAATGCGGAAGTGAGATTAATATTTTTTGTGAATGGGGGCAGAGAATTTTATAAGCAAAAATTCATAACAAAAGATGCACCTAGCTCGGTTACCTAAAGAGCAACATGGCAAAAATCCTACTTTGGGAAGGGTACACAATGCATTTATTATTTGTGAACATGGTTCCTAAATGAAAAATCATTTATTGGCCATTATTTTGGAATCAATTGATATGTTATAGAATGAAAGAGATATTCTAGATATTGAACGTTTTTGTTGTTTTTGCAGATTTATAAAAGTTAAGTTTTTTTTTCCTGATTTATCTGTAATCAATTAAGCAACAAGGTAATGCAAGTAGCCAATAACACTTGTTTATGAATGATGATGAATAATATGCCATATTGTAATTTATCATAAATTGTTTTGAAATATTGTTACTACTTTAGTTAAAAGTTCCTTAATATTAAGAGTGATAGTGTAAAGAAATAACATTTTGAAGCTGCTGACGATGGCATCTTATTTTTTAAATAAAACTTTGATCATCAAATAAACCAGTCCGTTTTTATTAAATGAGATCCATAGTATAAAACATACTAGCAATGCAATGTTTAGTGTCATTATCATAAGCTGGTATATTGTGCAAAAATATATAATAGCTTTAGAATGAAATATATAAATGTAAAATGAGAGAATATATTAAGGATTGTCTTTAATTCAATATCTGCCCATTCTATAAATACCGTTCCTTCCAATAATCTTTTTAATTAGGCTTTGAACTTCTCATTAATACATGCTCATTTTATAAACTTATTTTTTCTGATCATTGCATTTTTGGATTCATTTAGATTATCTTATAATTATTAGCTACCACTTACAAATTATAGTGACTATTTTAACTCCAGAAAAATAAACAGAATAAACATTAAAAAAAAAAACCAAAGAATAAAGTGTTAGAAATGATTTATATAGTGTCCATACAACTCAATCTCAAGAACTAATGCATTTAAATGTTGGTTTTCTTAAGACTTCTTGACATCTTTCAATGCTGTTTTTTAATAACTTGTGCATTGAACTTTTTGAAAACAACATCTTTTACAATAAAAGTATTTCTTTATTATGGCTTTGTTATAATTATTGTAATGTAAATGAGATCTGCTTTTTGCATATGCTAAAAGCTCATCATAAGATATTTTTTTAAAAAAATATTATTTTATTTATTTTACACACTCAATCTGAAAAAAAAACTTTTCTACAAAAAATCTGAAGATTACCAATTGATTTTATAATTATGACAAATTATAATAGTCATCTTATTTTTAGAATCCAGTGAGGAGCTATAAATGGATTTTTTCCTAGTGTGTCTTTGTTTCCTAAATAGAAGATCCATGTCTCAGTTTCACATAATAAATAATACACTTATACACAACTAATTCAGTAACAATAGACTTTAGTCTAATTATTTGTTTTAAAAAAACTTTGAATCAATTTTTATACTGTAAGGGACTTTTTTCACCATAAATTGCTGCATCATATTTTAATCAGTATATCAACATCAAACTGATTCGGGTAATTCTATATAATTGATGACTAGAAATCACTAAATATCCATTTATTGATGTTGGATGGCAAATTGCACTGATTATGTATCAGTAACTAAAAAATTCTAAATATGCTTAAAAGTGCTCACATTGAAATAGTTTCCATATTTCACACTAACAGATAAAGGACATGCCAAGTTAATATTTAAGCTACTACATCTGAAAGCTTTCAATTCATAATGTCTTTCAAGAAGTGTATATCAAGTATCCAAATGTTTGTTGTTCTTGTGAATCCACGATATTCTTTATAGTCTTACCAACACTAGAATTCATAAATGTCAGCTTGATACATATTTATTTTATCTAATGCTAAAAATCAAATCAAAACCCTCTATAAGAGTATATCATTAATTGCCACAATGCAGATTATTCACTTTTTTGACAAAAATTTTAGTCACACTCAAACTGTATTGTAACTTTTTAAGTCCTTGCCATTTTTCTTTTTATTTGACTTTTTCATAATGTTTTTTTTTAGAAAAGTATCAATTTTTAAATTTTATGTAATACTTGATAACAATAATCCTGAATGTTGCAAACAAAAGAAATTCATCCAGTCATCAGCAAGTAGCTCAATGTGATTACTGGTTCACGCATTGAACCAGAGATCTTGGTTTGATAAGAATATTTAGAACTATAGTTTCCTGGACAAAGAAACTTATAAATATTTAATGTTTGTTTCATGGTTTATCATGATGGCATTTACTTATAATTGTATATTGACTATTTCTATCATATAATTGCTTTGTTAAATGTTTTTACTTTCCAAACTATTTTTAATCTATGATTCTTTGGATTATGAAGAAGGCCGTTTAAGGCTATAAATTGAATAGTAGTGATCAAAAGAATATATATCAATTAATATATGCTTTTTAATAATATTTATAATGTATCTATTCCAATTTGTTTTTTCTTTAGTCCATTATTTTTAAATCTCATTACCGGGCTATTTATTTATAGTTATTTTGAATGTATTAAATATACATGAAATATGTGTTCAACTTATTATTTTATTTTTCATTTCATTACTGGACTATTTGTTTATAGTTACAAAATATAAATAACAGTGAGATGATATTAATTACAGACATATTAATAATTTAAAGAGTATAATTTATAGAAATGATCTGCCAGGAGACCTGCAAGTGAAAAAGAGTTGGACAGCATTAAATTAGGTAATGGAAATAGTCTAACACACACACACATATATATATATATATTATAATTTTTTGATTTAACTTATTATATCGAATCATTAATTTCATTAATATTTTTTCATTTGGTATTACATTGTTCAGAGGATTCATTATGTAGAGGTTAGTGTGTTATGCTCACGAGCTCAAGGTTTAGATTCAGGTAGAATTTAAGCTTTTTTTAAGACAGCTAGAGATTTTAAAGGAGTTTAATAAAGTTGAGAATTTCTTTTTATAGCTCATAAGCAAAACAAACAATCACACAGTGTTCACATATTTAGATAATTTAATTGAAAGTGAAGATTCCAAAATAACTAAAACTAATTTTATGAATATACTTACTCTAATCGTAAAAAAAATGTTTTCAGGTGAGAAAGATATCATTTTTTAGTAGGTGCTAAATCTAGGTTTAATTTTTTTTTATTAAACATTGATGTTTTAATATCTATTTTATTGTTATTATATTTGATAATCATTAATTTTTATTATTTTTCAGTGCTATGAGAAGAGACCGTATCCTCTTTTTATGTCATGGTCATAAGACTGTTGTAGGAATCGTCTTATTTGCAGCAATGGTATTTTTATTTTTCTTCTTCTATTATTATGCTTCAAATGTAATTACACCCACCCAAATGAAATTTAAAAAGCCAAAAATTTATATAGAAAATAAAAACAATCACACAGAAAAAGCCACCAAACAAAACATTTCTCAATTGCTTTATTGTGAATTTAACAAAAAATTGGTGAAGTTATATTCTAAGCTTATAAAAGAGAATGTGAAATTATCTTTTTTAAATGAAATTGATAAATTAATTAAATATTATAATTGCAATCAAGTAGAATCTTCAAAATCTTCTTTAAATAAAGACTTGGATGTGTGTCCTGATAAATATATGGGTCAAAAATATGGAAAAGATCTTTTCTATTTTTCGGGATTTAATATTCAAAACTGTACTAATGCCAAACCATTTCATAAAGTCTTAACAATAGCACTAAATTTTGTCCACTGCTTTCCAAAATGTAATGACAATCTTATTAAAATTCTCAAAGAAATAGATCTTGCCTATAAAAGTCATGCATTAACTGTGGTACTCGCTATTCCTGATCCAAATATAAAATTGGGTAACTTTACATCTTTAAAAGTAGAAATATATAATTTTTCAGCATCAGTAGGAAGTGGATTTATATGGAATTTTTTGATTCAAAAAATTAATACACCTTATGTGTTTGTTGGTCATGATATTGTTGATTTTTCATGGTATGCTCAATTACAAAGACAAGTTCTTGCATTAACGCAGTTGCATGATGTTGTTCTTGTTGGAGGAGCCATAAGGACACCAGATAGTTACTGGAATGCAAATTGCTACCAGTTAACTTTGGAGAACTATATACTAAAATATCAAATAGGATATTACTATTCAAGCCGAGAATGTATGTATTGCAATTATATTAATGGGCCATTTATGACCAGGATTAGATTTTTAAAAGAAATAAAATTTAATATTTCTATGGCTGATTCAGTATTATTTATGGATTTTTTTATTAAAGTAAAGCAAAGTGGATATAATATAGCTAGTTGTCCTGATGCAATGAATTTTGTCAACGGAAATTATTTTACCGCCAATACTAATGACTGGTTAAGTTTAGCCCGTAAACATGAAATAAATAAAATAATTTTGCCAAATAATGAGATCAAACTTTTTTCTTGTGAAGAACTCGGTCAAAATTGTAACATTTTGTATGCCTCTAAATATTATATGATGCCTCCTTGTTGTCGAGAAAAAATTGTAAAAGCTGTAAATATTGTTCATAATTTTTTTGAATCTAAAAACTTATCGTATGTAGTAATGGATGGTACCATGCTTGGTTGTGTCAAAATATTTGGAGTTATGCCTTGGGATGTTGATGTGGACATATTTTACTCTGCAGAGGATTACAATGTCATAAAATCTGAAAAACATTTTTGGGAAAAAAATGGATTTAAAACTGAATTTTGGCCGTGGACTACAAAAACTATTAATACTAGTGTTTTAATTGAAGGAAGGATTCGGCTGTATTTTAATGGAATGTACATAGAATTAACTTCCAAATTTGATGCAATAAAATTTCATGATTCTAAATATACTAAGACAAAAATGAAATTTGATAATGTGACAGTATATGGACCTACAAGTCCAGGTCTAGCCGCAAGAAATATGTATGGTGTTGAGTGTTTACGCCATGCACAAAGCTATATTGTACTCAATATTCAAAGTTGGAGTGATTATTCAATGGCTGGTTCATTTTTATCTTGTAACAAACCAAATTTTCATGCTTGTTTAGATCACTTTCGAGCAGATGGAAATGTAGATTACATTGTGCCTTAATATGTATGTGTGAAGTAATATTTTATGTATATATAGAAAGCACTTTGGCTAATAGTTAAAGTGATTTGTGTGTATATACGTATGTGTATACTTGTGTATATACGGGTAATCGTACATTAAATTGATTACTATTTGGTGCACTATTATATTATACACTTTTGTAAACCATTTTTCAAATTCAGCTGGTCTGAATGAGAAAATAATTAAAGTTAATAAGCATTATTTAATTTTATTATGCAAATGAATAAATAAAATGATCTGATTAAACATGCATATTTTTCATGCATGATATATTATCAAAAGTCACTGGACTTCTTTGTATAATAAAAACTTTTTTATATAGAAGTATCAAATATTTTTAACTTCAGAAACAGAACATTATGTACAACTACAATTGCATCATTATAGGTATGTGACTTGCTGCTATCAGAAAAGCAACACACACTGCCACAAAGTCAAATTTATTGTAAAGAATTTAAGATAAATATAATGTCTTGTTTGGTTTGATATTTATATTCCTGATTGGAATCACATAGAATATTTTTGTCTTGAAATAAAATACTGCACCAGACATTTAGTAAATTGATTTGCTTCAATTAATATTTAAAAAATGTTAGTTCTTGTAAAGAAATGAAAATTCACTCTACTGTGTTTTATGTTGTACTAAAATTTATGTCTAAGGAATGCAAAAACTATATAATAAACACATAAAGTTTGCCCATTTACTTAAGGAAGTGGTAGTTGTTGCTTCTGTTGCTTATGCAATGTTTTACAGCCTTTAATAGTGTGTGTATATATATATATATATAAGTAGAAAAACTTCTTTTACTCTTTATTCATTGGCAAGTTCTTAATTATTATATTGATATTTTAGTCAAATCTAGTTAGATTTCCTTAAATTAACTATGATTTAAATAACTGAACTATTATACAAAACTATATTTAAAAATCCTATAAATAGTAATATAAATATTATTGCAAGAAAAATTAAATTTTAAATATAATTAGTAAATTTGACTGAAAACATCAATATAATAGTAATAATAGTAGTAATAGTAGTAATAATGATAATGATGATGATGATAAATTTTTCAATAGAAATAAAAAGGAAATTTTATGACGTTTTTATAATTTTATATGTTTTAGAGGTCATTTGCAGATAAATAATTTGCAGTTTATATATATGTACACATAAATTAAAGCACTTGCAAATATATTTCTTGGATTGTTGTAAGTTGTAATCACAATGCTTGAAAACTTTGTTGTTTGATTTTGTTTAGTCACCGTATCAATCGTCTAAGGCAGGGGTGGGCAAGATATTGATGCTATCCATCTGTGGACCACCAAAAAATTTTGTCGTGATCGCCTGAATTACAAAAGAAGTAATGAAAATCAATGTTACATTGTACTAGATTAGATAAGTATACATAAAATACATTTTGACATATATATGACTACTATAGTTGAGCATCGGCCCATCACAATCAAAACGGCTGTGTGCATTCACGCACTATTCTCAGTGATTTGTAATTGATTACAAATGCCTGGCTTAAATACATTCTATACCCAATGTAAAGGTGTAACCAGAAATATTGAATATCTTTAGACAGTTATGAAGCTGATAACTTTGCTTTTTGTGTGGGATAATGTATAGATTTAACTAATTTATCATTAATAAATAGTATTTTAACTAATTTTGAAAGAGGAATGTAAGTAATGTCTAAAACAATTGTAAAAAACTGAAAGACATCAATTTTTATATAGAATGAGAAGAATAGTTTTTTTTTTTTTTACAATGATGAATAGAAAATGTGTGTTATACATATCATGCAAATGTGTTACTTACAAGAAAAAGATATTTTAAAAACATGCATGTAATATATATGTGGAGACCAGGACGCTTGGAAAAAATTACAAATAGTCCTTGCCCTGAACACGTGTGATTACCACTGCTCTATAAAATGCGATGTATGAAGTTTGATATTAATTTAAAATTACTAATATATAGCTGTGTGGTCCAGAAAATTGATAGCATTCTATGAAGCTGATGAGAGAGGATTCCAAAGTGCATTGCTTGCTGTAGAATGTTGAATCGTTTTACATAGTATAGTAATCAAAGAATAAATATTCCAAGCAGTGTGATTGATGCATATATCTGTTCAAATTTGTTACATATGTGTATGTATATAATGATAAAAAATATTTTTTCACTTAAGGATAAATATTTTTTATACTTTTCAAATCTTATTTGTAAAAAATTAGAAGTAGGTGAATGATTTTGAACAGAATCCTGATTGCCACTATGGTCTTGCATGGTACCCATGATTTCTAGCTGATATTTCCACAATATCATGTTCATTTTTTTAGAGCAGAAGTAGCTGATTTCCAAATAAAAACATATGTGTAAATATATGTAGCTTAAATAAATTTTATTAATTTTTAAGATAAATGAAATAAGAGATTTATTTATTCTCTTCTATCAGTAATAATTTCATTAAATTATTTAGTCAAAAGGCAGTCCGAATGACAATTTTATAATTTTTTAAAATCTATGATTGGTCAAAATTCTTTCAAAGAAAAATAATGAAGAATCTATAGAATGTGGATTTTTAGAATTAACTCATCAAAAGTCAGCTATCATTTTATGGAGACCTTTTTTTTTGCATTTTTGGATTAGTCTTTTTAAGACTTGCTGATATCCCGATCTGTTTTTTTTTAGTATAATATACTCATAGAAATACGAATATATTGTTTCTACAGAGTAGTGAAGATAAGGATTTAGCATTGTGACTTAAAGGTGGAACTTTCTACACAATGGTCCTGTGATCTAAGTGACATTTGTATACACGACTAAGGAATTGATTCAGTCTTATTTTATAGATATTGTCTCCTTTCATCTTACGTTACAATTAATTATCGGGGTCCTTGTTGCAAGTATTGAATGCGTGTATATATATATGGTCTTAAAATAATAAATTAAATTCTGTATATAACTAAATAACAAAGCACCCAATTTAAAATATATATATCTGTGTATCTATTAATTAAAATCATTACTGCTTTCTTTATAATTTAAAAAAATAAAAATGAGAAAAAAGTACCAGCATTTATCAAGACTACACCATCTCATCTACTGGTCTATGTTTATAGCTTCTTTTTACTACTCTACATTTTAATGAAAATAAATTACTATTTATATAATATTTATACCGTAATTTAAAATTTTTTAAATCACAATTATTCAATTGAAGCACTTGCAAACTCAAATGATTTTTGAAAACTCACTGATTATTAACTTGAATAGTTGCATGAATGAAATGTTTAATCTAGAGGCTGAACACCAGTAATTCAGAACATTTTGTCGATTGTAGTAATTTTCTGAATTAACAATTTTCTATGTTAACAGTACTCTATAATAATTTAACAAGTGTTTTCTATTTCTTTTATGATATACCACATTTAGACGTCTAATGTCACCATAGATTGGTAGAAATTTAATCAAATACTATATGTAAATATTACAAAACAGCAATAATTTTGTTAATTAAAGGACTTTGTGATGCATTAGTAATGCATCTTTTTGACATGTCTGTTCTGGTTCAAAATTGAAATGAATAAACCTGAAATATTTTTTAACAGGGTTAATTTTTTTTGTTAATCAGTCTAAGCCAACTTAACTGATCTTTCAATATTTGTCACTGAATAAGTATTTAGCTATTTTTAGCTGGAGACTAAACATGAAAGGAAAAATAATTAAATTCTATCTCCTGGTAACTGGTAAATATCCAGTTTTCTTTTATCATTCTTAAGAGTTTGATGGTAAACATTTTATTCTTGAGTGAGCTATTTAATTAAAATTTGTTTTATATAACTTTATATATTAAAAGATTATTATATTGGTATAGTATTTTTATATCATAATAAAAAAAACTAAAAATTTAGTAATTATTTTTTTTAACTTTAGTTTTGTCTAATATTCCTGCCATATTTTAAATAATATTTTGTAGTTAATATTTTTACTTTTTAAATGCTTTTTAATAATTATATAATCAACAAAAATATGTTTAAAATATTTAGGGATTAAATTCTGTTTCCATTTTTTTAAAAAATAAATAAATAAAAACAATGAATTATTAGAACTAACTGATGGCAATTCATTTGTGAAGCTGAAATCAAAACTAAAAATGTTGCAGAAACACATTATTAAGGTCAATCAGGCAGTTTAATTTATTTATTATGCTTTTTTTATTTATAAATGTGGATATAATATTTTTTAAAACTTAAATAATTGTTATGAGTAAATTTTATTTCATTCATTTGGAGAAATTTGAAATACACTCTCATAATTTTGTTTATTGGATATTTGGTATTCAACATGTACTATATAAAACTTTGCATGAATTCTAAAAAGTAAAATCAAGTAATTGATATATATATATAAAGGTAGATTTAAGAATGATATAATATATACACAGACTTGGAGTTTAATAAAAATGTTTAAAGACATATTTAAGCAATAAGAATGTTTAAACTCATTTAATTTTTTTAAACCAGAATAGTTAAGAATATTTTATCTTTATTTTAGTTGTTTTTAAGATTACAAAACAATAATCTATCATGTTAACAACTTTTAGACGCTGATCAATTGTTTATTTATATAAAACAAACATTGTAAAAACTTGTGATTATTATGAGTTTTATATTGAATTTTATCAGTATTATTATTTGAATTTTATATTAAAATATTTTATGAAAAAATGGCTTAGTTTCAATTTGTTTATATTATCATTACTGGTATATTTTTAAAAAAGAACCTTACTAAAAATGTATGTTCAATATAACAAACATTTTAAAACAATAAAATTTTAATTAAGCATGCTTATTTTAGAAGATCTGATGATTTTTATACATTGGCACTCTACATTTTATTTATCTGAGTGGATAGCATCTATTTTCCTTCTGTTAATTGGAAAACCTTTTTTTATGTGTATCTTTTTTTATATTTTAATTTTAGCATTATTCAGTAGAACAAGCATTAATCTGACAAAAAATACAGACATGTTCAGTTGGGCCGATTTTATTCAATTCTTGTATTATTTTTGTTGCTACAATTCTTATAAAAAAAAGTGAGTATATATATTATTTTTATTATTGAGTATTTATTATTTATTCAGATGTTTTATTTAGAAATAAATAGAAACAATGTTTTCATTTATTTATATTGTGTGTATATATATTATAACTGGCTGCAATCTTACCATGGGTTGGTGTGAGCCATTACATGCCCATTTTCAAAACCGACTAAGTATAATTTATACAAAAAATATAATTTATAACTTAGGTTCGTCTCGTATCACTACCATATCATCATTTACAATAAGACAATTTATTCTTCTGAAATTATTTTATGTTTACTAGAGATAAATAATTCCAGTTGTAATTTCGTTATGAGACTTACATTTTTAAACACTTTTATTCAACCACATGTGACAACATCCATGATACATCTGCGATGCCATGAATAGAAAGGGAATTTTGTTCTTACTCATAAATCATTTTAAATATTTTTATAAATGAGACAAAAATAACATAATCCCAAATCTAAAATATTAATATAACTTTGACAATATACTGCCTAAATATTTAAGTAAGTGCCTTTTATACTCCTATCATATAAATATTATAATATGTTAGTGAAATGGATTTTCTGATTATGCAGATGATGATAATGAAAACAAGGTCATAAATTAAGAATAAAATTAAGATTTTATTACTATTATAAAATATAACAAATATAAATGTTTGATTCCTTAATGTAATCATAATAAAATAATTATTATATTTTAATAATTAATTTTAATCCAGAAAAAAATTGATCATCTATGACTAACTAAAGTTCTCCCTTGTTTTTCTAATTTTGCTATTTTTCTAAACAGGAACATTGGTATATATACATTTCATCAGTATGTTTCATAAACTATCTTTCCAACAAAGGAACAACATTAAATTGGGGAGGATATACAATTTTCTCTGCCTATGCAAAATAATTACTTAAATATAAACAAAGAATATTTTATCATAGTCTTTATATATCAAATATTCATGCTATGAATATCCACATCATTACCATGTCCAAAACTACTCTTATGAGATCAAGAGAAAATATAAATATATGTTACACTATACATGCCTTCACACATTTATTCCAAACACAAATGAATAAGATAGGAAAAAAATGGGATAATCCAAAAGTCCACATTTATCTATAAGTGCAATTATATGATTAGTACCATATCATTAATGTAAAAGACTCAACAAGAATAAATCATGAAACATTTTCCCAACTCAATATTTATGTCATCTATGATGTCTGATACTTGAAAAACACTGCTCAAAATAACATGAAAATAGTTTCAAACCCATTCCATTTATCGTATACTAATAAAATATGGTATGAAAGTCTGATAAAAGACATTGAATGCATAATAAAACAATTAACCATAAGAATTATAAATTAAACATTTATAAAAATAATACACCATCTTCCAGTGTAAATCCATGCATTCATACCATCCTTTAAACAAACACATACCTTATGCTCATATTACCTTTGTTAATACAATACAACTAATATATTTTGTGAACTCAAATATTAAATGCATAAGAAAAACTTATAGATAAATTTATATCTAAAAGAAAAAGTTTATGTTTCTTTTACCACTTATAGACAGTTTCTGAATCCTGGAATCATTTATTTTAAATACATTTTATAAAGTTCTGGTTCAAATAATGATTTTATTATAATCAGACTATTTAAAATAACATTAATATTTCAAGGTCACATATGAATAAATAATTATTCAATCTCAGAAGCAATAAATAGAACACTGATACAATTCCAGGCAATTCAAAGTTCATATTGCACATTATTTTTAATATCTGAGGCAAACAAAATTTAACATGGAATAGAACACATTTTGGCACATATAGCTGACTTTAAAATAAACATAGAATAAAGATTGAATATTTAACATCCTGGAAAACAAAACAATTTATGCAGATATTTTCATTTTTCAAATTATAAAAGCATATTGTTGTTAAAATATTTTCTTCTAAAACAAGGCAAATATTATCTTCTTTAAAATATTCTGGTCAGCATACAGTTCACATTTTTGTTATTTCAAAAATTTAGCATGGCAAAGAAAATATTACTCTTAATATCATAACAGCAGAGCATGATAAAATTTTTAGAATAAAGACTTAGTAAATTATTTATAACTTTAAGCATCATTTTATTTAAAATATTAGCACAATAAGTTTCATTAAAATTCAAATATTAGTACAAACAATAAATTGATAGTTAATAAAACTTTATAATAATGCAATTTTTGTTTACATATAGAAATTCTCTGGATGATAGTAAATCCATGTTACAGTTTTGATTTTTCTTCTTCTGATAAAGCAAGTTGTTAAAGTTTCCTATTGTGTATATTTTAATGGATATATAATAGTAAGATGAATGGCCAATTTGTAAGAGTCACAGAAGAATGTCTTCTAGCCATTCATTATTTTTTAAATACAATCAACTAAATACATTAATAAGTTCGTTAGTTTGCTAGTTAGACCACTAATTAAATGTAAATTTAATTTATTATGTGTGGAAATCCAGACAGTTTTTTAAAAAATTATTAGAATATTTGCCTTGACTACTAATTAAAGGTCACATCAATTAATAACGTCCTAAATTTGTTGAAGTCACATGGTTTGTCATATAAAAATGGCTTACCACATCTTGATCACTTACTTACTTTACTTTCTTATTTTTTGCTTAAAATACAATTTATTATTTAACAATAATTAAAATATTACAGTAGTGATAACATAATTAAACACATTTTTATAAAAAAGTTCTTAAAATTTAAAATACAATATTTTAGAGAATAATAAATTTTGAACAATAATATTGCAGTTTAGATAATATTAAATATTAACTTCTTTAAACAATGTACTTTAAGTGTAATTAATTCCTTTTAAACTTCCCTCTCAGACAAAATAACTATTATACATATGTAAACACTTGTAATATTTAAAATGTTAATTAGAAATGTTTAAACAAATTACTAATTATTTGTATTATAAAATATTATCAAATCATATAAAATGTTTATTTAAATATACTTACTTATTATATTTTTAACTAAATCTAATGTGTAATTGCATTTTAAACTGAGAGTAAATTATATATTAATAAGAACGTGAAATCCAGAGATTTAATATATATAAAGCTACAAAATAAACTTAATTAATATTTTTAAATTAATTTTCTTTTTATTTAGAACTTATCTAAAAAAATAATTTATAACAATTTTATAACTAAATTTTAAAGTTTTAAACTATTCACCATGTTTGACATATGAATTGATTTACTGGAAGAGAAATCATCATCAACAACCATTATCAATCCACTGCAGGATGAAGGTCTCTCCAAGTTTAATCCATCTTCTCCGATCTTTAGCTTCTCTTTTCCATATCACTTCTGCACACTGTCTTATTTCATCCATCCATCTCACATGTGGTCTCTTTCTGGGTCTTTTACAATCTCCTGGAGTCCAGTTTAAATTTCAATTGTCCATCTATTATCATCTCTTTTAGCAATATGTCTAGCCCAACTCCACTTCAATCTTTTAATTTTTTCAATGAGGTCAGTAACACCTATTTGTTCTCTTACCTATACATTGTGTTTTTGAGCTCTTCTTGTTGCTCCCAACATACATCTCTCCATACTTCTTTGAGTGGTCTGAAGTCTCTGTATTGATCTTCTACTAAATGTCCAAGTCTCAGATCCATAAGTAAGAACTGGTAAAACACATTTGTTAAAAACTTTCCTTTTCAACACATAGGCATATTTCCTTTTAGTATCAAGTTATTTCTACCAAAAGCACTCCAACCAAGTGTAATTCTATGATTAATTTCTTCCATTATGGTTCCATCTGTATTAATAATCTGACCAAGGTATTTGTAACTATTAACTTCTTCTAATTCATCATAATCAATCTTTATTTTCATATTTTGAGCAAATCGATTAAACATTACTTTACTCTTTTTAACGTTTATCTTTAGTCCCTACTTTCATCAGATAACTCCTGCAATATTTCCTGAAGCTCTGAAGCATTATTTGCAAAAACAACTACATCATCTGCGAAATCTAAATGACTTAAATAATCTCCATTTACTTTCATTCCTTTAGTTTCCCATTTTAATCCACAAAATACTTCTTGCAGCACTGCTGTAAAAAGTTTTGAAGATATAGAGTCACCTTGTTTTACACCTTTCTCAATGTTGACTTTCCCAGTATCATTATGTAATCTAATTGTTGCTGTTGCATTTTTATAAATATTCTTTAAAATATGACAATATCCTGGATCTATACCTTAATGATCCAATGCTTTAATCACTGAAGAAATGTTTATAGAATCAAGTGCTTTTTCATAGTCTACAAATCCAAAACATAATGACAAGTCATACTCATTTGTCTTTCTATAACTTCTCTCAATACCTGGCTGGATATGATCTTCAATCCAGCTTGTTTTCTTGGTTGGTGGAAATCCAATGTTCTCTGTAGATGAGTTGTAATTATCTTGGTAAAAATTTTATATAAAACTGATAAAAGGCTGATAGGTCTGTAATGTCTAATATCTTCTTTATCACCTTTTTAAAATATTAATATTATTGCTGCATTCTTGCAATCATCCAGTACATCCTTATCATTTAAGACATTTGTTATATAACTTTGCTAAAATTTTATCTATTTCTTCACCTGCTTCTTTTAATATATCAATTATAATTCCATCATTACCTGGAGCCTTTCCTTTCTTCATACATTTAATAGCATGTCTCACTTCTTCATTTAAAATTCTGGGCAATTCGGAAGATGTAATAGATATAGGAGGTACTTGTTCTTTATTACTATATAATTCTTGATAAAAATCTTCTACCAAATTTCATGATGTCATCTCACTTTTTAGTAATAATTCCATCTTTTCTTCTTATTGCAGATATGTTTCCTGCCAATACCAAAATGTTGTTGTACATTCTTGAGACTTTTATTTTCTTCTACAGCTTTCCTTGCTAGTTCACAGTTATACTTTCTTATATCATTTTCAATTCTTTTCCACACCATTTTACAAAATTCGAGATATTCAATTCTTTTTAATGCATCATTTTTGTATATCTTCATATTCCTTCTTTTCTTCATAAATTCTCTAGTCTCAGTAAAAATTTTATTGGTCAATTGCTGGTTTTTTCTACGAGCTATCTTTATTGCAGTTTTTAAAAGTGTATCAGTTATTTTCATATTAATTTCATTCAAATCTGAATCATGTTCAAAATCTACTAATACTTGAAACTGATTTGTAAATTCTAATTTAAATTCATTAGAATGCTTCTGAAGATTAGGAATACCAACTATAAATATTGTTTTTCTTAATAATTTTTGTCTTTATAGTTTTACATTAACATGTATCTTACACCTTACTAATTGATGATCACTTCCTGTGTTAAATTTATTAAGAACATTATAATCTTGCAATATGTATTTCATATTAGTCAAAATATAATCCAATTCTGCTGCACCTTCATTTGGATGCTTCCATGTCCATTTCCTTTTAACATTTTTTTCAAAAAAAATAATTCATAATATAAAGTTTTTCTTTTTCTGCAAACTCCACAAGTCTATGACCTCACTCATTTCTATTACCATAACCAAAATTACCTACAACACTTTCATCTTTCATTTGTTTACCAATTCTAGCATTAAAATCTCCCATAACAATTTTAAAATGTTGTTTACTATGATCAAAAGCCTTTTGTACATCCATATAAAAATCTTCTACTACTTCGTCACTATGAGAACTTGTTGGGGCATAAACCTGAATTATCTGCATTTGGTATCTGCTATTAAGTTGTAAAACTAATCTTGCCACTCTGTCCGATACACCATCAATCTCCACAATATTGTTCTTCCACTTTTTATTTATAATGAATCCTACTCCACTTGTATTTCCAATATTTGTGCCTTTATAATAGAGTATATGTCCACTTCTTAAATCAATTGTATCTTCACCTTTTCTTCTAACTTCACAAAGTACAATAATGTCCCATTTAATATAAGACAGTTCTTCTAATTCTTGCAATATTCCTTCACTTGGAAGTGATCTGCAGTTGTAAGTACCTAAATAAAAAGTCATCATCAAATGGCAGCCTGGGTCTGCAATCGGGATTCTTAGCACCCTCTGCCTTCGACCACCAACCGTTGCCTTGGTTGGTGACTTTACAGCCTCCTGGGAATAAGGGCCATGCTTTACTTTTGTCTGTCATAATTGTATATATGTATTGGAAAAATATTTATCATTTACACAAACCTTCATTCTGCCTTATCAGGCACTGATTAGAAAGACCATGGTGTTTCTTGATCTTAAATTCAGAGGTAAAAAGCCAATAAACTCACCATGCTGGCTAATGCATGTTAGTGAGCAACCCATCCATGTTCATATACTATATGAATAAACACAATAATAACAGCTGCAACAACAAGAACGTATTAAGTGGACATTAGGAATTTGCCTGCTCAGTTCTTTAAGGCCTCCAAGAGGAATCAAAGGGTCTCCTTTCAGTTAATAGCAAACTCCTTTCTGCAGCCTGGAAGAAAAATAAGGTATAATAAATCTTTGTATTTTTTTTATATATATTCACGTTATGTTCATATATAGTCCTCCAAGCAAACTTTAAGGTTACAATATACATACATTACCCCTTAGGAAAATGAGTAGTTAAAATTTTAATACTTTTTTCTTATTTTGTTTTTAATGGATTATTAAGGAATTAACGTTTTATTCAATCATTAAAGATTAATAAAAGTTTAGAACTAAGAATAAATTAAACCAAAACTAAAAATAAATTTAACTAAATCTGATCTTTGGGAAAGCAGAAAAAAAAAGGATTTAAAGGATGAAAAGTAGTTTTGCAAAAGATGGACTTAGATGAGCTTGATGGGAAAAAACTTAATATTTAGATATTAAGAATAAATAACATAAAAAAAAAACTAATTAATAAATAACAATCCTGTGAAACATTTTGAGACAAGCCAAAGACAAATTTTAAAAAAATGGGATGCAGCTTGTACATAAGTATGGAAAGAATAGCTGAAGACTGAATGATATAGATGCAGGAATAAGATATTGTCTATGAAAATACTTTTAACAAGACATCTGCTAATTTACTGATTATTTTGAATTCATGATGAGAACTGATCACAAGTACATATTAAAGGGAATTTCCAATCCTTGCTTTGATTGTCATAGAAATTAGAAAAAAATAACACACATACACACCAAATAACATTAAAAAATTGTTAGAAAAATGCAATTATTGATTATATTTTTATTAAAATGATATATATGTATACACACATATATATATATTTGTAAATAGCAATTATTTCTGAAGTGGAATTATAGTATCAGCATGATTATATATACATTTAAACTTTAAATTAAACATAGCTATATGTATATGTAAACAAAAGAAGTAAATTACCTCCGCCAGGCTATGACTTAAAAGTACTCTAAATGTTGAAGAAAGAATCAAGAAGAGAATGAATCCACTTATTTTTAGTACTGATGTTTATAAGCGTACCTTTGTCAACATTCTTGATAATTAAGAGTGAAATTAATTTATCAACCAGTTGAAATATGACACTTAGTAGTTTTTAAACTTATAATTAATTATACAAGGCTAGATATAGCATATCGTCTTTAACACCTTGATTGTAATAATTAATTTACATACAATCAAGGTGTTAAAGGTAGGATGGTGTCTCCAGTCCTGTATATTTATTTATGAGTTTAATAATTTAAATGCCATATTCCATCCAGTTGATAAATTAATTTCACTCTGAATTACGTACAAGTTGACAAAGGTATGCTTATAAACATCAGAGCTACAAAGAATTGGTGTATTCATTCTATTCTTAATCCTTTCCTCAATATTTAGAGTGCATTTAAGTCATATCACTTTTGTTTCATATTTATAAAAAAATAAATATTTCTAAAGTAGAATTTAAATAAAAATATCGCAAATAACTTGGTAAACCATCATCTAATCAATGAATTTATCTTGTTAAATGAAACTATGAAGTTAAGAATATAATGTAAAAATTCTTTACCCTCCTCTTACTCTCCCAAGCTTATATTTTGCTGGCTATAATCTAATTGCAAAACTCCCACACTTTAACAGTATTGTCAATTTTATAAAACCAAATATTAATTACATTTTAAAGCATAATTTAATCATCATGCAGTCATTAAATATTAAATGTTATTTATTATAGCAAATACATTAGAGGTCAAATTGAAACAGCCTTAAATAATTAACACTTTATAAATAAATTAATTGAAAATTATTATCCCATTTTAAATTAAATAAAAAACGGGTTCATATTATTAAACAAATTTAAGTACTTCTCTCTTAAGGCGCTTATAATATTGAGTTAATATTTAAAGACTGTTTCATGACTTATTCACATTTTAATGTCTAATCAGTTTTTGCTTTGCTATTAATAAGCTTCACAAGTTACTGTTACCACGTGGGAGTTAAATTATTTATATCTAGCCGAGTAAGAGTGTTATAGACTCAAAATCAATCAACATGAAAAGGAAGGTTATTGGCTAAATTTTTGTTAAAAAGCAATTTACAAATTTAACAGATAATATTATTGGCTGACTTGTTCAATTATTTGGAATAGTTTTTATGTACATACAATGGACCTGCACATTTATGGTAACAACATCCATTGGTTTACTTAACCAACATTGAAAAAGTATATAATAAAAAATGAAAAGAAATAGAAATTAGTGGAAAAAAATTATATTTTCCCTGATTTGTTTTTAGTATTTTATTATCATCAATTTTCAATAACATTGTACAATATTTTTCTGTTGAAAAAAAGATCTAAAAAAGTCATTTACAAAACAGTATTCTTCACTTATAGATTTGATTTATTACTCTCCTGACACATATTTCAAGATTGAAACATTTCTAAAACATGTTTTTTTTCTCTGATCACCTAGCTTTAAAAATTTTGCTTTGCATAAATGGGCCAATTAATATTATTGATGGTCTTCCAATAACATCAAGACTAATTAATAAATTTACAACTCCCAAGGCTGTTTATTCTGAGGCTTACATTTATTTTCACAAGGCAAATATCCTATCTCGGCCACCGATTGATGCCTGGTTTACTTTTACTGAAATTCTAAGAGCCATAACCAATTATTTTTGTAGAAAACAAAATGGACCATGTAAAATGCTAAAAGAAATGGATTCTCTGTCTGCCATAATGAATTCAATGCCCTCTACGACACTTAATATTAATAAAATACTTCAAATTAAAATTAAATATAAAGAATTACAAAGGGCACTAGCTGAAAATATTTCTATTAAGAGATCTAAAGTTTTTCTAGTTAGTAGTCATGCCTGGACTAAAAGTTATATTCATTGGGCATTAGGATCAAAACCAAAACTTATTACACCTTTACCCATTTTAGACAATGGAGCCAACTATCCTGGTTCTTCAATGCTAATGATTATTAGGAATTTCTTCTTCAATAAACTTCAGTACAACATCCAGCAATCAAATTAGAACCATATTCAACAATAGTCAAAAAAATGATCATGAAATAACTGAGCAATTAATTTTAAACATTAAATTCACTTCCTGAAAAAAACACATTCTGGCTCTCATGGCCTCCCAAAATTTGTACTATCACATTTGGCTCACTTTACTGTTCCAATTATAAAAGGTGTCATTGATGTCATAGCCTCAAGTTGTCAAGACATACCTGGCCTCTACCCTATTTCATTGGTGCCTTTTTTAAAAAAGAAAGGTCTTCCCTCTATTACATCAAATATAAGACCTATCTCTATGATTCCTCTTATTAAGATCATAGAAGGGCTGATTAAAGACAAGATTCAACAAAAGATTTTAGATAATATTTCTTCTACTCAATATGCAAAGAAAGGTTCATCCACAATGCATGCAATTTGCCTTTTCAAAATTTTAACAGAATACATTAGAATTAAGAGAAAATCAAAGCTAATAGCTGTACAACTAGATATTATAGCAGCATTTGATTCAGTAAGAATTGAAATATTAATGAAAACACTACAACAATATGGAGTTCCCTCCGTCTATCTTACTATGATAGAGAATCTTTTATTTAATAGAGAAATTTTCATTACACTCAATGGTAGAATTGCGCCTGGCTTTTAACCATCAATTTCTATTCCTCAGGGCTCACCCTTGGGTGCACTTTTATTCATTGCTTATATTAACTCCCTTCTCATAGAAATGGAACCAAAACTTCCTGGAGTTGTTGTTCCTTTTCTAAACAAAGAAATTAAACATCTTGCATATATGGATGATATTGTTGTAATGCTGCCATCAGCTAAACACCTACCAGAACTTGAAAAAATCATTAAAAAGTTTTCATCGGAATACAAATTAAATTTTAATCTAGAGAAATCTGTAGTTTGAAAACTTCATTCAGGAGAAAATGTCCCTGCATGTTTCTCATAAAAACCTCAACCTTTTTAAGGTATACCACTGTACCTTTCACCAAACAAAATGAGAAAAATGTTACAAGACAAACTGATTATATCAACAAAAAAAATAATAGATTCTCTAAAAATCATTTACTTATCTTTATATGATAAAGTTCTCTTACTAAATTCTCTTGTTTTCAGCAGAATTAATTATTATTTACCGATTTTAAACCCTATTAAAAAATTTACTTCGCAAATTAACTCATTGTGCTCTGGCCTCCTTTGGAAAAAAAAAAAGTGGCCTATATCAGTATATGTAAAATGCAAAATCCAAAAATACTTAATGGCCTAGGTTTACATTCAATCAATACATTATTAATTAAAAATATAGTTAATTTATTCTACTACATCAAGATTGAATTTAATTACCAAAACATTATTGACACAATCATTCCCACAGATACGCCTCCCCCGAATATTAAAAAAAATTGGCTACAACTTCTCATCTCACTTATTGATAAACAAATGGATTTAAATGAAATTCTTTTTAATAATAAATATTGGGACACGTTTAAAATGATAAATCCTCAGCTGATATGCCCACCTAGTTATCTTGAAGTGACTAATATCAATCTTTTTAATAAAATGAGAAAATGGTATTTAATGCCTAAATATATTGATTTTATCATTAAAATAAATCTATCTTCACTTCCTACCAACGATTTCCTTGTTTCAAATAGAGGATTTAAAAGGATTGATTCCTTATGTATTTTGTGTAAAAAAGATAGTGAAACATTTGATCATATTCTTGTTTCTTGCTCGGGACTAAGAGAAGCAAAATATATAATTCAAAATTATTTCAATAATCACAATCCAGAACTCTTTGATATCATTCATAATATTAAAATGGGTAATTTCTGCAATATCAGAAGATGCATATTTATTAACCACGTAATATGGTTACTTAGATGCCATATAGTTATAACAAATTTTCCTTGACTTACAACTATTTATTAAAAACACATTTAATTCTATTCGAAAAAAAGATAAGCTTCTTGCACCCAAAGAAATCTACCTATCCACATGGACTGGTTCTTAGTACAAGAAATTCAGGAAGTTATTAGTAAAAATGTAAATTTATACTAGATTTTTTTTTTGCTGTCTAGAGAAATTCATTTGTAACACTTTATATAAAATAAAGTCTATATTCTTTAAAAAAAAAGTCATTTACTTTTTAATCACAATACATTCTTTTACAAATGATTTTTAAAAATGCAAAAATATGAAGTAGAGAGGTTGGAACTTTTTCAACACAAAACTATCTTTGGAATTTTTTTAATTATATTTACATAAGTTATCCACTTGATATCCCCTGTATATACATTTCATTGTTAGTCAAGATATCATACCTAGACAACTTTGGTACCAAATATTCTGGCTGTGGTAACATTATATAAATTTGAATTTTTTTTAAGAGGCTTAGGATTTTTTCCCAGGTGGCTGACACATGGCCATTTCAATTAACTAAGTTAGATGGAAAATGAGTATCATGATTTTTAGCTAGAGGTTAAAATAGAAAAGGAATTGGCAAACCGGATATGTATTTCTTTTGTCTTCACTAATATACCATAGGCACTTGAAAAAGTCTTTGGTGTATATTATTTAAAGGTTGTTTGATCTTTTAGTTGTAAATGCCAAATGCATACCTGCTGCTCTCTTAAGAGGCAAAATTAAGATTCATTTTAAACTTAAGTAACAACTTTTGCAACATAAAATAATTTATCATACTATAAGTTTATATAAAAGTTTTTTACACATGCTAAAGTAATTACAACTATGTTAATAGATTGAAAGTATTTTGATTGAATATCTGAAGAAGCTGATTTTGCTTAAAATATATAATAAAAAAGTTGATACTGTTCATTTTATATACAACTAATTACATTAAAAATATACTTTAAATGTACATATCACGAACAATGAGTTTATGTCCATTATTTTTGCAATTAATGTTTTTATTTATATAATATTATATAATCTAAGGAATCAAATTATGTTAGTATATCTTCACTTGTGGGTAAAATGCTATAGTCAGAAAAGAACAGATTTATTGGACTGAGGTCATTTATATATAACTAAATAAATTGGCTCAGGTTCAAAAGACTTTAATGTTTTTTTTTTTACTCCAGTCTCTTAATTTTATAATAGACAAGAAGTTAATGATGATATCTAGATACATAGCTGTACTAGTTCCAGTTTTGAATTGCAAGTCCTTATTGGCAAAAATTAAAAGCCAAAATAATGAAGATTTATAAAAAAGGCCACAAAGTTCTTATTATATACAGGGAGTCCTGTAAAAAGGTGACTGTTTTTTCAAGAAGCTTCCAATGCCATCTCTGAAATCAGCATATGTGTTGTGTGACAATATAGTTTACTATTTACCATTAACATTTAAAATGATAATTGGTCTGGAAGTACCAATTCAGCTATTTACATTTGAATATCTCTTTAGTTGAATCTTTAAACACTGCTTTGACATCATGAAAGAATAGTGATGAATCAACTGAAGCTTCTTTGGATTTGTGAAAAGGGATTTAGTATAATAATATTACAATTAAATAATTTATAAATTCAATATGTAATCTAAAACCTCTTCCTATTTTTCATCAATAAGTAATTTTTATTTTTGCAAATTTTTAATTAATTTTTTATTTCATTTAGACAAAAACTTATTATTATAAAATGCTGAAAATTTTGAAATTATTCAAATGGAAGTCAATCTCTGATAATGTGCTATTTCTTAAATATTATAAATCTACATACATTCTTCTGCTGGTAAGAGTTTAAAAGACTTAAGTGAATCACTTGAGTTTAGAGTGTAGATTCTATATACACCAATTCTTACAGACCATGCTTAAATCAGGGCTTGAGTGTGCCTGATATTATAATCAAATATTCAATTGTACAAATCTATTTAACTCATCACAGAAGATGGTGTCTTATTTTTAACCACCTACGATTAGACAAACATGACTTATAAATGTAAACCTATTATTATAAAGTGCTGAAAACTTTGAAATTATTCAAATGGAAGTCAATCTCTGGTAATGTGCTATTTCTTAAATATTATAAATCTTTGTGCATTCTCCTGCTGGAAAGAGTTTAAAAAACTTAAGTGAATCATTTTATAATAATAGGTTTACATTTATAAGTCATGTTTGTCTAATCATAGGTGATTAAAAGTGAGACACTGTCTTTCTCCTATGATGGGTTAAATACATTTGTACAATTGAATATTTGATTCTAACATCTGGTGCACAATAGACTCAAACACTGATATACGCATGGCAGGTACATAATAGACTCAAGCCCTGATTTAAGCACGGTCTGTAAGAGTTGATGTATATAGAATGTACACTCTAAACTTAAGTGATTCACTTAAGTTTTTTAAACTCTTACCAGCAGGAGGGTATATGTAGATTTATAATATTGAAGAAATAACACATTATTGGAGATTGACTTCCATTTGAATAAATTCAAAGTTTTCAGTGCTTTATAATAATAGGTTTACATTTATAAGTCATGTTTATCTAATTGTAGTTGGCTAAAAATGAGACACTGTCTTTCTCCTGCGATGAGTTAAATACATTTGTACAATTGAATATTTCATTATAACATCAGGCACCCAATAGACTCAAGCCCTGATTTAAGAATGGTCTGTATATAGAATGTACGATCTAAACTTAAGTGATTTACTTAAGTTTTTTAAACTCTTACTGGCAGGAGAGTGCACATTGATTTATAATATTTAATTAAGAAATAACACATTAGTGGAGATTGACTTCTGTTTAAATCCTTTAAAAAAAAAGGAAGGTAACAAAAGGGAAAGAAGGAAAAATACAGTCAATTGTAAATTTTCAAGGTTGATTTTGATTTCTGACAATATATTGTACCTAATATTGACATACAAAATTAACTGTTGGTAGATAATTTTAAATAGTCTCTTATTTGTAGTTGACAATTTGGTTTGAAATTTTTATTCTTCTTTGGCTTAAAAATTTTTAATTTTCTTTCTTATTTGCTTCTTAAAAATTGAGGGATGGGGGGAAATATGGTCAATTATAGAAATGTTGACTTTTCTATGAAAACAAGAATTATCAGCTACATTCAATGTAAATTCTAAATCAAACAATTCAAATAAAAATAAACTGGCTGGTTTTGAAATAACTGCAAGGAATTAATTTTAAAAAAAGGTTAAAATGAAACTTTTTTCTTATTTATTTAGATTCCCATCATCACTTGATTGATTTTTTTACTTCACACAAATCAAAAAAAAAAATCACCTGCTTCATTCTGATTGTGTAACTTGGCAGTATGGATTTACTTTGCAAAATCGCTCTTGGTTTTCTTTTCTCCATCAGAGGCAAATTAAAGTCTAAATGAAGGTTTAATTTTACTTTTTTAAAGAAAACATAAAAGCAAAACTTAAACAAACAATGGCAACTGCAATATTGCCATTTTTTCAAATCAAAACAGTTTGAACAATATCAATAAAGAAAACAAAGTTTAGTTATAAATTAATTTCTAAAAACATGCACAAAAAGGATTTTTTTGAAACATGTGGCAATAAGAAATTTTTTTTCTTTTTTTTGTCTTTTAGTTTTATGATTAATTATCACAGAATTATTTTATAATGTAGATGCAATATTTTAAAGAAACAAAGGGAAAATCAATTGTAGGTAGCAGAGTACATTGGTATCATGAATTCATAATGAATTATGACCTAACAATTTGAGATCTTTTAATTTGCTGAATTAAAGAAAGAAGGCTTTTTCCATCACACATATTTAATTATGTGGTCTTATATGAATGTGTTTAAATATGTGTGTATATGCACAAATATGTTTGATGATGTAAGCCTTAACAGTATCAATAGAAAAACAACAAAACTATGACTGCTATCTATAATTTTTTATAAGATTTCATTCTTCTTGCGCTTCAGCGTTCTTAAAAAAGCACCGAATATTTACAAAAAAATTTTTAACACAGTAGAACTTAACATAGATAATATCAATATAAAACAAGGCAATCTGTTACAAAATATTTAAATAATTCCAAATGGAAAAATAAAACAAAATTCTCAAAATAAAAAAAAATTACAGGATTAATAGCAAAATTTTTACTGTTAACTTTTTCCCAGCAGTAGAAATTTACTGGCAAGAACTGAGTGCATTACTGCCAGGGCATACAACTTAGAAGATTCCCAAATATTAACTAGGAGTTTGTATTTTAAAATATGGAAGAAATATTACTTGTACCATAAAAACATTTAACTAAAGATGAAAAAGGAAGAGGGATGGGAAGGGATGAGAGGGCTTGTTCACCAGAGTATTACCAAATTTAAATAAAAAAGAAAATTTAATTTTCTTTCAAATTTATTACAAAAACAAGAGTTGATAGAATGCATTGTTTAGAATAGACCATTAGTGGTCAAGAGTAATAAATGAATAAAAAAGATATGACAAATAAAGTTCTGTCATTATTTTTAAAGTTCTGTATCATCTGCCATATAATTTGGAATATTAACTACATGTCATCAGACTGGAATGGAAGCTCTGCAACTGCTTAGTTATTGAGGGATAAAAGAAGAGCAGAAAGCTAAACTAATCTCTGGCCATCACAAATGCAATTTTCTTCAAAAGTATGAGGGGTACGTGCAAAGGTCTAAGAGAGGAAGACCTTCATTGTCTAATAGGACAGATTAATTTGATTTTGTTTTCAGTAAATTATAACATTACAATGATTTTAGTGATTTTTTTTCCTCCTGCTGCATTTATAACAATAGGTAGATGAAGTAACTGAGATAATGCAAAATAATCTGAGAACTGTTTTAAAACAAAACAATATACCCTTCTCTGAAAATTATCCATTCCAATAGAATAGAGCTAAAACATTTTGTTATACAGACTACTGAAATGATTTACTACAAACATATTTAGCAATTTAAATTAAAAGTTCATTTAAAAGCTGGCTCTCAAAAAATAGTACAACAAATACTATTATTGTAACAAGTTGACTCTACTATTGGGAAGAGCATTACTTAATGTCTTCTATCATTTTTTTAGACTTTACATTGAAGTTATGTCAGCATTATTTTATAACACTTTTTCTATAAATTTACTCCATTATTTAGAAAGAAACTGCCGCTAGACATTATTTGGTTAAAGTGGTCCTGTTACAGAATTAGTCAAATAATCATATATATATATATATATATATATATATATATATATATATATATATATATATATATATATATATATATAATGGTATGCACTTAGGGGGTTACCTGGGATGATGGAATACCATCATTATCTCAAAATAAACAAAATATAAAATTTAATATCAAAGAAATATAAAAGTAATGAACATGAGAGATCAGTCTGTGAGATCATCACAGCTAACTATATCAAGTATCAGCATAATTTCACCATCATTACCCAAAAGTAAGGATAATGATCAACAATTAAAATAAATCAACAGTGAATCTTGTGAGTGGATTTGAAATGGGTCTACTGTAGACCAGGCAAATTACTTAACTCTTGTCAGCTTGGGGCAGATTGTTTTACATTAATTTGGATACACAAAATCAAGTGCTAATCCATCAGAATATATAACAAAAACAATTCTGAAATATTAAAACCTGCTGATCATCATCAATGTTCTAGCAACTTAGTACTATTAATGTATTGGCAAACTTTAAACTTCATTTCTAATAAATTCTAATTAAATAAAATATAGTGCATGGGCTTTAAAGAATATCCCCATTGCACCAACCCAGAATCATCATCATCAATTGGATGCCCATAAACACTAATATAATCTTTTGTATGATCATTATGCATTAATCTAGTTCAGAGAACACAAGCTCTATAACTGTTATAATGAACAAGAGATGTAATATATATATATATATATTTTAAAACTATTTAGGACTGAGTAGGTTTATTGAAATAATTTTAACAATGTAATATCAGTTTATTAATAACAATAAAAAATGAAATTAAGGTCTGCAGAATGCAGCTATATACATATAAATTAAGCCTTCTGTGTTTGATTAATACACAATTACAAAAAAACTATCATTGTGATTTATATATATATATATATGTTTCAATATGTTTACATTATATATATATATATGCACAGACATGCAGTATAATATTAAAAGAACATATTTGAATTGTCATATAATAAAAAATTATTAATTTTAACATGTGTCTACTTGACCTGCATTGATATCAGCAAACAGACCTGCAATAACATTGGAATTGTCATATAATAAAAAATAAGTTATCACATTTTAATGTACAAATACCTCATAATGGGTTTACATAAAGCATATATATCAGCTCACAGACATGCAGTATAATAATTTATTAACATATTTGAATTGTCGTAAACCTATAAATGAAATTCATTTTATAATGCATGATTAGTGAGTGATTTAACATATGTGTATACACATGGAAATGTTTGTACACACTGATGTTTATAGCATATATTTTAATTTGTCAATAATGAAATTATTAAAAATATATTTTTCACAATTAATTACCTGTTGAAAGTATACATAAAATTTATGCATATGTGAGTTTATATAAAAAATAATAATATGAATGTTATTAAATTCTTTAACAGCTCTTCATAATTTTTTTTAAGAAAAATAATATCAATCTTTGACTAGTATAAAATCATATATGAATTGATTCTTTATTTCATATCTTTAAGCAATAATTATTTTACTTGTTTCACTTTTAAAATGTCATTTTAAGGAATTATTTAAAATAACCCATCAACTGCATTTTATATACAAATGATACTGCACATTTATCTGTGCTTCTCTGCATATAGATAAAACAGCATATGTATAACATTCTTCATCATGCTGATGGCTTCTTTTGGTAAACTTGTCCCTTTTAAAACAATGGACTGGCCTATAGTTACCATCAGGAAAAGTATAATTCAGGAAACTTTTAGCATTCAATCAACTCCATTTAATCTAGGATTAGATACATGTACCCACACTACTATGTTGTTGTATGCCATAAAACACAATGGTTTCAATATATATATATACATAAGAATAAATTATAATATATGCCTATACTGATGATAATATGTAATAAATTCTACAAGAGTATGTAGAAAATTATCAACCATAATGGTAATAAATTTTTTATCAAATAATGTTTATTACTTTGCTAAGTTATGCCTTGACAAAGATACACTTTATAAAACATATGGCTTAGCAAAGTAATAAATTTGTTGTATACCAAAATTTATTACTAAAATAGTTGATAATTATCTACATACACTTGTAGAATTTATTTTATTTCATATATATATGAATTTTAATTTTTGTACTCTATTTGTTACATAAATTCCCTAACAAGCTAATCTCAAGTGAGGAATAAATAAAAAGGCATAGCACATGATGATTATAATCTAGGGTAGTAATACCCCATAAGCTAGCAACAAAATTTCACTTTTCAATGGCCATAAGAGTGAAAATCTAAATTGACTGCATTTTATGGAGAATTTTCAGTTTTGTTGAAGCCATGCCTGAGGTCAATTTCAACTGAATAAAAATCTTCACTGTTGTTTCCTGCATGAAAAAAAGTTGCTGTGAAAGAAGTGATCAATATCAGTACCAGTAGAAATTTGGCCAAAATGGTGGTATTTTCCAATATACACCTATTTAACTTCATTTTAGCTTTCATGACCTCCTTAACTGCGCTGTAGAATACCATTGCACTGTCTTGGTTCAGGATGAAATAGAATCTCTGTAATGGCTCATATGGAATGCATAGGAGTTTGGGAATATAACCATCAATTTGAGGGTCAGATTTCTTGATAACAACTAGATAGAAAAGCAGTCAGTTTTATCTCACAGAAATCCCTGTACTGAGATAATTGCTGAATACTCATTACCACAGAAGCCAATGATCTAAATACTGGTTGGAATTGTTGAGCATCCAGCTTAAATATTTGTTCTAATTGGTCAGCCCAGCTGGTAGGTGGGTGTAGTTAAATATTTTGACAAAGGTGTTTCTCACAGTTCTGAAGTTAGGAATGTGGATGGTGACTGGATGATTCAATGAGGATCCAAGTTAGTTTTGTTATGTTTGGAAAATTGAATGATGTATTGTAAATGACAATATAAAGGAGAAAGAAGAGGCATGTGACAAAGTACTAGAAGTAATACCAGAAGGAAAAGATAAATCAGTTGATGCTGAACTGGACTTAATATGGTTAGGTACCAAACTAAAAATATCAGAATCTTTGATAGTATTAAAAGAAAGAGAAGAATGTGACACACTACCAGATGTGATATGGGGATCATCTTCAATATTTGTCATTTTATGTGCCTTCCATGTTTTTCATGGTTCAAATTCAGGGACTAAATGAGTAAATCTGTACATAGTGGAAGTCTTGCTGATACTAGATAATAAGGTCCACTGAGATTTCTTACTTTCACTATTCAATGATTCAGTAGGTCTGGAGTCAGGTCAACCTTTTATCACTGTGCATTCATGTGAGAGAAGATCAAATATTATCACCAGTCATTAATGATAATGTAGTGGAATTAATTACAATAAACTTGTAAATTGGGAGTGGAGTACAACAAAGAAACACTTTTAGAAATAGTACCTGGTATTTTATTAAAGTTTCTGGGATTGTCTATATCATTCTCAGCTGCAGGTAATTTCCACTGAGCTAATTGTTATTGTTCTTTTATATCTAAAGCTTGAAAACATTTGTGAGATAAGGAAATGGATCTTCACCTTTGAGAATATACTGTTTTTTGATATAACAAACCTGATGAACTGCAATCTAACTTTTCAGATTAACAATCTGCTTACTAACATTTAGCATCATCTTCAATGTTTTACCTGCGATCATGAAATGTTTGAAAGAATTTTTTTATCTCATGGACATTTTATTAACAATTTTGCCCAGTTTAAAACAAAATCTAATTGTAAATTATTTTAACAAACATACTACTACATCAACAAACACTACATTAGTATTTTGTTAAAAAGTTATCCTCATTATATGACATTTTTAATAAACAATATATCTCTCATTTGTTTTTTTAGATCATGCATTCTGCAGTCATCAGGAATTCTAGAACATGAATAATGTCTAGAATAATTATTCTTTTTTAAATGAGCTTTTTCATTTTTTCCAATTGGTACTTTTTGATTGGGCTTCTCTAAAATCTTACATTGCTAAATAATATTATTTTTCTGCATTCTTTATCATGAACAAAAATATATTCTTCTTCTTCATTCTTTATTATGATAAAAAAAATAGTCTAGTTTTTACTTCTCAGAAGTTATTTTTTAGTTTTATTACAGTTGTTGAAGCCCCTGAATTTATTCCTTAACATTTACATTTTGATTCACTACATGTATGAATATTTACAATTTTATTTAATTTTTTTTGCTAATATTAAACCGTAATAGTGTTAAATAGTTATTTAAAATTTTAAGGCTTTATTGATATATGTAAGGTATTTATATCCAATTTTTGTTCTATAAAACTTTATGCTTATTCGTGACTATACAATTAATTTATTTTATAAATATATTAAACAACCTTCATACTATCTATCACATATTCTTTTTAAAATCATGTAAATAAAGATACATATGAATTTAAAAAGAATATGTAGAATATGGGGAAAAGAAGTGTGTGTATGTTTAAATTTAAAAAATCAGATATATTAATCTTTAACTGAGGTTAAACGTTTACATTTGTGTTAGAGATAATCTCTAGTTTTGTAAATGATTAATTATAATCATTATTGCATTTACCTAAGGTAGATGATGTCAAAGTTATGGATGGATTAAGTTTGACACTTGTAAATCAAAATGTAGCAATTAATTTATTTGATTAAAGAAGTAATCAGATGGTTTTTAATGCTTAGGACTTTATAAGAAATTTGATCCCCTGAAGAGGCAGATATCGGTTCCCCAATTGATTTTAAAAATGAATAAATTGTTTATGATCATTCATAAAAAGATTAGATATTATGTAACATTTCACATCTGAAACAACGTTATCATTCAAATGACTAAAACAAAATTTTATTTACAGGGGATCCATATCTGTCACAATCACTACTAAATTCAACTGCTCAAATTTATTTATTTCACATATATCTTGATATTTATATTCATGATTTAGAAGTATTTGGATTACAAATATGCTTTTCTTTGAACTCTGTAATAGTGCATTTGTAAATCTGTCAAAATAAATAAAAACTCTTTAATTTATTAGTCTCTTAACCTTGTCTAATTTTAGTTATATAAAATAATTATGTGTCTGCTTGTCTCAAATATTTCTTATCAAATTAGCTTTGTGTAGTGTTAAAAGTTATATAAATTGTCATTTCCAAGCAGCAAATTTTAGCCATTTTATATATTTACAGGTATCCACAACTTTGGATCAAAATTAGGCTTATGATGTAAATTTAGAAATCCCTTTCATCTACATGAAAAATAAAATAAAAAAAACACAGTGTGTTAATATGTTACAAAATTAATAAAAGATTTTGTAAAAATTCTTTAATAAAATCAATTTTTCAATACAAATTTTCTTATAAGCTGCTTTCATTATAAAAATATTATGTAAGTTAAAATAATTAATTTTAAAATATTTTTATTGTGGTTAATTTAATTTTGAAAGATAAGCAACATAACTTTCTAAAAACATTTTATGATAACATTGAGCATGTTATTTGTAGCAAAAGCAGAGTATATTTTAAGTTATAAAGATTATCTCAAATACATTTTAAAGAAATGAATTATTGATTGCTTCATTGGAAAGATGTTGTTAAAAATAAAATGCAAAGGAGAGCTCCGATTATGGAAGATGTTGAATTTTTTAATAAAAAAATATTGGCTGTAAAAGAAGTTAAAAGACAACATCAGTGAAATAATTTTAAATAAAAAGATTAAAGGTCTAAGTGATATATATATGGCTGTATTTTTAGTTCATGGGATTGGTTAATATAGTCATTATAACTCATCTCTACTATATTACTTTTTTTTCTATCCTTTTTTTGGAGTTCGAATTTTAGATAATAATTTATAATTGGCTAGTAATGATGATAAAATACATCTAGCATTTTAAATAATTCTTACAAAGACTCATGTGTACCTGTTAATAATCAAATAGTGATAGAATAGAATAAATAATTAAGAACATTTTACTGACAATTATCTTTATAATAAATAAACAACATAATCCTTATTATTAAAATATTTTCTGAAGCCAAATATAAACAACGTCTAGGCAGTAATATTTTATATTTTACAATGGCATTAAATAATACACAGCTTAACATTTACTTAACTCAGTAGTGGTTTATTGAAATTTGAATATATGAAATGACCTTATGAATTTATAATATGCTTACTTGTATCCAGATATTAAAACAACTTCATGGTGTAATGCCTAGCATATTTCCATATCTTTTAATGACCCTGAGTAAAATTGAGATTTGCTGTTGCTAATTTTCAAATAATGTAATATTTTTTTCAAGAAACCACTGTATAGCCAACTTGTTTTTTATTCTATTATATTATCGACCAGTAAATGGTTATCTAACTACTTTGGTCAGAAAAGGAAAATAAATGAGAAAAAAAATAGAAAATTCTATCAAATAACTTGATTATAATTATATTAATAGTAGAAAAGTATTTACACTTCCACTAGATTATTTAAAGAAGTTCCTCTTTTAAGAATACCATAATATCATGGTTAACATATCTTATTGTCATGTCCATGGAGTTTGAATATGTGAGGAATTGAAAAGTACCTGAGGGGTTTTCAAACAAATTTATTTCTTAAAATAGTTAAACCATCTTTATATTATAGTTATTAGATATTTAACTAATCTTTCTTGGTGACTACATAAAAATTATCATCAACTATCAGTTAACTATCTTTTTGTGTGATGTCACTTTGTACTATTTTTTTTTTCTCATATGTCAAGCCGTCGGCCGGGCGCGAACCCGGGATAACTGCTTGGAAAGCAGCTGCGCTAACCTCTCGGCCACAAACGCTTGATGTAATCTACCATATTTCATATTTCAATTATTTAGTGCTGCATTATAAAAAAATATAACCAATATTAAATTGAATAGTAATAAATATGTCAAATGAAATATATTGTAACAATAAAATTAGGAAATGTTTTCTTATTAATTTCAAAATAAATAACTGCTCACTTTAAAAAAAAAATCATTGGGATAATAACTCATTTCTCAATCAGTTATATAATTTTATTAAAATTTTGTTACAAAAACATACTACATTAATAATGATTTAAAAATTTAAAATATAAAGCTTTCACATTTTAGTAAGTGATCTTGGAAATAATATTTAAAGACATACTATTATTTTTAAAAGTATTATGGATTACTTTATTTCTTTGTTTTACAATTTTATTTGAATGTAGTGAGTTAATTTCTTATAGGTTGATTTTTTGTTGCTTTTATTTAACATACTTAATAACATCATTGGTTCAAGACAAATATGAAATTTAAAAGAAAATAAAAAATACAAGCCAATCATTTTTCCGTTTTACATGGATCATTTATTCTGGAAAATTGGCATGTGAAATATCAGTTAAGATTTATATTCATAGCTGATGTTATAAATGCTTTTTAAACAGTAGCAACTCTCTCATATATAGTGTGACCTAGTGCAAGCCATAGTAATCAGAAAATGCTAGAAAGTTTGTGCATCAAAATCCCTATCTAGTGCTTACTCATTCAATATCTCCATTAGTCTTTAGCTTGTAGCTTTGATCAATGAGGAGTCTCAGATATGAGAGCAATACATCTAAATCTTTGAATCTAATTAAACCTTCTGGACACCTTTTAATTTTTTAGTTAACTATAAAATTATGATTCCAAAGTAAAAACACAGTAAAATTTTCAATTCAAACTAAGTTCCTAGAGATCTGAACCCAGTTCAGTATCTATATATTTTGAAATATTTGTTTTTCTAATGATTTGTAGTCATTATCATCCTTTGGCCAGGATTGATACTAAAGTACTAGAACATCATATAATCAACATTTCTCATGCTTACATAATCTTTAAAACAGTAACAACTATCTCCATATAGTAGTGCCATCCAGTGCAAGCCATAGTAATCAGTGGATGCTAGAATGTTTATGCATCAAAATACCTACCTAGAGCCTACTCATTCAATATTCTCAGAGTAGTTTCTAATTTGTGGCTCTCATTATCCAAGACTCATCAGTGATGAAAGCCAGAATCTAATCTGGGAATTTTCGATGAGTATTCACTAGATAGGGATTTTGATGCACAAACCTTCCAGAATTCTCTGATTATTATGACTTACACTGGGTTGCACTATTATATGGAGTTATGACTGTTCTAAAAGATTGTGAAAACATAAGAAATGATGAGTCTATGATGTTTTAGTGATTCAATATCAATCTTAACCAAAGGATGTTGGTGACTATGACTACTAAAAAAAACTAAAGACATTAAAAT
This sequence comes from Epiperipatus broadwayi, assembly GCA_028023455.1. Taxonomy (NCBI): domain Eukaryota; kingdom Metazoa; phylum Onychophora; class Udeonychophora; order Euonychophora; family Peripatidae; genus Epiperipatus; species Epiperipatus broadwayi. The sequence goes on from JAQFVV010006271.1 coordinate 1,583,359, forward strand.
GCAAAGATATTGATTGTATGCAGATTTGCATGATTATACAATTGAATTAGGTTGGATTGAAAACATTACTGTTTTCATTTGGGGATCATAGCTTTATAGCTAGTTAAAATAAAAAAAGTTGGCTGTTGGATGTTCACATGTGATTCAAAGATCTATTTGCAGTGCTCTCAAATTCAAAACATCTCTCTGATCAAAGTCATAAGCTAGAAACTAGTTTGGGAATATTGGATGAATAGACTCTAGATAGGGATTTTTATGCACAAATCTTTAGCATCCACTGATTACTATGGCCTGCACTTGATGACACCATTGTATGGAGATAGTTGCTACTACTTTAACAGATTGGGTAAACATAAGAAATGGTTATCATATGAAGTTTTAGTGGTTAAATATTTTTATAAATACTAATTTACATTTCATACATTTTATTTATTAGCATGATTTAATATATTAGAGATTATATTTTTTGTTTTACAATGGTAGGTGAACAAATTCTTAATGATGAACTTTTTTATATCAACTTTATATAACATGATTATTATCGTCAATTTCTTAGGGATTATATTTTGTATTGCTTTGCTTATTAGAAGATTGCTTAGGAATTCAATAGTATATATTGTGCCAGAACATTATGGTACATGGGTATAAATCCGTTAATATTTATTTCACTAATAATAATCAGCCATTTTTTTAAATAAAATTTTTTATAAATTTCAAATTGTATAATTTTTTTATTATAGGTATTGTATTTAATTAATGGGTTCCAATAATATAAAATATGTATAAAATGCTGTATCACTATATTATTCAAATAAAGTATTCATGTTTAATAAACTTTAAAAAAAGAGAAAAATAACTTTATAATATTATTTAATAAAAAAAAGTTAAATATTTAATATAAAGGAATTTTTTTTCTTTTGCAAAAAAAAAACATTTTTTTTTAATGCTGGTTTTCTGTGGAACCTATCTACCGCATAAAAAGAGAACCAGGTGTACTTATTACATTTCTTATATTTTTTTAATATTTATAAAACAATTTATAAAAATAATATTGTAATTCTAAAGTTTCCAATAAACCAACAATACCCATTTCTCTCTAAGTGAACTGGGACTTTAACTATCTTCACACATGTGTTACAATTTTATTGAATGTACAGAGTGTCATAACATTTCTATCCTTATAATTTTTAACATAATGGTCATAGAATACATTGTGAAAAATATATTCATAATAATATATATTAAGAAAATGTAAATATGTGTAGAAACATGCTTAAAACCCTGCAGTACAATTAAGGAGGGGAGGGAATTTTTTGTTTATAGGAAACTTTAATAATTATAATTAGAATATTTATTTATATAGATTTTGTAAATATAAAAAAAGGATTGTAATATGTTTATTCATACATATATATATATATATGTCCACAGATGGCATTTATATATATATATATATATATATATAAGTAGGGGATTTAAGCACAGACTTTCAAGCACCCTTCAACTATCCACACTATCTTATACTACTGATACATTTGACCACTCACATGAAGAAAAGATAATCTGCAATATATGTATTTCGTGCTGAACCAGCACTCATCAGTTGGTCCATATCACCATCTCCCACACACACATATATAATCAATGCTCAATCTATATTGAGATAGTAAATCTTCATACTTTAATGGACAAACTTCAGCCATCCATACCATTGAAAAACTGATGATAGAATGCCCAAATCCAATGCTGATGCCAATATTGTTGTCATGCCCATGTTGACCTTTAACTCTGACCTCTCATGCATAAGACTTTATCCATTTAAATATAAAGAAGAGGAAAGGACATGATGCAGGCTTAATGTGCAATATTTGAAATACAGGCATTCTTTATATACCCGGAGCTTAATTGTAAATATAGGGAATTTAAACACAGACTTTCAAGCAGCCTTCAACCCACACTATCTCATACCACTGATACACATGACCACACACATGTAGAAAAGGTAAATAATCACCAATATATCTTTTTTACATGTGTGAGGTTATGTGTATCAGTGGTATGAGATAGTGTGGATAGTTGAAAGGCACTTGAAAATGTGGGTTCAAATCCTTTATATTTACAATTAAGCTCCAGATATATGAAGAATGTCTGTATTTCACACATTTCATTTATATATATGTGTGTATTTTATTAATTATATTATTGTAGTATAATGTAAATGATGTCCATTGGGTAGAGTTGCTATAATAAGAGGAAACATCTTGATAGGTCCAAAGAAAGGAAAGCCTGAATAGATATATAAAATAAATTTTGATTTATTTTTAATTATCGATTTCAATTTTGTTTAAGATTGATTATTTTAAATCTAATTTCTAAATATTACCGATTATTATAAAGATATTGGAAACCTTTGTAATAAAATTTGTGAATCAAGTCTCAAAAAATTGTATATAAATACACACTAAACTAAAATATAATACACATTTTATAAAACTAAAATGTAATACACATTTTATAGCGTGTTTAATATTAAAAATCAATATACAAACTTAACGATTTACTTTAATGTGTAGATAACCTATTGAAATGCACTGCAAGATTTGCTGACAACTTAAAAGGTAGCAAAGAAGATTAAAAGTTGTAATAGCGCACGCGATTTATATGGTAAGCTTTTGAAAGTTAATTGTCCACGTGTGCATAAAGAATAGTTTCTAGAGGAAGGTAGGTCACGGAATCTGGGTTTATTCGACGATTAACTGGAATAATGTATTTGAATAAATAATTAATGTTGCTTTAGAAAGTAGGGTAGGTTTTGCGGCAATAAATATAGAAGTATATTGTATTAAAAGCGAAACACTTCAAAAGACATAGCATTTTTAATAAAGGTATACATTTTAAATGAAAAAAAAAAGCTAATAACAAAAAAAAAATCGAAACTTAAATAAAAATTGAAATAAATAATAACAACATGCATTTTAAAAACAGCATTTTAGAATATGATTTCTTCTCACCAGAAATGAGGGTGGAATCATATTAGAAATTAGATTTTTATTTTATTTTTAAAGTCATGGACCTTTACACTCATCTAACCAGCATAAAGGAACATGAGATTTTTATTTTATAGGCAATAAAAATATTTTCCTGACTACTACTGGTTGGTTAGTTGGATTAGCTTGGGCCGACTAAAAAATCTTTGTGTTATAACAAGCCAAGCCAATTTAAAGTCTAAACATTTTTGAATTTTATTTAATCGGATTCAAAATTGTATGCTAAAAACTATGCTAAATCAATAGTTGTGTGTGGGCAATTATATGGCAACCTCTTTGCAAAGAAATTGAGACGAATAAAAATAATTGCTAAGCTAGCTAAAAAGAAGTGAAGATATATAGATATGCTTGGTTATTTATAAAATTATATGTATTTGAAAATGATTTTTTAAGCTTATCGGTGTAAAAGCAGGTAACAATTACAATCACCTAAGTTTTTGAGATTGTAACTTTTTTTTGTATCCCAAGTTTGTAAGCTAAAAGTTAATTTTTTAATTTAGCTTATAAGAGAATTAAAGCCTCAGCAAAAGATTCCAACAAAATCAATAAAGATAAAAATATTATTCTTTAAGTTTTTGTAATCATTCTGGTAAATTATCAGAGTTTTTTTAAACCTGGTTTATTCTAAATAAGTTCAACTAGATATACATTTACTAACCAATAATTGAATCATTAGCTAGGTTGCCTATGAACTGCTCGCCATAAAAGATCCCGAGTCCCTTTTGGAATGGGAATATTTTACATAATTTATTTCGTGCTTCGACTCAAATTCTAAGGTATATGACATGTAAAATAAATATATAACACAATAAATTAAAAATTCTTTGACTATGTGCATATATATATGTGTGTGTGTGTGCGTGTGTGTAAATTTATAAATAAATATTAGAAAATACAGTACTGTATTTTCTAATATTTATTTATAAATTTACGTATATTATTTTGAAGAAATACAGACAGACATCGATTTGTAATATTATTAATATATATATATAGAACCGGGTGGGGATATTAGATCGAATAATAAACAAAATATAGCATAAAATTTTTACTCTTTAATAAATATAGAAAACTGTGAAAAGCAAAATTGTGAAGACTTTTTTTTATATATAAAAATATGATACAATTATTTATTATAAATTCTATCTACTCCAGCTGCAATTTAAGTATTGCACCACACTGATCCCTTTGGCAGAGCAGCATAATATCTAGAGGGTACCTATGATCAGGCCGAAGTTATATAAGATTCATTACTATCACCACATTTACAGGCCATAGATCTTCTCAACTATTGGATTCAACCCCTGTCATTCAGAGCACTTTATTTGTTTTGAAGTAAACTTCAGGCTCCAGCTAACTGCCCTGAATGACGGCAATTAATTCAGCGCCTAAGAAATCCTAACTAGCTCAATGGAAATAAATATAATAAACTGCATTCATTAGTGGTATTAGTAAAAGTATTGATCAACAAATACTAATTTCCAAAATAATTTATTTTAAATATTTAAAATTATCTAAGAACTAATTTATGAATCTATTCGTCATTTCTTCTGTGAATAAAATAATAATACATAACATCATATATCATGCACACATACTATTAATAAAAATAAAGCATAGATAAATATCAAGCATTAAAACATATATATCATGCACACACAGTTTCCATAAGTTATTTGTTTATGTGATTTGGAAAAGTTCTGGGAATGCTTACTTCTTACAATAACTGCACATAAATAGTCCTTATAGAGTTCATTTATTACACTGATTCTGGAGACTTCAAAGATTGCAATGGCTACAATAATATACTATGACACAATGAAAATAAAAAATAATTAATGTTACGTATAAGTTTTCAGATACATGATCCTGGATAGATGGCTGCTCCTTTCTCCTGTGTGATGCATGTTGTACCAACCAGTTGGATTCTAGATTTAATGACAAATGTGGTTTCTTGTTGCATTTCAGTTCAGCAGAAAAATGTTTAAATGCCCAGGTTGTTAGATATTCATGGCAGTTAATTGGAGACTTTCATATATGCTAGAGCAGTCAGAGACTGGAGTATAGTGACATGCTTCTTATTAGCACTGCATGCTTTTTTGGCATTCACAAAATAACATTTATTTGTTCTGACTGGAATAACACTGCTGAAAAATTTTCTGATCTCTGATGACCTTTTTTGGGGAGCCTATTTATATGCTATTACTCTTATTTTTCAGCTTGATTAACATTCTTTTTGATTAATTAAATTCCACATATCTGTTCACATTCCTTATTAGATTAATTTTCTTATGATAAGATCTCATGTTTTAATTATCCCCATTGTTTATTTGTAGCCATCTTTGAATTTAACTTAATTTTTTATATTACAGACTTTATTTTTCATTTTCTTTTTTTTAAAATTCAACTTCTTTTTATACATACACATATATACACATTTTAATGTATATTTTAAAATCAAGTTGTTTACAGACATATATTTTTTTATTTTTTTAAATTAAATGAAAAGAGAGTATTTTAATTTCATGTAAAAGATTTATTTTTAAACTTTTATAGTTTTAACTTTTCTAAGTTAAATTTTCTCCCCCAAATTACTCTTAAATTAATTTGTAAAACTTTACCAATGACGCAGGGTTTAATTTTTTCCCCAGGCTAACCGTATTTTCTTTTTGTTAAAAAAAATCTCTAAACTTTTATGAACAACTCTGTCAAACTTATTCTGACTTAGATATTTTTTATTAAAATCTTCATTTCTTTTTACAAAACTTATTTTAGTTATAATGATTTTATTTTTGTTTTTTTATTTTTTACAATTAATTTTGAAACTTTCACGTTATTTATGAAAAGTTTATTTTAATAATTTTTAGACAAAAATTATGAATATGTAGAGCTAAGATAGCAGTACAATATATATAGTGATATGTGAATATAAAAAATATTTTTTAAATTGTTTTTATTATAAAAAAATATAATTAAAATAAGAATCAATCAATAAAAGTATATTTGTTTATGTTTAGAATTAAAATTTTTCTTTCATTTAAAATAATAATAAGTTTTAAACATTTAATAAATATAGTAATTATATCTTGATCAAAATTCAAACTTTATTTAAAGTTTTCAAATACATTTAATTGTTAGTAATAGCATGTAAGTTGGTATATAGCACAATGTTTCTACATGGCATTAATCTCTCTTTTTCAGATGTTGCTGACCTGATCTATGGCAACATTAGCATGGAAATTGAACATGAATCTTTAGATTCATGAGTACTGAATTTAAGGTGAAGCTCTAACAGTTTATTATATCAAAGGCAGAAATCATATAAATTTTATCTGTGAACATTCTCCTATTTTCTTCACTTTTCCTTAAGGCGAGGTTGATAACTGAGTTTCAAACATTTTAATTATTATCCTAAGTAGATTTATAGAATTTTTTGCCATTATTATGAGAGCAGCTTCTTTGAATGTTTTTCTTTGTATTTTTTTCTTATCTTTTCAATATTTATGGCTTTTCTTTTCTAATCATGAGTTTGAGCTCTTTTAATCACTTTTCAATGTAGTAACAAGTATGATCAATATACCTTTTTCACATGTACATGATATTTTGTTGATACAGTTTTTGTTTTTCAACATTTCAAGTTAATGTTTTGTTGAGATTAGGATTTCTCATAGGGAGTTATGGTTTTGATAAGCTGTTCTGATGTTATACTGGTCACAGATTCATCTTACTTTGCCTGTTATCTCTTGGTATATATAGATGTTCTAGAGAAACAAAAATCATTTCTTTATATTCCTTGTTGTTATTTAAAGTTTTTTTAATGGCAGCTGATGAATAATCATTCTTCATATCAATTCCTTCTATGTAGATCTTTTTTATCCATATTACTAGTTTCCAAACAATTTTTTTTGTTATAGTCTATAATGATAGTATAACTTCATGTTCTGTATTTATATTATAAATGCATGCATATATTAAAATATTTCAATGTATGGGGTTTTCTGTAAACTGTAGTCTTGATTTAGACATGGGAAGACTTGTTATAAATTTATCTAAGAATGCCAATTTTTGTTCTTGTTTGGAAAAACTTGTCACAAGATCATCTAAGAATGTCAATTTTTGCCTTTGTTCAAAAAATCTGAAGAACAGAAATTGGCATTCATAGATATGTGTCAGCACTCTCACATACCAATGTCAAAATTGCTATTTATATTAAATATATATAAGCAGAAAAACACTTAACATATACATGCAGTGATGATAGAAACATAAAACATGGTGTATTTTGGTTAAAATGGAACAGAACAAAGAAGTTTATTCAAAAACCAGTGATTTGAAAAATTAAAGATCTTCAGAAAACAAAATTTTTTTTATAGTCAACAAAAAAATATGAAACTCATATATATCAGAAATTACAGACAATCTAAAGTGATTTTACAATCAATTTAACATCATACCAGTTTTTCACAGGCATACAAAACTATGGGAAATCCTAATATCTTCAAAACCTAAACTTGAAAATCTGAAAAGCTGCATCTATAAAATTCCATGTTAATGTTGAAGGATTTTTATTAGTGAAACCAGTCACTCTATTTAAAAAGTGATTAAAAGACCACAAACCAATGATTAGAAAAAAACAGAATCATTTATTTGACTGGAAAAAGACAACAATGTCAGACAAAGAGGAAACAGTACAATGAAAGAAATTCAACAATGACAAATGACATCATTACTCAACCTAGTGTTCTAATTAATAATGTTCAGAAGTCTCCCATTAACTTTGGCTTTTAAAAAAAAGAAATCAGGATAACCCAGATAGATAAGTATGTGGAATTTCTATTGACTGTTGACTTTGACATAATAGCCTAATTAGTTTATATTCATAAACATAAAGATCCATATTCAATTTTTATGCTAATGCTATGTCAGCAAGAACAGAACATAAGAGAAAAATAATATAGCTTTCAACTTTATGTTATATACTAAGCTGTGTAATATTACTAACAGTTGAAGGTAATTGAAAAGTTTAAACAAAGTTTGAATTTTTAAAGATAATAGATGATGGAATTATTTCAGTATATAATTGCTATTAAAACACTACATTATAAACTTTTAGACAAAAACTAAATGTTTGGTATGGACTTAATTCTACTTTTCTATGTAAATGTAGATCTGAAGGGGTTATTTGTAAAAATTTCCAACTAATACCTCCAATTTCCAGAGAGTGAAAAAGTACTTAAAATGCAAAGGTGGCTTTGTTAAGAGTAAGAATAAGTGCTTAAATAGTTTCCAAATATAAGACCTTATATTCCATTGGTAATATAGATTGTTTTCTAAAAAACATCTCAGTGGTAGAGACTTTATAAAATGTTTTTAAACAAGTAGGAAATCATATTTTAGTTTGCATGAAAAATAAAAGACAAAATTAAAATCTTGTCAAACGTATATGAGCATATCAAACAACATTCTGTACCATACTACCTATTAGATTCATCGGTTAAAAATCTCAGTTCTAATCATCTAATAGATGCTGAAGTTTTTGTTGTGAAAAAGAAATTAAACTTTGCATTAACAACTTTAATACTCCTTTAATAGATATAATGGTAGCAATTGAGGAAATCACTCAAAATTGCCTCTTCAAGAAATAACAGAATTAAGATAAAGAATAAATAAAACACTTGAAAGACATTTTCTAAGATGAGAGAAAAACTATTAAATATGACACTCTGAGTGCTTCTACTTGAGTCCCATGGTTTTGCCAGTTAACAGCTTGGATAATTGGACCCTTTCACAAACCAAAAAATATTTCATTATTGTGAAAGTGCAAATATATACTCTACTGTTTATGTATTTTTTTTCCAGATTATTTTATAAAAATTAAACAATAATTTATTATTATAAAAGTATCTTATTTTACATTGCCCAGATTTAATTTGTAAAGAAAATACAGGAAATTGTTTCAATTTTTTTAATTATATAAACCAAACAGTATTTTATTAATGTAAAAGTACAAATGTATTTCAACTATTTATGTATTTATTTTTAGAATATTTCATATAAGTTAAACAATATTTTATTATTATAAAAATATGTTATTTTACATTCCACGTTCATTTTGTGGACAAAATATGGGGAAATGTTCAATTTTGTGATTAGTATTTTTAGTATGGCTATGGTGACTGCAAATGATATGTAAAAGCAGAAACTGCAATGAAAAATGAGTGCCGAGCACATACTGTATTGATATTATATTTTTTTCTAAAACCCAATTGAATATCTGGTCCCCTATAATATTATTGGATGACAAAAATATTAAAAGTATATAGTAAAAACAAATATATATTTATGTATAAATATTATCGATACACTTCTGGGAATATCTAGATATAAGTTAAAAAACCTCTCTTTTCTTCGAGTTACATAAAGATATATGATTATATACACGTATACACATATACTATCAAAAATTAACAAATAATTATAAGTGTATTGATACTTAAAAGGATACATATTCCAATGCAAAATAAAATAATTAACATTTTATTTATACACACATACATTTATGTATGGTGATTAATTATCAGTTGTATTTACAATAAAAAAAATTAATGTTATAATTTTGATAGGTTTAACATAAAATTATAGTACCCCACATTTATGTGTAAACATGCATATGAATTGTTTATTTCATAAATTATATTAATATATATAAAATAAAATAAAAACAATGTCATATATTAGCTAGGTTTAAAATATATTAAAATTAAAAAAAAAACTTACTGTCCAGAGGTGTACAGTTTTCTTTTCCCTATCACAATACATTTGATTTAATAAAGTAAAGAAATATCTGGAACTAAGTTCTATTCAATAGTTATAATAGGAATTTGTTTTAATTTTCTAGTATACGTCTCTCTTCTTCTCTTTTCTTTTAAAAAGATAACACATTATTCCAGGTTTCCAGCATACTCTTCATATGTAAAACTATAAAACAGAAGACCCAAGAATTCAGATTTACTTGATAGAATAGTCTTTTTCCTATTAGTCAAGAATTTGCATACAGAAAAATGATGCACAAACTTTCATGTTGACAAGAAAAAAGACCAGTGTCATATTGCTCTCTTTAATAATTCTATGAAATCTAATTTTTGCAAGGCAAGAATTTATAATGCATTCAATGACAATGTTTATTCCCTACAAGCAATTTATGGCACTCCGCAATGATAAATTATTGTACGGTTTTCAACAACTTTCAGAATTTTAGGACCAATTAATTTTTTTTACAGTTTTTTTTCAGCTGTACAGCATATTTTTCTCCACTACAGAACTATTTAAGAATCATTCTTTTGATTTTAGTTTTAAAACCTAATTTATAGCAATATACACGCAAAGAAACTGCTGTTAGCCCATTAATATATTTTATTAATTACTCATTAGACTAGAGATTATCCAATAATGAATAATATTTCTGTAGTGTAATTTTCATTACATCAAGGTAGGAAATGATTTTTATCTGCTTTTAACACCTTGTGGAGAGATGTATTCATAAACATATGACTACAGACAATTACATTACAGAAATATTATTCATTATTGATGTTAGTCTGTTTTTTCTTATTGCCATTTTTTCTTCAATTAAACCCCAGATAAATCTTTAATTAATAAAATATCTAATCAACATACAAAAAAAAGTATATTTTTTTCAAATCGCTAGCTTTGATAAGAAAATAAACAATAAAATTCTGTAATCTTCTGGTAATAAAAAAATCTGATAATTTACCCATTTTAATTAATTATTTACCAGATAATAAAAAACAAATCTTAATTTTCACTTTATAACTTTAGACAGATAAAACAAAATAAATGCACATATTTTTTTCTTTGTGATACAGATATATATATATGTGCACATGCAAATACTGGAAAATTCTTCCAGTGTGTATTTTATTATAGGGTGAATAAATTGTAAATATTATGCATGTGTATATGTTATATCTGCAACTATATATTTTAAATCCGAATCTATGCTTGTTTAGCGCCTCCTCCTTTCATGTATTAATAGAACGAGATAGGGTTTGATCATTATTATTCCATCACAGCGCCTCCTCCTTTCATGAGACAATAAACCATTTTCATGATCTTCACGATCCTATCCGATTCATTCAAATAAGTATCATGAATAACTTAATGCAACTCAACAAATATTATGAGTACAAATTAAATGTTATAGTAGTATTTAAAATTCATTTAATTTTGGGAAATCAACCATTAGACTACATCGAATCCAGCTATTCAATTACAATTACTGACTGAACAAGGAGCTTAATTGTCAGCATAAAGATTGTTACTAAATTAGGAATTTCATGATAACCATAACAATAAAGCATAAACTGGTTTTATATTCTCATAATAAAATGTAAATCCTTGCTCATGATTAATTGTAGAGATTTACAGGATGATTTAGTATCATCAAGATAAATAATTTAATCATCAAATACCCTCCACTATGTCAAACATCTTAGTTATTACATAAGTACATGATGAAGATTTAATCAAAGTAAACCTTGCTCACTTTAGATTAAATAGATATTGATTACAAATTAATGAAGTTGGTGTAGAATTTGTAACAGCTACACAAATCTGCCTAACCACATACAGGTTCCCAACATAAACCAAACCCTCATTCATTTCCAGCAACAGAAAGTACAAAAGACTATATTAAACACAATTTTATTTGGATTAATATTTAGGAATTCAAACAGTGTTCAAAATCTATTAAAATAAATGATACATGTTACGTTGTTACTAATTTTTCCTTAATACATATATCTTTTCAAATATCTTTTAAAGGTAACATTCAATATCATTTGAACTTCTAAAATAAAGAAAAAAAATCCTTAAATTATGTCAATCAAATACACTACCAGATTTGAGAAGTTAAAACTTTGATTTTGTTATTTTCAGTAGTATCAGGTCTTACATTTTTAGAGAAATTATTTTTATTTTCTTAAAACTCTTAGCCCATTAAACAGATCGTGATCCATGATGAGAGACTGTCTTTATTCACACAGAGATCATCCCTTTTCTCCAGTATTTTTTTTTATTAATCTAAGTGACCTTGTATGGGATGACCATAAGATTTCTCTAACTTTCACACAATCACTTTTAACATTTTCCCACTGGAGTGAATGTTTAGGTTTTTTTTTTGTAATTTTGTATTTTCTTTTTTTTTTTTTGCTTTTGCTCTAGTGACATTTTGACTTTTATTTTCAATTCTTTTATCACTTCTAAAACTATTGTTTTATGAATTCCCCTTACTTTTTTATATCCTTTTTATATTCTATCTGATGCATTTTCATCTTTGTGAGACTTTCTATCTGCCCTATTTCTATTAATTTATCCATTTGTGATTCTATAAATAATTCTTCTTTTATATTACAAACTTTATTATCATTTTCTGCAATGTCTGAACTATATTTTGCAACATAATTCTTTGTTGCACATTTTTAACATTTTCCTTATTGTGATATATTTTTTCAACATTTAGATGTTTTATATCTAAGTTTTGTTACATTACAACAATCAGAGGCTCTTCATCTAAGATTAGTTGCTTATCACTGACATCTTCAGATTTTATACCCATATTTTGGGATGTTTCCATATTTTAATTAAAATCATGAAGATATTTATCCATATTTTATTCAAACTCAGGGAACTTCAGCTCCATATTTTGGAATTTTATATTTATATTTTGTTGCATATTTTTCAACAACTTTTCCATCATTGCCATTAAAGTTTAATTTCTATTCTGAAGATCAGGGATGGGAAAGTTCTGGCCCTGAGGCCATCTCTGTCCCTTAAAATCTTTCAATACAGCCCCTAGACATATGTGCCCAGTAAAAAATTTCTATTGAGAAATGTGCATAGTTCATATATTGAATTAAAAGTAAAATAAAATAAATTATTTACTTTTAAAATTATATCCAATCTTTATAATAAATAGTTCTAGTTCATTCTATCATAGGTGCAATATTCCAATAGATTATCTATAATGTGTGGACATCTGATTACAAATTTACTCTACAATGCTAAGGGAATTTTGTTTGCTTTTACAATGATTTTTGCACATAATTGTGTATTCACAAAAATAAAATTGAAATTTTACTTTGTTTTATTAATATTTTATATATATATTATTTATTTATTATGATAGTTATAAGTGCATATTTCAATAATAATGAATCAATGCATATTTTTTATATAGAAAGAAAGAGTAAATGATATGTTTGATAGGTCTAAAAAGTAATTCATTTAATAAAGAACACTATTTATTAAACATTTTGATTATAACAAAATTATTGGCAATAGAAAAAAATATTAAAATAGAAAACTTGAAAAGATGCTTCATCAAATGGCTGACATGTCTCATAGAAAGTTCAAACAAATCAGAAAATTCTGTGAAGGCAAATTATTTTAAAAAAAAAACCCAGAAACTTTGAAACCATTTTCTAAAGGGGAGTTTATAAATGATTGCATCCTAGGTACTGAAAAATTAATCTGTCTAGAACATAAAAAGACATTCAAGAATATAAATATGTCATAAAGAATAGTACAATGCAAATTATATAAATTGTCATTAAATGTAGAACAGTTATTAATAATATAGAATTTCCTTTATTTTTGATTCACAAAAAAAAAATTATGACTCATTTAAAGAGGGTAAATTAAAATTGGCCTGATAGCTGAAAAGATTTTGCATCACTAATAATTAGGCGTGAGTAAAGTGAATATTTGATCAAATATACCAGGTTAATTTTTAAGTCAATAATTTTGTCTGGTTCACAAATGTTATTATAAATATTTAAATGGCCCTTGGCAGAAAAAAAGATTCTCCATCTCTGTTCTAGATATTGAAGTATTTCTAACTGATTTTCATTTGATTGATTCAGTTCCATGACTGAGCACTCAACATTTGCTGTTATAATCTTATTTTGCTCTCTTGTTTTTGAATGAGTTCTTATCATTTAGGAATAAACACAATTTAATTACAGTCTTTTGGATTTATAATGAATTAATATTCTACTCTAATTTTTATCTTAACTGAGATAACTGAATTTCTATTATTATTACAATTATTTTCTATATATCCATATTTTTGAAACAGTATACCAGACCTTTCTTCCCTCACATGTTACTATACCAACTATCACCTACCATGCCTGCATAAAATATTCTTCTGCATTTGTTTTTAAATAATAATAAAAAATAAGTTCTTTTTTTTCTAATCCTCTGCCTGTCTAAATATTCAAAAATTTTATCTGTTTTATATATTACTTTGCTTATTCTATTGGTGTCAATTTCTTCTCACTCCACCATAATTCTTATTAATTTATTGGTTACTATTCCTATCATTTATGCATACATATTTTATATAGTAGGAATGCATATCTCAAAAAACCAATAAGCTTTATTAATCACTTTATATTTATACTTAAGCAATTCATTGTGCTTTTTAAATCTAATTTTATACCTATATCAAACCCTGTATATTGTTTCAGGCTCTACCATATTGTGCACCATTATTCTATCTCTCTCAGCATTTATGTAAACAAAGCTTGATAGTGGGCTATTGGTAAAGCTCCATCTAGTGATCATAAAATGCAAGCTATAGCAAGTTACGAAATTTACAACTTGTTTTGTTTATCATAAATGTACTTTTGAAGGTTTTTGCAATGATATAAACTGCAGAGGCTTTTACTATATGGTGAAACTGAACTGAATTCAGAACCATATAGCTATCTAGTTTGTTTGACTGGATTTGAAGATATTTATGTATCTAAAAAATTCATGCTTTCAGGCTGATAGAAACGTGTTTCATAATAGCTGATTAGTAGAGTTGGTGTTTAGATTTAGTTTCTAGTCTTCCTACACTTTACTAACGTGAGCCAACTAGCTCAAAACCATGGTTTAAAGGTTGGAGATAATTTGAAAGAGATATTGAATTCTATCTCTCTCAGCATTTGTTTATGTAAACAAAGCTAGATAGTGGACTATTGGTAAAGCTCCATCTGGTGAATATATATATATATATATTGTAACGCTTATTTATATACGTTGCAAATATATTGGCATTTGGCAAAAGCTAAAAAAATAAAAGTAAATTTAGATTTTTTTTTGACTAATTTTTTTTTTAAAAAAAAAAACGTACAATGAAAGTTAAATTATTCTTTCATTTTTTTTTATGTAAGTAGAGATAAAAGTAGAATTGGAGAGAACAAAAGAATTCCAAAAGTAAAATAAAAAAAGATAAGAGAAAGTAAAAATATTTTGACTAATTAAAGATGGCTGAAAAAATTGATAAGAAAAGAGAACTTTATAACGTAAATTTTATAAAGAATCTACAAGATTATGAACCAAAAAAACACCATGATAATAGCATGTGCAGAAGTCTGAAAACTGGACTTACTAGTATAAAAGGCAGAGGTCAGTTTGAAGAACATCTTGTTCCGTTAATCTCTGTAATCGGTCCTGGATAACAATAATACATCCAGGATCGCACTACACTGAAATAATTCGGCATGTCGGAGTGAACCAGAGCTTCTGCGAACATCGTGCCTGAAGATGTACACCAGGAAAAGCCTTTGTGACTGATTAGGAGAAGGGACTACAAGATCAAATAATAACCAAAAGGCCGAGCTCATTCTACCCAAAAAACTATGCATAGTTATCTACAACCATCATGAATTCACTAAAACTTACCGGTAAGACTACTTATTCCTGATTGTGACAAAATTAAGCATTTGCAAACAAGTCTTAAAATAATCCCAATATAGACATTAATTTTCTTATTAAAGAGACTTTCATTTAAATAATTGTATACAAGATCATGGAAATGAATTGTAATAAGTGAACATTATTAAATTACTTTATCCAACTGTTTTTTATAAATTGATTCATGTTCTCTCCAATTTAGTTAATTCGTAATTTAACTTACAAATATTTTTAGTTTGTTGGAATAAAAGAGATTTTACTTTTATCAACCTTTTTCATTGTGCGTTATTAATAATAGTTATTAATTATTATTGAATTTATTAATATTATTTTAGTGATGTTTAAATATATAATTTACCTTTGCCAATGTGTTTAATAAATTCCAGGAATAATAATATTTTAAAAAAATAATTCTCATTACGGTATGATGCAATACCGATTAGTTTAAAAGTATTTTCTTTTTTTTATTTGCGAGACGTGCTGGTGACAGATTTCAGCGGTCTCTTTAGAATAAAAAGACCTGGCACCCAAATTGAATAAATTGAAAGCTGATTTCATCAATAGCATAATTCTCAACAATTAATAGGCCGAGTTTGATCAGGAAATATAGTTATGTTTTTTTTTAGAAATAGAAATACAACTTTCTTCTTTTCGACATAACTTGATCAACTCACGCGCAGTTTATATTAGCGTGTAGAGGCCTAACAAAACAGAAAACGTTATAATGGCTTGCCCAACTCAGGCTTCGATTTAACCACAACCTGAGATAAGTTGTAGTGATAAAGAACGTTACAATGATGACCCAAAGAAACTCACAGCCGGAAAATAAATATTAATTTTAAAAAAAAAAAAAACTTAAAAACTAACTAACTAATTAAACCCTGATTATTAAAATATAAAAAATATTTTTTTAATATGACTTCCAGAAAGAAAAAAATATATGTATATATATTTTTGATATGTTTAAAAAAAAAAAACCACGATCGTGGCTGATGTAGACGTAAATCACAAGTATTTGACCGGTAGGCAGTTACTGAAGAGTGGAAAAACATAGCCCCGAGTCCTAGTATGCAGTATATTAACATAAGACTACCTTTATATGCCCATAAGACTATTTCTAGTAGGGATCCCAATAAAGGGGAAGGCGGATCAAATTGGACCAAGTTGCCATGAGCCTGTAAGACTCAGAATGATGAGCAACGCTCATTAGTGCTTATAACTTGGGCTTCTTATCGTTAATATTACATTAAAGCGAAAAGGACACAGATGAATGTGAAATATTTTCCATTCCCACCATGTTAGACCTAAAAGTGGGTGTTAAAGCCAAACATCGCTTGTGAGTGAATCTACAGAATATATTAGCACACTACTACAAAAAAAAAAAACACCCACGAATATGAATTTAAAAACTTAAGAATAAAATTAGTGTAAACCCCTATTTTATTCTCATCTCCTAGCCCTGGTGGTATTGTAATGTTTATTTATATACGTTGCAAATATATTGGCATTTGGTAAAAGCTAAAAAAATAAATAAAAGTAAATTTAGATTATTTTTTTTTTACTAATTTTTTTTTTTTAAAAAAAAATAACGTACAATAAAATTTAAATTATTCTTTCGTTTTTTTTTTATGTAATTAAAAATAAAAGTTAGAATTGGAGAGAACAAAAGATACATATTACCAATCTAGATAAGAGAAAGTAGAAATATTTCAACTAATTAAAGATGGCAGAATTATGCTGAAAAAAAATAAAGACTTTGTAACATAAATTTTATAAAGAATATATAAGATTATCAACGTATATTTTGACAAACAAAAGATATGTGCAGAAGTCTGAAAACTGGACCTCTAGTATAAAAAGGAGGGATTCGGTTGGAGGAACATCTTGGTTTAGCTGATATTCTTTTGGTTGGTTTTGGATTAAAGAATCCAGACCACTCTACGATGAAAAAGTTATTCATACGAGAGTAGACTGGAGCTTTAGCTGACATCATTACCGATGGACACCAGAGAAGCTTACACAACTAGCCTATGGAGCCAGCACCAAGATCAACTAATAATCAAAGGCTGTGAGTTCAATTCAACCCTGAAAAACTATGCATAGTTATCTACAACCATCGTGAATTCACTAAAACTTACCGGTAAGTTATGCTTCATTATCCTGATTGTGACAAATTTCAGCGTTTGCAAACAATTCTTAAAAATATATGTATAAAAGGATCCCGATAGTGACTTTAATTTAATTGATCAAAAGACTTATTTAACCAAGAACTTTTTAATTGTTTAACTGTTATTTATTTGATTAATATTTCACATCTGAATTATATGTGTTCTCTCTAATTTACTTATTAGGAATTCCCATTTTAACTTAAACATATTTTTAATCTTAACTTAAACAGATTTTTAGTCTGTTATAATAAAAAAAAATATTTCTAATATCAATTTTCATTTGTGCATTATTAATAATAATTATTATTTTTTATTATTAAATTTATTATTAGTTTAATAAGATTTAAAAATGTAATTTACCTTTGCCAATATGTTTGAATAAGCCCAGGAATAATAGTCTTAAAAAAAATAATTCTTGTTACGGTATGATGCAATACCTAGTAGTTTAAAAGTATTTTTCTTTTTTATTTGCGAGTCGTTATATGACAAAGTCAGCGGACTCTTTAGAATAAAAAGTCCTGGTGCCCATATTAAATAAATTAAAAGCTGATTTCGTCGATAGCATAATTCTCAACTATTAATAGGCCGAGTTGATCAGGAAATATAGCTATGTTTTTAGAATAGAAATACAACTTTCTTCTTGTTTGACATAGCTTGATCAACTTGCGCGCAATTTATATTAGCATGTAGAAGCCTATCAAAACGGAAAACATTATAATATATATATATATTAAATAGTTTTAAAATATATTAATATTTTTTTAAAAAGCTTACTTTACAGGGGTGTGTGGTTTTTTTTCCATCATAATATATTAAAAAACAATAAAGAAATATCTAGACATAAGTTATCTTTAATAGTTCTAATAAGAAAAAGTTTTAATTTATTTGTTAGTACACCTGGGTTTCATTTTATGTGGATTTTTTAAATGCAATTTTGAAGTTATGTGATTCATGATTCTCCTTAATATCTTTTTATGTGGGTTTTCTTTTATGTGATAAAGAAGTTCATATTTCATTATATTTATTAGATATCAAAAAATTTAGATTATTAATAACTTATTTTGATTTGAAATATTTTTTTTCTAAAATATAACATTGTATTAGCAGCTAACATGAAATCTGTATTTAGAATCTTAGCTTCTATGTAAATAACCTACCTATACTTATGAGTAAATAATAATAACAGATTTTTATTTATGGGTATAAAAATGTCACAATAAATATTAAACAATTTTAAACTTTCAATACACTTTTACATTTTTAAAATAAATAACAAAGTTTTGTAAACTGAAAATAATCTTTGTAATGACAAGGTATAATCTTTTTGTTTTGATTGCAATCTCATTTTTTAATATAGAAACAAAATGTGAACATTTAAAATTTATTTCAGTAGTAAACAAAAATATCTATCAAATGATGACAAATTTATTATTTTCTGATAAGTATTAATCATTTAATCATAGATTTTATATTGGTGTGTGAGACAAAGAAAAACATCAGAAAATGCTGAAATCTGAGAGTTTGCTGCAATGAACAACCTCTTAAATTCCAATGAGAGCTAAATTAGTTATATGTCTGGATATCACAAGCTTTATAAACAATAAGTAAAATCATTGTCTCAAAGTTCAATCACCAATTATTTTGTCAACAGAAAACCATTAACACAGCACAAGACTGAATGTGGTGCTAGTTGTACTTTCTCTTGTGATGAACCTGATTTCTTATTGGTTCACAAACAAATCGCATATTGTCAAATAGCGATAATGGTTAAAATATGTATGAAAAAATATAAAATTAAGTACTGTAGTTAATAAAAAAAAGTAAAAAAGTTTGTCTTGTGTCAACTTTTTTCAAATATTTGAAATTTTTTATTAGTCATACTTCACTTTCTTCTTTTTTTAATGTGAATTTTAAAGTAATTTTTCCTTGTTGCTTTGCTTTTATATGATTTCTGAAAGTTACAGGAACTATCCCCCACTTTTCAAGGTAATTTAAGTCTATTTTTGTATGATTTTTTTAATCGGGTTTTCTGTGGAACCTATCTACTGCATAAAATGAGACCAGGTGTATACTTTTTTCTTTTTAAAAAAAATTGATGCATTGATCCAGGTTTCTAGCTTATTTCTCTTATGTAAAAGTATAAAATAGGAGGAAAAAGGATTTAGATTTTATTTATACGATCATTTTTTCCATTAGGCTGACCATTTGCATACACAGAAAATTATATACAATATTACATATATTATATATAAACCTCACAAAATAAGTTTTTAACAAGCTTTGCAGAATATCATCAACCCCAGACTGGTTTCTACTACTGGAATCCTCAGTGAGGTACCAGAATATTCCAGCATTAGTTTAAAAATACCAGGACAATTCCAGCATTTTATCTAATGTATAACTATTAAGTAGAAAATCTGAAATTTTCAGTCATCCATATGTCTTCCAATCCAGTTAGCTAATTTAATAGCCATATGGGACTGAAGTAAGTTTAGATACACTATATATTAATAGCTTTAGCAATATAAAATCACTAAAGCCTTAATAGCAAAAAATAAAATTTCAAAAAATTAAGCCAGATGTCACATGACCTAATTTAATAAGCTTGTATTTACAATTGTTATATATAGAGCTCACAAAATAAGCTCTTAACAAACTTTGCAGAATATCCTCAATCCCAGACTGCTAAAGCTATTAATATATGGTATATCTGAACCTACAATCCCACATGGCTACTTAAGTTAGATAGCTGGATTGAAGACATATGGATGTCTGAAAATTTCAGATTTTCTACTAAAATAGTTATACATTAGATAAAATGCTGGGCTTGTCTTGGTATTTTTAATCTAATGTTTGAATATCCTGGCACCTCACTGATGACACCAGTATAAGAAAACAGTCTGGGGTTGAGTATATTCTGCAAAGCTTGTTAACAGCTTATTCTGTGAGCTCTGTATATAACATTTGTAAATGCAAGCTTATTAAATTAGGTCATATGACGATTGACTTGATTTTTTTTGTAATTTTCTTTTTTCTTATTAAAGCTTTGGTGATTTTATATTGCTAAAGCTATTAAAATATAGTGTATCTGAACTTAGTTCAGTCTCATATGGCTACTTAAGTTAGATATCTGGATTGGAAGACATATGGATGTCTGAAATTTTCTGATTTTCTACTTAATAGTTATACATTAGATAAAGTTTTGGGCTTGTTCTGGTAATTCTTGAATATCTTGGCCCTCACTGACAATGCCAGTAGCTGAAATTGGTCTAGGGTTGAGGATATTCTGCAAAGCTTATTAAGAGCTTATTTTGTGAGCTCTATATATAATATTTGTAAATACAAGCTCATTAAATTAGGTCATGTGATGTCTGATTTAATATTTTTTTTAATCTTACATAAAGTCAAAGAAAAAGACCAGTGTACTATAATGAGTTCTTCTATTCCATTTTGGTTGTGCTTTATAATTATATGAAACAACATTTTTTGCATGGTAAGAATTCAGAATACATTCAATAACATGTCTATTCTTTGCAAGTGATTTATGGTATTCCATAATTAGGGTTTATATAAAACCAACTTTTTAAAAAAATAGGTTTCAAATTCTCATTTATTCAAAAAACTGGTTGAAAATGGTATTTGAATGTTTATAAAAAATAAAGTTAAAGATTTTATAGAATAATTTTTATTTCAAAATATGAATGGTAACAAAAGTTAATTAACAATTTAATTATTTAAATAAAAAGTATATTTTATACATAAATTTAAAAATAACGTTTAATGAACAATACAAATATTAAAATAACAAAATATAGATGAAATAAATACCAATAATAAAGCTACATTGTGGAAAGTTTTTTCATGATTAAAATAACCAAAAATATATTTTAAATAAATAATTAAAATAATTTACAAAAATTTTTAAGATTTAGTTGCTTTGTTAAAAAAATATGACTTTAAAAAAACATAATGTATCTACAGATTGATGATTTGTGTTCTTGTTTTAATTACTGTTTCCAGATATCAAAAAAATATGCTCATTAGGTACTGAGTTTGACTTTATCATTTTTAAACCTTCAAATAATAAGTCTAAATTCTTTACTGCTTTATTTGTTGCTTTTTAAACTTCAAACTCTGCTTTTAACATTTCATGATTTGTTTTTTGTTTTTTAGTACCTCAGTAAATCTTTGAATGGATGTTTCTGTCACTTTTATTAAGATAACATCAATTTTACTTTGTTTGTTTTTAGTTTCATTATCAGAATATGTTTATTACATGAATTTGAGTTTGGGTATATTCTTGATAAAAAAATTTCTAACAATTTTATAATTTCAGATTTTGTTGGTAAAGAAAAAGTATTAGTTATTTTTGTTGATAAATGGTGGGGATTCTGCAAACAAAAAATGTTATCAAATCAATTTGATCCATTAATCAATTCTACCATCTAATGTATTTATTTGAAACTATTTTAAGTTTTTAATGATTTTAATTTATTCAATAAAAAATCAAAAATGCCTTCATTCATTAACAAATTGGCATCTTTATGTCCTCAAGATTCTACCACAAGTTGTTCCGATTTTAAAAAATTGTAAAACTACAATTTGAGCACAATAAATCTCATTCCATGTATGACAAGCATTAATATCATTTAATGCAAGTACAGCACTCTTTATACAGAGTTTTGTGAAATGGTTTAAAAAAAGTGTTTATACAAACTGATAAATCTAATAACAGATCTATAATTGCTCTTGAACTGTGCCATCTTCTGCATGATAAAGTATAGTAAATGAAGGGTCTTCATTTGAAATGAAGTTGTAAATGTTTTTATATTAAAATCGGTTTGTTTAAATCTTTTGTAAATTTTTTATATGTCTGTATAATTCCACAAACCAAAGATTATAAGATACATTACAAAATAAGATTTGATTTTTAAAAGTAATTTTTGCATTAAAACTGTTTTTTTAAATGGTTTTGACTTTAACCCCTACTAATATATGTTGTGCAATTTTCATCAATTTTCCAGAGTTTTGGGAAAATGCTTCATTTAATTTTTACCACAAGTTATTTTTTCAGCAATACAATGTGTCATTTCCTCTCTTCTACAAAACAATCTACGAACTAATTCCTTAACTTTTGTTTTAAAACTTAATTTATAGCAATGAACATGAAAAGAAACTGCTGTCAGCCAGTTTTTTCTTGTTGCTATTTTTTACCAATTGAATCCCCAAATAAATCTTTTAATTAATTAATAAAATATCTAATTAAAATACGATATATATATATTGGGATCTCTACCTTTGATAAAAAAAAAAATAAGATTTTTTTCTCCTTCACAAAAGAAAAATTGTATAACCAGTAAAATTCTGTGATCATTTTATTCATTTACTTTCAAGATAAGAAAAACAAAACTTAATTTTCACTTTTCAACTTTTTAGTCAGATATGACAAAAGAAAATATAGGTTTTTAATCTTTGTGATATATAAATTATACATGCCATGTATGTGTGTATATTATATCTACAAACATATATTTTTAATTTGAATCTATATTTATATATTTTAAAATATTTCTTTAATTCAGACCCTATACATATTAACTAATGAGCTAAAGACATATTTTAAAATATATAAATACATATTAGGAACATATGTTTGTACTTTCTGTTACTAGAAACGAATGAGGGTTTTTTCCCCGTGAAGTTATCTTTAAATGATCATTGATACAAAATTAGATTTAAAAAATAAATAAATTTGGCATGCGTTTATCTTCTTAATTTCAAAGTAAATTAGGCATACATTTTTTCTTATTTTATGGGCCATTAGTATTATAGCTAGTAACACTTAAATGACAGAGAATACATCAATATAGTAATCTAAAGTACTAAGTATAATTTTTTTTATCCAACAGTTATTTATTGTATCTAATTTTTACTTTCGTTTCTTTTAATAAAAACTAAGCAATAAAAATTATTAGTTTTTATTTAATGCTCTTTCTTTTCTATTTTTTTTTTAATATTTTAATTGTAAAAATTAATATTTTTTTCGACCTGGAACCTCCCTCCCCTCTATGAGACTATTGTGGACGCCAGGCTTCCACGGATCGAAAATTAAGAATCATTATGTATTGTGTATATGTATAAACTTACAGTACTTTTTTTTTTTTTACACATGATTAATATTTTATAATATTTGAATGTTTCTGTAATTACCTATAGTAGTTTTTTCATGAAAAAGCCTTTACTTTTAATTTGTCTATACATATATTTATTTTAAAAAACTATTATTATCATATAATTTATTTCACCTTCAATGAACTTTGTTTTATTAAACAATTATTTTTTGTAAAATGTGCTTTAATTTATTAAAATTAAAGAGTGATAAATTGTTCATTCCTGGAGCATACTTCCTTACATTCTTGATATGATGCGTATTGTGTGAATAAATGCATTTGTTTAGAATTCAAAGTATTATAACAATATGGGGGGGGGGGTGGAACCCAATGAGATATAAAAATATTTTATACATGATAAATTATAACTAATTTAACATTGTTTCCCATTTGACAGCTTGTATCACATTTAAATAGTTAATACGTCACATATTTATAACACGCACGCACGTGTATAATCATTTTTAATGACTATGATTTTTTTCCAAAAGGTGTCTACTTTAATATATTTTTTCATAACGACTTTTATTTACAATAATCTAACAAAATTACAACCTTGGTTTGATATCTCACACTGGGATTTTTTGTTTGTTTGTTACAATACTTTGGAATCCAGTTTGAGAATTTGTTTATCCATATCTATTGTCATTTTTTCTAACATGCTTAACTTTGTTTTATTATAATCTTTCCATTTTTTAAGCTGATAGTAATAACTTATATACTTAATAATTGACTGTACTGGAGCGGCAAATATAACCAATCAGATTTCAGATTTGTAAAATCACACTCATATTAATATTCGTCATATTCACCAGAGTAAAATTATTAGACAGTCTTTCACTATGAGTGTATTTTGAACAGAATTCTCTATTGTTTGGAAAATTAAAAGATTTAAACGATTGACTGTCTATATCAGAAATGATAGTACAATTGTGGATTTATATTTCAAGATTGTAAATATATTTGAACTTTAAGATT
>JAQFVV010006271.1:1610986-1616215 GCA_028023455.1 Epiperipatus broadwayi
ATTTAGATTTAAAGACCATGGAGTTGACAAAGATTATGTTGTGGAAATGGGATGGAGCAGAATAGAGAAAAATATGGGAAAATCTAGGGTGTTGAATGGCAAGGAAAATCAAAGTGATTAACAGGTTTCTCTGGGCATAGTTGCTGAGAGATTCCTGACTCCATATAAGAAGAAGGCACAGCGCATTACATCAACAAAATTTAGATATTTATAATAACATTTATCAACTTAAAATTAACCTGGTATATTTGATCAAACATTTAATTAATTTACTCCCAATCATTAGCGGTGAGCAACCAGTTTTTAAATGAGGGTCATAATTTTTTTGTGAATTAAAAATAAAATATCATTATTATTAATAACTATTCTGCATTTAATAACAATTTATCCAATTACCTTGAAAACTATTCTTTGTAACATATTTATGGTCTCAAAATTATTGTTATGTTCTGGACAGATACATTTTTTCAGCAGCTTGGATACAATCAATTTATAAACTCCTCTTCACAAAATATTTTCGAACTTTTTTTTTAAAAAAATGTAATTTGCCTTTACAGAATTTTCTGACTTGTTTGAACTTTTTGTGAGACATGTCAGCCAGTTGATGAAACTCCTTTTCAAGTTTTCTATTTTAATATTTTTTTCTTTTCCAACAATTTTGTTGTAATCAGAATGTTTAATAAATAGTGTTATTTATTAACTGAATTACTTTCCAGACATATCAAGCACATCAATTATACCCTCTGTTTTTATATAAATAAAATGCATTGATCCATTTCTATTGAAATATGCAATTTTCTGTATCAATTTTTTTATTTTACTCAGTGTAGCTATCATAATAAAACAATAAAATAAATACCAAATAATAATAATAATAAAACAAAGTAAAATTCTAATTTTATTTTTGCAAATATATAATTAGTATGCAAAAATCACTATAAAAGGAAACAAAATGCCCTCAGTATTGTATATTAAATTTGTAATCAGATAAACTACACAATATAGATAATTTATTGTAATATTGCACCTTTGATAGAATGAAGTACAACTATTATAAAGATTGGATGCAAATGGAAAATAAATATTTTATTTTACTTATTTTTTAATTCAATATTTGAACTATGTGCTTTTAAATAGAGTTTTTATACACGGCCATTATATATATGTTTTTGAAAATGTCCAGGGGCCTCATTGAAAGATGTATGGTGGCTTCTGGAGACCTGTATTAGATCCAGAGATCTAAATGCAATGCTCTCAGATTCAAGGTTCTTCACTGATAAAGGTCACAAGCTATAAACTAGTCTGAGGATTTTGGTTAGGTGGGCACTAGATAGAAATTTTGATGCACAAACTTTCTAGCATCAGGTGATTTTTAAGGCTTGCATAAATGGCATTATGGAAAGAGATGCTATTGTTATATTATCAATTCTGGCTTTCATATTATTATTATTATTATTATTATTATTTTGGATAAAATTTATGAAAATATTTAAAAAAAATTTGAGTTCAGTAACAAAATTGTATCATTTTATTTTTAAATGTTAAAATAATTTTTTTTGGAAAGCTTCCTTAAATTAACTATTCTAATTAGTTATATACATATTGCAAAATAAAATAAGAGGAAAAAAGTTATTAAATGTTGACTAATAAGCTATTGTCTTGTCTAATAAGTAAACTTTTCTTGACTTTCTCTGATGAGGAATGCTGAAGATAAGTTTATTTGATACTTACATCTTAGTCCTGCAATGTTGAGGAGATGGAA
The DNA here is from genome assembly GCA_028023455.1 of Epiperipatus broadwayi. NCBI lineage: Eukaryota > Metazoa > Onychophora > Udeonychophora > Euonychophora > Peripatidae > Epiperipatus > Epiperipatus broadwayi. Next base: position 1,612,749 of record JAQFVV010006271.1, read on the forward strand.
CACTGTGTGACACCTGTGATAAATGTATAATCTTGTGATCACATCAAATAAACCCTGTGATTTCATCCAATCTAGTACAATAATGTGTTTTTTGTGAAAATTTTACACTCATTCTGACAAGATCTTCAGTACTGTCAAATGAATTTTTTAATTATTTTTTACTTCGATTGTATTTTTAGTTTTGATTCAACGATTTTTACTTCATTTGTATTCATAGTTTTAAGTGAGTACACATACTTTTCATTTTGATTTTATTTTCATAATTTCCTGATGATATTCCATTTCTTTTTTTAAAATAGTACAAAATGGTGACAATTTGGAATGTACCTGCTACTAAAATGAATTCTTTTTTATATTTTCAAGAAAATGTAAAATACTAGAGACCCTACCAAAATCAAAAAAATTGACAAGAGCCTTTTCACAAAATGAAAAAACCAAGTTGGACCAATTTTTCTTTTACAGTGGATGTTTGGTAGCTTGTGCAGGAAATCAGTGTTTTATCATGACAATTAATGATAGAACAGGGCAACTCTCATGGAAGTCATCAAACAAAATGTGGAAGAGGGATTAATGATTTATTCTGACTGTTGGAAGACCTATAAAAATGCTGAATTATGAAATGCCGGTTAAGATCATTATCATGCAAACTACAAATACAATCACATGTTAAGTAAGTGTGCATTTTGGGAAAAATAAAAATTGTACATTTAGTCTCCATTTTGGGGGGAAATTTACCCATTTAAAATAAAGTAGAACAGAGAAATTGATTGTTTCATTGTGACAATTCCTGTTACATATTACACGGTAAGTACTATATGTGTATATTTTACAGTTTTTTATAATATTTTAGGGTATTTTGTAATTTAGTAATTGTTTTGTCCATATTTAAAGGGCCATTTGAGAAGTGCATAATATTATGTCACACTAGTTTACATTTAAAGTAACATTTAGGAATTGCATAACAGCATGTCATATTTTACATTTTTAAGTCAAATCAATATTTTTATTTTTGTTAAAAATGTACTTTTTAAGACTGATTAATACCCTGTGCCATATTTTATATTTTAGTGTGAAATTTATATTTTTAGTATCATTAGAAATTAATATTTTTAGTATTGATAGATTTAATCTGATGCAATTTCTGTCATGTATTAGAACTATTACACTTTTTATATACATATTTAGACTGCCAATAACTTTGTAAATTTTGTGAAAATATTGTGTACACATGGTCCATTTTGATGAATTTATCATTTTAGGTTTGTACAAGATCCAAGTATACATGCTATTGTTATGTGGTCATATAACAAGATTACAAAATTATCAGCAGATAATGTGAAAAAGTGTAGCATATCTAATATGTTGCAGGACTAATATGCAAGTACCATTTATTCTTCAAGAAGCTATTTAAAACAGGCTTATATTTTATCTGTAATGTATGCATTTTATATTATGTTAACCCTCTTGCATTCTGACACATTCCATTGTTCTCTCTGGTAAAAGTTTTTGGAAATGCTCAACCTTTCTGTTTTTATAAAATCTTTATTTTATGAAAAACTCAATAAATTGGACTTGATTTTCTTTTAATTTAATTTTATAAGTAAATATTATTCTACAAAATCATATTTGGCTATTTTAAATATTTAAAAACTGACCTGTAAATATAACAATGTTTTACCAATGTCATCACAGATATTTATGTAAACAGTAAGACTAAAAGTGAAGAAATTCATTTTTAATTTAAATTTGCTGTTTTGTGTGTCTGTGAACAAACAAAGTTAGATTTATGATAATTTCATAAAATTCTATTTTAAAATTTGATATTTTTTTTTACAAAAATTATAATATTTTAAGAGATTTTAAAGTACATTTTGACAGATAATGATGTAATAGACACTATGGCATTTTTTATATTACAGTCAAGTTAATTAATTTCTCTTTTTAAAAATAAAGAAATAGATAAATTAAAAGTTTATTATTTTTATAATAATCAGCCAATTACTATGTAAAAATAATTAAAAATATTTTATAAGCAAGCAAAAATTTATTTTAAATTATATTTTCAAATCTCGCATAAAAATTAGACCTTTATGAACATGAATGCATTCTGGGTATTTTCTTCTGTCATAAGAATAAAGAAAGCATCTTTTGAAATTAGCCACAGTCTATAAGATGCTGAGCTCTTCAGAATTTTTTCAAACTTTAATATAATAAAAGCATTATGTTAAAATCTATTTTATAAAAAAACAACAGTCAGTATCACTTAGGATAATGTTAATACTATAATCTAAAACCACAGGAATAACAATATTTTTTTTCTGAAAAGGTTTTCAAAGATTTTCAACAAAAATGGGGGTTTACAAGTTAAGTTGAATATTAAATTTAGCATAATTAAATATTATTTGTTTTCATTTTCAGGGAGAAGAGATATGCATCTTCCATGAGAGTAGCCATAATGTGATTACTTCTCATTATGTTATAATCATATCCTGTTGAATTTGGTGAAGGAATAAAATGGGAGATGTGGAGGCTTCAGATCTGTAGATCATAGCTCAAGAGATAAACCAATCTGTTATTTATATGGCATGCATATTGGAATTTATAATAATAAACATATCTTCTTTTAACTGAACTTAGAATAATATTAAGTAATAAGTTTACAAATATATATCAGATATATAGGGTATTTTGAGCTCAGACTTTCACACAACCCTCAACTCTTTACATAGTTATATATATATAAATATATATATATATATATATATATATTTATATATATATAACTATGTATATATGGGTATAGATATATATATATATATATATATATATATATATATATTCTAACCCAATAAAATAATAACCTCTGTTTATCCTGTAATTATTTATTAGTTTAGTTTGCACTTAGACACTAATCATACTCTGAGCTGTATTAGGTTATTTTGTCTGCACTTGTTGACACCAATTTTTCAGGTTGGAAATTAAGTCAACCCAAAACAAAGCAACATATCCATTAATTTTCCAATATGATCTAAAATACTTTTCATATAATACAATTGTACATTCAATTCTCTTAAGCCATGCCACGATTGTAATAACAACAATAATTGATCACTTATTAATTTAAAGAATAATTATAATAATATTAATCTCAGGGTTCTTTGTTTCATGTAAGGAAATACTCGGCAGTATTGTGTTGTCGCATATGACTGGCATTCTGGTCGGATATAGGAAACATTTATTTTACTTAAATTCAATGTGTCTTCATCTCTCATATCAACTGCTATATTATTTAAAGAGATGATAATTCTATTCAATAATGACGTATAATTTTGAATAACACAGTTTTTTTTTTTCAGAATCTCAGTCAGAATAATAAAAAGACAAGGGTGCTTTTTGTGTCCTTCCATCATCCACGACAACACAATAATATAACTAAGATTTATTCCTTAGACAATTTAACTAAATGG